>JAAALK010000081.1:25149432-25550862 GCA_019279435.1 Zizania palustris | reverse complement strand
GAAATTAAGCCATAGCCCTCCAAGTCAAATGAAACCCCCCAAAACTAACTAAATTTCAATTGAATTCAGCGTTCCAGTTCCAGGCATGGAGCTAGCGGATTCAGAGCAGGCCAGGGCGGGGAGTGGAAGTGGAACTGGTACATCAAGAGGGAGCCCTCGCTGCTCTTCTTCTGCTGCTGCTTCCGCCGCATCACCTCATTCACAGCATGATCACCATGCCCATCTGCTCCCATCTTCTTCTTCTCCTCCTCGCCAACAACGCCATGGCCATCTCTCGGTTCTGCTGCTTGCTGCTGCTTCTCTTCGGCAGCAGGTGCTGCTGCGTTGCCGGTGACACCTTCTTCTTCCCAGCACCAGCACCCAGGCCACACAACCCCATCAGCACCATCGTGTTATTCGTCGTTGCTCGCTGCTGCTTTGTTGTTGCTATGATTAGATCGATCTGGAGCTGGCGATATTATAACGGGGAGAGCTGGAGGAGGAAGACGACTCGAGTGAAGCTGAAGCGAATTACAGCGGGAGAACCAACAGGTGAGGTGGGAGGTGGGTTCGTTCGCATTGGCTGACTGCTTCTGCTGCCTTGGTTCGCCAAGGTTCTTCACCGTCTCACTTCACTTGTCCGGCTAAAAATCGGTCAAAATTGGCGTGGCCGTGATTCGAAAAAGAAACGGGAAGCATCGATCGAGCGTTCGTTCCGTCCGTGCGTGTTAAAAATCCAGACTGAAAGGTGACAAGGGGGAAATCATTCGTTGACATTTTTAGCTGACGGAATAAAGAGGTTAATTTTTTCTATATCATTATAATTTTTTATAGTTTGTTAATATGTTATCGGTGTATTATTTACGGATGAGACCATCACAGTTATTAATAGTAACATGTAAGTTACTCACAGAAACATGTAGACAATTTTTGAAAATTATAATGATATGTGAATAATTTTGTCAAAAAAATGTCAGACTTATCCATTATTCTACATCCTCTGATTTCTTGTATAAATTTGTTTACCCTTGAAAATAAATAATATTGTCAATCTTACAATAAATATCATAATTTCTGGATTTCAAAACAGAATTAAATATTTTTTTTAATATTGACCAGGCCGGGCATGCACACAGTGACACGGTTCGTTGGCCGGACAACGCAGCGAGCATATTTTCTTAATATTTAATATTGATTTTATTCATGTTGCTGATGGTTTGTTCCGCGTAGCTTTGTAAAAATAATGTAGACGATTTTGTTTGCACAGTGAAATAAAGAAAGAACTTTTAAATAAAATTTCTAAATTTGAAAAAATAGAAAAGTTATAACTTGGATTTATAGGTCATAAATTGAGATTTTCAAAAATAATTAAATTTTCAAAAATTAGAGAGAAAATATATTTTTAGAAAAATCTAAAATTTGAAAATTCATAACTTGGGATTTCTAAGTCAGAAATGAGATTTTTTAAAAAATCAAATCTTTTGAACTATGTTTGATTTTAAAAGTGATGAGTAATTTTTTTAAGAGCGAAAATTATATTGACGATGTATTAAATTTAAAGAGTAATATTTTTAGAAATTAGCTAAATGATAGTTAAAAATAAGGTTAGTTTCTCCTACGGATGAGGCACCTTCGTTCGGCTGTGCTCACACGTCAGTTGTCAGCTATAGTTGAGCGCCATGCTCACGGCTGCTCTCTTGCTGACACGTGGGTCCCAACGTCAGGAGAAGTCGATGGACCACATGTCGGATGCCAGGCAGTAGCCCAGGGAATACAAATTTGACAAAAATTGCCTGAATCATGACATGAAATCACGCCGATTCGCTCCAGAGAAAATCCTAATGAAATTCGGATTTCGGAATTCACTGGACTTCTCAACTTCAGAACAACAGGCTCGGTGGACGAAATATAGTGAATATTACGCCAAAAGATACTCGTAGTGACAGTTCACTGCTGATTCGACAAAAAAAAGCTCAAGAAAGTTGCACGAGAGGCGTGTCCCATCACCACCATGGCAGGCAGGCTCAAGCTGCCGTCTTTATTGCCCAGAAACACGCGCCAATAGCCTAGTCCTCCATGCGGATGATGCAGCGGATGCCCTCGCCCCTGTGCATCAGGTCGAACGCCGTGTTGATCTCTGAGAATGGCACGCTGTGCGTGATGAACTTCTCCACCTCCAGCTCCTAAATCACAGCAGGGCATGTCAAGAGCTAGCAATCAGCACCATGTTCTTGAGGATGGTGAAACATTCTAACATTCCCAAGCTAAGGAAACTAGAGATGCATCAATCTGTTTACCTTCTTCATGTACATCTCGACGACGTTGGGGAGATCGGTGCGCGGCTTGTAGTTACCAAAGAAAGGTACCCTTCAGGGTCCTCTCGTTCAGGAAGTTCATCGGGTGGGTCTTGAACTCAGCATCCTTGTGCGGCACGCCGACCAGGACGGCCACACCCCCAGCCCTGGATTTAGAAACAGAATACTTAGCGTCCCGGCAAATCAAAAGACATGGATGTTACCAGTGCACCAGTCTGTAACTGTGTAAGGTGAAAATACTTGTGTTGAGGTCTTACATCATGAACACATTCAAATGCTTGTATCATGGCATGGATGTTGCCAGTGCACATCAACACTGCGGTCAACTCCGCCATTGGTCATTTCAGCAAGTACCTGAATTGTTCGTACGCGCTGGTATCAGTACAATGAAGTGAGATAATTTCTCTTTTGCCTGGGTATGTAAGGAAACAAACCGCTGAACTGGCTTGTCATGGTCTTTTGGGTTGATAAATTCAGTGCATCCAAATTTCTTAGCTGAACATACCAAAGAAGTATGCAACATTAGTGAGTTTTTACAAAACCACAAAACAAACAGGTGATTTGGTAAATCAAGGAGATACCTTGCTTCAAATCTGTTGGGGTTCAGATCAATACCAATGATCCTTGATGCTCCAGAAATCCTTGCACCTTCAGCAGCCTAATGATACAATATGCAGAGTAATTAATGGATCTCTCGTTGTAATCGAGGGCATTCAAGAGAAGAATTTGGACACTCACAGCAAGGCCTACAGCTCCTAGACCGAATATCGCCACAGTTGAACCCTTTCGTGGCTTTGCAACGTTGATCGTCGCACCAAGACCTGTGAAAGGAAATTGTGGACTGAGCATCACCAGATATATCTAGCAAGTAACAAGAATACAAGAACCAGAATAATTCCACTTACCAGTTGAAATACCACAGCTAAGAACACAAACTTTATCAAGGGGAGCCTCTGGGTTGATCTTCGCCACGCAACCAACATGCATGACAGTGTACTCACTGAAGGTTGAAGTCCCGACGAAATGGAAATAGGCTTCCCATTGATGGAAAATCGCGACTGGCCATCACTAAGCATTACACCTCTGTCAGTGTTGATCCTAAGTAGATCACACATGTTGCTCCTGCTGACTTGCAATGGGGACACTCTTTGCACTCCCCAGTGAACACAGGGAGGACATGGTCGCCAGGGGCAAGTTCAGTCACACCCTCTCCAACACTCTCCACAATACTGCAAACATGGACACATTTCAGCACATTGGAAAAAAATAATTTTGGACTAGGTGCAACAAACAAAAAGATTCTGCAGTTTAGTTCAGGTCTTCAGGATAACATAAACGGTATCAGGAACATTTTAGACAGCTAAAGGGTCAAAAGCACGCCTAATGCACACACTTTGTGAAATGAAAAATACCAGCTTATTGAATAGAAAAGGTGTTCTAAATGACCAAGCAATGCTTGGGCGTTAATGTCATTTGTCAACCTCAAAAAATAAATTACAAGCTAACTAAAAGAAAAGGTTCTTCCTGGTAAGTTGTAATTTGAAATACTACTCAAATCACTCAAGCTCCAACTGGAGGACCAAGTTATTGTTGACTAAGACAGAATAACAAAGATTTACATGCGTCATGTGATTAATCCGAATGTTGTTGGGATTACATCAGCCAAATGTTCTACACTTCTACTACTGGCAAGTGAATAAACAATGACCACCAACCAAGATTAAAGATTTAACCATGAAACATAGTTTAATTAAGCTCTTAATAAACTAACACCACGCTACACCAGTAACCAGAGCAGTAGAGTGAGTGACCAAGTATAAACAACAAATCGGAGGAAGATGTAAGAACATACCCTCCAGCTTCAATGGCCGAAGATCCGAGGGGAACACGGGAGTCTGACCCTAAGAGACGAGAAGCCACAAGAAAGCGGAAGTCAACCACACATTGCAGGTGCAGCAGGATGTCACAAATCCACGAGGAAGATGTGATGAGTTAGGTAGATACCTTGGCTTCCCAGAAGTAGACGTCGGTGTGGCAGAGGGCGGTGAAGAGGATCTTGACGCGGACCTCCATGGCCTGCGGCGGCGCCACGTCCACCTCCTCGATCGACAGCGGCTTCCCGGCCTCCCATGCCACCGCGGCTGCACGGATCCAAGAGAACCATCACCATATAGCCCGTAGCCCCGTACTCCACCAAAATACAAACTTAGATGACACAAAAAACAGCATTTTTTCTTCAGGAAGAAACTATAAATCTAGCTCCTGCAAGAACCGGTACTGTTCATCCAAGAAAACACTAACAATAACCTCACTAAATCCCAAAATCAGAAGCAGAAGCAAACCAAAATGAAGCAGAAACAGAAGAGGAAAAAGCACGGACCTTTGCACTTGATAACCTTCCCGGCGGTCGCCATTCTCCTCTCGCTCTCCTAAATCCGCGCACAGAAACAGAAACACCCAAGAGCTAACCAACCAAACCCAACACAAATCCCTCCGCGAATCTCACAGATCAAGCCGGCGATGAGTATATGTGACCCTAGAGCGGCGAAGGCCGTCTGTATATATAGCTCCAAGGAGGAAGAAGGATGGAGGGTGAGGTTTCGCCACCTCCTCCGCCTTGGGCAGCAAACCACGGACGGGACGGGACGGGACGGCGGGCGGTGTCGCACACAAACCGGGGACTCCTGCCTCCTCCACTGGAATGGAACGCCGGCCGTGGTTTTCTCCTCGCTTTCTTTTTATATTTTTCTTCCCTCCGGAGACGACGCGGCGGTGGCCGTCGGATGCGCGGCGGCCGGCGCGATCTGCGGCCGGGAGTGGCCGGCGCTGGCGGCCACGCGTGGATTAGGAAAATGATTAAGCTGTGATTAGTAGTGAGAAAGCAGTACAGCTGTGATTTGTAGACTGTATGTGGAAGAGAACGCTGTTTTGGCGAATTCTACAGGCCGTGCATGTGTGGGAGAGCGATGCCAGGTTTAGGGTTCTTTGGATGGATATCATAGTTTTTTTTTAAAAAAATTATTAGTAGATCAAGTTTTTTTCCTGCGTATTAGATGAGTTTATAAAAAATTATGAAATGTATTCATTCTACTACTTAAATTGAATCGTGTCATTCTTAAAAATGGAATTAAATCTAAAGCATGGGGAGATCCGGGTGGGGTGTTAGACTATTCAGAGTGGTGGGTTTCATAATATTGTTTTTTAGAATGCTATATCAGCTTTACAACTGAATGAAATACTCTCTCTTAGTTGGGAGTGTTCATTTCACTATTTCCTAGGCTAATAGTGTAATAAAATGCACGAGCGCGTATGAAATACCCTTTCTTCTGATGAAACGATTTGCTCTCAATAGGTATTTCATTTCGTTCATACCGTTTTTGAAACGGGTTTAGCACCATGTCTAGTGATGATACTACTTTCATCTCTTTCCTCATTAATTGATGTCACGTCAGCAAAAAATTCTGATGTGGCAGGATAATTATACCATAAAACACCCCATGAACCCCCCATTGTGATAGTCTTATAGGCATCTTGAAACCCTAAATTTTATTCACTAAATCACATATAGACAGCCTAAACTCGATTTCCTCCCTAAAAATTAATCATCTACAATAGTTTCCCTATAATCGTCATCCTATGTTTATAATCTATAAATACTGGTCCTATAATAGGTAAAAAATTTTGTATCAAACGTGGATACTTTAAATATGTGTATCGTCCAACCTATAACGAACACGTACGGAGAAAACAATATACATGCAAGAGAAAAATGTGCAAATGAAAATAGAGACTTGCTAAACTAATATATATTTGAGAGAGATGAATGATGATTTAAGAAATAGATTAGAAAAGGGACTTATTTAGGGAGACTCTTGAAGCTTCATTTTTCACCAAAATACCTAAATTCAAATTTAAGTAGTCATATAAATAATCTCTTAGATATGCTCTTAGCGTGTATGATAATTAAGAATGGCAATCAGATACCGGTAGATACGTATAGTACTACATGTTCATACCTATACCTATGAAATAATCTTACATGTACAGATACGTGGATAGAACCGTCATCCATAATGATGACTTTTTTATTTTCGTTGAACTGATAAAACAAATAATTATTATAAATCTTCATGGTATTTAAGGCCAAATTTTTTCATGCCATTATAATTTTCACGGTTTTAAAATATGTCATCGACGTGTCACTGACAGATGGGACCTAGCACAGTCACTCACAGTGGCATTTTTCAAATTACAGAAAATTGTAATGACATGTTAACAAAAATTCTTATATTTAAATATGCTGGATTAACGTTCTATTGGTTTTTGAAGGGGATGTCCATACAAAAAATTTACAAGATATCTATGGTTGCAACATTTGAGAAGATAGGCAAGCAAATGTGAAAAGAAAATAAGACTACCCGGGTGTTTGGGATGGGCTAAAATTTTCAGTCCCTGTCACATCTAATGTTAAATATTATTTGGAGTATAAATGTAGACTATTTACAAAACCTATGTATAATCGGAAGATTATTCACGAGACGAATCTAATAAGTCTAATTATACCATGATTTAACAATGCGATGCTAACCGTACACGTTTGCTAATTCTGGATTAATTAGGCTTAAAAAATTTGTCTCGCGATTTAGTCTCCGATTCCTGCAGTTATTTTATAATTAGTTCACGTTTAGTCTTTCAAATTATCGAAATATTCGATGTGACACGTGCTAAAATTTAACCCGTATCCAAACACACCCCCTACATCATGTTTGCAAAATACAGGGAACATATCACGTCACTTCACAGTGAGAATGGCCTTGCAGCTTGAGAGAGAGAGCATTTGAGAGGGAAGAAAGGCAGAAGAAACATCACCACAAAATTCGACTTCCGATTCCGATTAGCAACAAAAAAAACTAGCTATCTGTACGCATCCAAGATTCTGAAGAGAGCGCAAGCAAGCCGTCCAAGACTCCAAAGTGGCCGCCTTTTTCCTTTCACAAACCACGCGCACGCTCTCTTCTCGGTTTCTGGTGCGCGGCGGCGGCGCCCACAGCTTCCGCAAGATCACGCGTCGTCGCGGCGGCCGGAGAAAAAGAGATCCAAAGATCGAGACAGGGAACCCCCACGAGGAGGAAGACGGATCAAAGCTCGTTCTGATTCCCCGCAGTTCAGAAAGCCGTTAGTCGCCCTCGCCCTGTCAACATCCAGCGGCAGGCACCCCCGCACCACCGACAAAGCTTCACAAGTCGCAACCCTCTGATTGATTGCTACCCTCACTTCACTCCACAGCCAAGTTCTGGTATTTGCAACATGGCAGATACTGAATGCAGCACACTGCAGTAGGAGTTTATTATCGTTGATCGGAATGGTAATTACAGGTAAAAACTGGTGAAAATCTGCTAGCCATGAAAGGAGTACAAAGAGCTGAACGGAACACAAGCGTGTCTCACGACCATTATTCAAGACGTAAGGGGAAAACTCAAACAAAGCTCAAACTTCTCTCTTTTTTGTTTTTGTTGTTTTTTTTGGTTTCGTTTCTTGTAGCACTGAGCTGCCATGGAGATGACGAGCCTCTCTCTCTCTCTCTCTACTCCTCCTCCTCATGATGCACCGAAGGCTCTCCCCCTTGAGCATCAGGTCGAACGCCCGTGTTGATCTGCGAGAATTGGCACGCTGTGCGTGATGAACTTCTCCAGCTCCAGCTCCTTCAGATATATCAGAGACACCACAAGTTAATCATTGACCATCATCTGGGATCCAAGAATTCTGGACAGTGTGCCATCAAGCTTGCAATTTACCTTCCTCATGTACATCTCGACGACGTTTGGCAGGTCGGTGCGAGGCTTGTAGTTACCAAAGAACGTCCCTTGAGCGTCCTCTCGCTCAGGAAGTTCATCGGGCTGGTCTTGAACACGGCCTCCTTGTGCCGGCACGGCCGACCAGCACCGCAACACCCCAGCCCTGGATTCACATTACATTTCAGAGTAACACTGTTAGTTTCAGGATACCATTTACAGCAGAAAGAGGAGGCATTGCTCAAATGATCATGAGAATTTTTACAGACGTAAGGGGCATTCAGAACATACATCATGAACACATTCAAAGGCGGAATCATGGCGTCGATGTGGCCAGTGCACTCAACGGCCCGGTCGAGTCCACCGTTGGTCATCTCAATGAGCACCTGGAGCACCATTGAAGAATGGATGTTAGGTACATGTATCTTATCAAGATGATTTCTTGATTATGATGACACTTAATATTGATATGTAGGATCATTTGTGTCAATGATAAAATGCAAAGCCAATTCTTGAGAATAGCAAATTATCAAAGTCTATGAGAAAATGGGACTGACCTCTTGCACTGGTTTGCTGTAGTCCTTGGGATTTACCAAAGTCAGTGCAGCCAAAACTTCTTAGCTGAAGATGGTCAAGTTGCAGGAGGTTCAGTGTGCAATCCAAAACCATATGTATACCAACATTGCTATTTCACAGAAGATGACAGCAGGTAGTAACCTTGTTCATAATTGTTGCAGGGTCAGGTCCACACCAATGATCCTTGATGCTCCAGATAGCCTGGCACCTTCCATGGCCTGATCATGTGAACATGTACATCCATCAGTTGAGGTTTACCGCGAAAATTCTCGACAACAGGCAAATCAAACGGAATTAAACATCCTTAGGTTGTCACTTACAGCAAGGCCAACAGCTCCAAGACCGAAAATAGCCACTGTCGAACCCTTTGGTCGGTTTTGCGACATTCAGTGTTGCACCAAGACCTGAAAAAGAACAGAATTCAGTAGTGAAGCACGTACAAAAAGTGATTTCCCTTGTAAAACAGTAGCATCAGGAGCCATCATCTTACCAGTAGAAATACCACAGCTCAGAATACAGACTTTGTCAAGAGGTGCCTCAGGGTTGATCTTGGCAAGGCAGCCGACATGGATGACAGTGTACTCGCTGAAGGTGGATGTGCCGACAAAGTGGAAGATGGGCTTTCCATTGATGGTGAAGCGGGACTGCCCGTCGCCGATCATGACACCTCGGTCGACGTTGATCCTGAGGAGGTCACACATGTTGCTCTCCTCTGACTTGCAGTGAGCACACTCCTTGCACTCACCGTGGAACACAGGGAGAACATGGTCAACCCTGTGCAAGTTCAGTCACACCCTCACCAACACTCTCCACAATGCTGTGAGCAAAATTGTTTTGTTAGATAAAATCGTCTGCACTGGAAATGCAACAAAAGAAAGAAAACTAGTCCACTTGAACAGAAATGACCATGTCTATCCAGAAATGACTCAACCACACACTTCACAAGATGAAATACTGTGCCTTTTGTATTCAGTTAATTAAGAAGACAAATGAAAGGAGACAGAGAGAGTAGAGGTGCATAGAGGGAGACAATGCAAAACAAAGTATATTATCCTAGGAATCCGATTGCGGTTGCATATGTCATCAATGACGTTGTTGTTCTTTGATTCTTCATATGTTCAATACCAAATCAATAAAATATTATGCACACTTGCTATATTTTTTTAAACGAACTAGTGCTAATGCCATGACGATGAACACAAGAACAGAACAAAGTAACAGACAGACAGACTGACTGAAGAGTAGAAGAACGTGACAGAGTTGAGATGGCACATACCCTCCGGCTTCGTGTCCTAGGATCCTTGGGAAAACCGGGGTTTGCCCCTGCACAGATTCAAAGCAGAAACCACAGCAAGTCAGCCACCACTGGTCGTCTGATCCGATCCATGTTCATGCCGCCACCATTCTTGCAGCTCGAGAAACATCAGACACGGGTACAGGCTATGCATGGTTTACCTTGGCTTCCCAGAAGTAGACGTCGGTGTGGCAGAGGGCGGTGTAGAGGATCTTGACGCGGACCTCCATGGCCTGCGGCGGTGCCACCTCCACCTCCTCGATCGACAGCGGCTTCCCGGCCTCCCAGGCCACCGCAGCTGCAATCAATCACCCAACAACCGAAACCGGTCTGATCAACCTCTCCGCTCAAAAAGATCAAAATTTTGACAAACTGCGGCCCCAACATCAGCATCGAATCCATCCAAAGCAGACAAAACGAACCTTTGCACTTGATCACCTTCCCGGCGGTCGCCATGAATCCCCTTCCAAAGAACAACAAGAAACCACTCCAAAAACTCGGTTCTCTCTCTCTCTTCCCCTCGCACTCACAGCTCGCTGGTTCGATTCTGATGAGGAGAGAAGCGATGCGGAGTACTGTATATATAGGGATCAGGGAGCGGTGGCGGTGGTAGCGGGTGGCGGGGCAAGTACGTACGCCTGGATGGATGCAGAGCTCTGCAAGTGGGGAGAGGTGGGTGAGGAGGAGGCGCCATCTAAAACTGTATTTTTTTTGTCCTCTCCCATGGGGAAGAAGGCTCGGCGGCCGCTCCGCCGCCGTTAACCTGCGCCTCCGCCGGTTTCAGGCTACGGTGGTTTTCGTTTGCGTTTGCTTCTCTCCTCCAATAATATTTCTCCGATTATTTTGCGTGGTTTTGTCGCTAGTGCAGCTTTTTTCTCGCTCAAATTATATTCCAGAAATTACTATTTTTGCTCTCTAAAATATTAGAGGGCAACTCTAATTTCAAGATTCATGACGAATTTAAAGTTTATAAAATATAATAAAACAGTTTAAGTTTGTATTTTTAATTTAAAATAAAAATTAGATTGTTCAACTAAATATTTAAAATCTATCCATTCCATCGCATCCAAGATTTCTTAAATTCCAAAAAAATAGATCAAGAGCCGTGCACAATGCCGACATTGACACTTAATTTAACTTAACTAACTTTTTTTTGGATGGGATGCTCTGATTGCTGAGTTAGTTGCATGGCCAAATCAACAACAGTTAAAATAAGATCAAGTATCCAATTTAGTTGAGTGCAATAGCTCAAGGTTAAGATGGCCTCAGGGCATTCATTCCTAATCCTCCACATTAGATAGTGTTTTAATCATTTATTGGGATGTTACGTAGGAAATAATATGATGTGGTAATGGAGTTTAAAGATAGAAATAATAAAATTTGAAGAAACTATATCTTTAAGTAAGGGGGTATTTGGTTTCATGGACTAAAATTTAGTTTGTGTCACATCAGATCTTTGGACATCAATTTGAAGGAATAAACATGAACTAATCATAAAATAATTGTGGAAATGTAGGATTATTGCCGAGACGAATCTAATGAGCATAATTAATCAATGATTAACAAAATAATTAATGTAGCATTACATTGTTAAATCATGGCGTAATTAGACTCATTAGATTCGGTTCGCCAATAATCCATCGATTATAAATGAATTTTGTAAACAATCTATATTTAATACTCCAAAATAGTATATAAATATTTGATGTGACGGGGACTAAAATTTAGTCCCTGAAATCAAACACCCCTAAGACAACATGTCTTCACCATATCGAAGATATGGATGAAAGTGATTGAATGAGAGGGGGAGATAGAAAAGTAGTATAAAAAAATTTAGGGTGTATTTGGTAGGGCTTTATCTTAAATTTCTTTGTCATGTAGAGTTGGAGCCAAACCAACAATTTTCTGAGGAGTAGATTCCACTGAGAGTACTCTAGAAAAATTAACTAAAGTAGTGAAGCAGTGTTTAGCCAGCTCCAAGTACTCCACTCCAGTTTTAATATGGATTTCAAGATCCAAAACTCTACCAAATAGGTGCTTATTATATATATAGTAAAAAAATAGAGTTGAGAATATAATTTTTAGATGTATCTTATTAAATTCTTTGCCAATCCAGATCATCTTTAACTTTGTACTGAGCTGGCTCTTCCTCTGGACTTTCAAGCGCCAACTGCTAGAGTCACGCACACAGGTAGCTAGTAAGCTAGGCCGACACGTCAGCTACCCCGAGGCACACAGTGACACGGGGTCGTCTTCGTCGAGATGGCAGCAGTCTTCCGGTCAACGGAGGTGACGTGGAGGAGGGTTGACTTCGCAAGTCCAAAACCGAGGCAAACCCACGGACGCCGCCGCCGCCGCCGGAGAACCAGCACGCCGTACCCGCGTCGGTTTGCGCCCGCGAATCACGCCGCGACGCGTGGCTAAACCACGGCTTTCTGCAAGCTAAGTGCTCTTCCAGTCTTCCGTATAAAATCTACTTATAAATCGGGACAAAATACAGTACTAAATTATTTTTATTAATAAAAACAGTATCATAAAATAAAATTCATAATACTGTTTTTTATTAAAAAAGGCAAAAAATAAAATTCTTTTTAGATATAAATGATTTAACTATTTATTGATTTTATACATGTGATATGTCATATATAGCTAATCTAATAGTCTACTAATATAATAGTTAGTTAGCTATATATATTAAAATACATAACATATTACATAATCTTACAAAGCTTACGGGAACATGTATATTAGAGGACAGTTAGTTAGTAGTCTTTTTTTCTCTCCTTCTATATCTCTTCTACATCAATACTAATCTGATATGACAAGTCTTGTAACTTACTTACATCAATTTATTATACATGCTCTAAGATAGAAATAACTATAATTAATTAATCATTTAAAAAATGTAAAGATTTTTATAAAAATTGATCAAAAGCAATAGAAATAAGGAGATATGTAATTAACTCAAATTTTTTTACTGCACTTTGATTTTGTTTATCTATACTAATATATAATTGGCGAGTTCGTTTACTCATCTGGACAATCTGAGCCATCCATTCGTTACTCATACTCATTGAAACGATCACGGCCGTTGATTTCCTTCCATGCATTGCGTTCCTTCCATGCAGGGAAACCCAACTAATCAATCCCCTGATTCCCCTCCATGCAGGGAAACCCAACTAATCAGCCAATATTCCGGAAATCATATCTCTTCCGTCAGCCCTCCCCCACCGCCGACCTGCCACCGCGCCGACGCTCACCTCCGAGCGGTCACCACGTCGACGCCCACAGTCTCGCCGCGCCGCCGAACACCCAGCCGCTTCGCCGATCGTCCAGCCGCGGCATCGAACGCCCAGAAGCGGCGCCGAACTCCCAGAAGCGAGAGCCTCCTACCGACGCGGCGCCGCGTCGAACGACCATCGAGCGCAACAGGTGCGCATACATCAATACACAAATTGTAGCAACAACAGCTAAATTAAAATACATGTACTCATACATTAAATACAACGCCCTAGAGCGCCGCCGAACGCCCAGAGGCGATGCTAGGCGAGGTTCCAAGCCATTTTGGCCTTCAGTTCACCTGATTTAGTAATTCCAGATTCTGGCTGTTACATTTTGTTCTCTGATGCTTGCTTCTGCTCTTTGTTGTTGGAAGCAGCCAATGTTCCCCCTACTAAAGGCTTTCAGGAGCCACACTTGACATCTCAACTGAGCATTTTATCTGTTGCTGACCTGACTCTGAAAACTGTTGATTTTAGCTGAGTGGTTTGTTCCACAGGAGTTCAGTTGGTTTACACAAATTTGAAGCATCTATCAATTCAGAGATTTTCCAGGTACCCTACCATTTGTTCTCAGTGCAAAACTTGAATAAATGCAAATCCAGACTGTAAACTGATGAAACTTGAAGGCCCTTCTTGTTCAGCACTAGGAGTTGAGACAAGTGTGATGGTGAGATGAGGTCAAGCAACTCCAGAGGGAATTGATACACGCAAGGTACACTCCAACGTACACTGTATAAACTAAGAAAAGACAAGTGAATTAGTGCATACACCAACACAAGATAGCATGTATTCATTTTGGCATTTCTAGGATATACCCTTGACAACAGATTCTAAACAGTAAACATATCAAAAGAAGCTTGAAACAAACAGATTACAGAAGCATTTGAAAATATGTTCATAGTCAATTTAATGAGGAATAAGTTCATGGACAGCTTGTTGGTTTAAATGAGGATAAGTTCACTTTTACCCCTAATGATCCACAGTCAGCAATAAAGCTCAACAGGAATCAATATAACACATACAACAACACAGAATAGCATGTATTCATTTTGGCAAAGCAACCACTTTAATATAACACATTGAGCATGTAATATAACACATTGAGCATGTAATGGTTGTCAGCCAAACCATGATGAATATTAACACCAGAAGTTTCAGCAAAAACTGTGAGAGAAAAAATAAAATCCAATTGTAGCAAGAATTGCTTACATCCCTGCATGATAGGTAGCTAGAAAGGTGCTTCAGAATTAATATGCTGGTTCTGCCTAATGCATTCCCGCCGTGCTGGACGTCCACAGCCGACCTACAACACACATTTTCTGTGTCAAATGCAGGAGGTACACATACATCAACACAAAATAGCTAGGAAGGTGCTTGAGAATTAATATGCTGGTTCTGCCTAATGCCTTATTTCTTTTTGTTAGCTCTTTTTGATATCAAATGTAGTTCAGAGAGTTAGAAACAACCGCATATTATGTTGGTTCCAAGGAGTGAATGTTTGTGCTTAGTTTCCATGGATCAGATGCATTCAGCCATATCTGTTCGATTATGTGAACAAATAACACATTGAGCATGTAATGGTTGTCAGCCAAACCATGATGAATATTAACACCAGAAGTTTCAGCAAAAACTGTGAGAGAAAAAATAAAATCCAATTGTAGCAAGAATTGCTTACATCCCTGCATGATAGGTAGCTAGAAAGGTGCTTCAGAATTAATATGCTGGTTCTGCCTAATGCATTCCCGCCGTGCTGGACGTCCACAGCCGACCTACAACACACATTTTCTGTGTCAAATGCAGGAGGTACACATACATCAACACAAAATAGCTAGGAAGGTGCTTGAGAATTAATATGCTGGTTCTGCCTAATGCCTTATTTCTTTTTGTTAGCTCTTTTTGATATCAAATGTAGTTCAGAGAGTTAGAAACAACCGCATATTATGTTGGTTCCAAGGAGTGAATGTTTTGTGCTTAGTTTCCATGGATCAGATGCATTCAGCCATATCTGTTCGATTATGTGAACAAATAACACATTGAGCATGTAATGGTTGTCAGCCAAACCATGATGAATATTAACACCAGAAGTTTCAGCAAAAACTGTGAGAGAAAAAATAAAATCCAATTGTAGCAAGAATTGCTTACATCCCTGCATGATAGGTAGCTAGAAAGGTGCTTCAGAATTAATATGCTGGTTCTGCCTAATGCATTCCCGCCGTGCTGGACGTCCACAGCCGACCTACAACACACATTTTCTGTGTCAAATGCAGGAGGTACACATACATCAACACAAAATAGCTAGGAAGGTGCTTGAGAATTAATATGCTGGTTCTGCCTAATGCCTTATTTCTTTTGTTAGCTCTTTTTGATATCAAATGTAGTTCAGAGAGTTAGAAACAACCGCATATTATGTTGGTTCCAAGGAGTGAATGTTTTGTGCTTAGTTTCCATGGATCAGATGCATTCAGCCATATCTGTTCGATTATGTGAACATTCTTGATTTCATGGACAGCTTGTTGGTTTAAATGTGGTTTAATAAACAAAACTGACCATGATACCATATATTAGTGTGCATTTATTAGACCAGATACCACATTTCTTATACCAGATAACACGTATTGCTTAGATGTAAAGTAATACACCACCTGAGTCCTTTACCTACTTACTTGAATATGCTGAATTGACTATATTGACCAACATATAAATAACCAAAATGAGTTCCTCCTTTCAGCTAGAGTTTTAGGTAAACAACAAGGTATTGCGCAGATCGTACAAATAAGGTTTGATCTATCACTTCTCACAATGGGAACGGAAAAACGTGGTCGGACTGCATTGATAGATATTACAAACCATGTCAAAAAAGGTACCATTGATATTGCCTAACTATATTTCAAACGTTTTTCCCTATATACTCATGTTTGCATAAAATGATTCGGTTTCGTTTAGTAATCCTAACATATCTTGGTACCATTGATGTCAACTTATAGGGACATATCAGTCACCTTACGATAACGAGGTTCGTAAGAGGGAAGAGAAGAATAGAAAACAACGAGAATATCGTGCAAGGATAAAGGCTAGGTCATCTCCAAATATTCCCGGTACGTTTTTCAGCCCTAAGATACCTTGCTACATTTTTGTGCATCGTGTTTATGTACAATTTGTAAACTTGTAGGAACGCAACAGTCACCGGACGACAACGAGACGCGTAAAAGGGAAGAGAGAAATAGAAAACAACGAGAATACCGTGCAAGCAAGAAGGCTCAACAAACCAATAACCAGAGAGATGGAATGGATAAGTTTGAATCATCTCCATATAGTTCAGGAACTACATCAGTAGTAGATCAACAATCGCCATATGGGTCTGGGTATTCAACAGTTCTAGAAGCATCAACGATGGTACAAGCTAATGAGTTGATCTTTGCGGGTAATTCTTACACAACTTATTTCCTTGTATGTTTCAATTCATTTCATTGAAACTTGGATGACATTTTTATACACTATATTGTACGAACCCAATCTGTAGGAAGTATTCTATCACCATATGGGACTGGGATTTCAACAGTTTTGCAAGCATCAAGTGTCGAAGATAAGGAAAATCATGAACAAAATGAGCCCATTGATTGGCTACATAGAAATGATAACTACGTGAAACTACATAAAGGTCTGATTCTATATTTATACAAAATTGCATTTGTGTATCCATAAAAATATATAAACAGATACTCATGTAGTAGATGATGTAGACAAGAGGGGATTGAGGAACATAAAACAACGGGAATATCGGGCTCGAAGAAAGGCTGAAGAAATAGACGAGCATGTAGAATGGATAATAAATAAAAAGGTCTGTGGATACAAAAGATGTGCAGATGACAATAATATGGCTGAAACCAATATGTGTCAAACACCTCTACAGCAAAATAATGGAGAACCAAATGATACATTTGAAAGTGCTTTGTACGAGCCTACGCACTCGTGCTGGCACGATGAAGGTGCCTTGTATTTACTGAGTGTTCCTTTTCATTTAGTGATTATTGTTTATACATTGATGATGAAACTAACGTACTATCTCCTATCGTGCCATAGATCGTTTACACTATCAAGATGAGTTGGACAATACAGAGGACGATGAAAGCAGACAATTTCGTGGTGAAGGTAATACAAAGTACCTTCATATATCGTAAAATCATAAAATTGTAATAACTTTTCCTTATGATATTCTTATTAAGTTCATTAATTAATAACAGATGCATATGATTCATATTGTTTGCCTATTGATCATGTTGATGAGAAAACCACAGAAGATATGTGTGACATTGTGTACTATAACTTACCAGACAAGCACAATACCTTAAGAAAACTTTGTAATTGTCAATATTGTGGTGCTATGAGGTTTCAGTTTGAACCACCGGGATTTTGCTGTAGAAAGGGGAAGATAAAAATCCATATTCCTGAGGTGCATGCTGAGTTAAAAAGACTGTTTACAAGTCAAGTACATGATGATGCAAAGTATTTCAGAAAATATATACGGTACTTCAACTCTCATTTCTCTTTCACAAGTCTAGGAGTTACTTTGGACCGACGAGTTAGCACAGCATCCGGAACTGGCATATATACGTTTCGTGTGCATGGTGCCTTGTACCATCGTCTAGACCATCTGGTGCCTGGTTCTAAAGGTCCGCGTCATTTGCAACTCTACTTCTATGATACAGATGATACTACATTGGATCATCGAGTACGAAGGTCTCCAGACCTTGATATCAATATTATCAGAAATATACTAAGAGTATTACAAGATAACCCATACGTACAGACTTTCAAAAGAGTTGGGACTATGAAAAACATAGATGACTATGTGATTGAACTAAATACTGATGTAACTCCTGACCAACGAAGGTATTGTATATTTCTCATTACTTACATATATATCTATGTTTATTAGTATAGATTATATATATAACTATTAAGGTTTCCTATTTTGTACATTAATTTTGTTGATATTATGTTGTAACGAAGTTTACTTTTGTCCAAACAAGGTACAATGCGCCCACAGCTTCGCAAGTTGCTGCTATATGGTCTGAAGGGAACGATCCACAGAGAAGTTTTGATCGGAGTGTGCTTGTATATGCTAGAGGGGATCGTCCGGTCTATATTAAAGCATATTATGGTTGTTACGACCCTTTGGCATATCCTTTATTCTTTCCTAGAGGGGAAACCGGCTGGAATCTATATATGCCGTACTATGGAGAGTCTACAAGCCATACTACTATTAAGCCTGATGAGCAGTATGAGATTCCATCTACCATGCAATCCATTATGGAAGCCACTTCTGTTGATCCTACAGGTATCTGAAACAGTGAAATGTTATATCTTTGATGGATGTATCTACTTACATTTCAATTTTGTGTAGATTATGGTGAATGTGATGATGACATACAGGAAGGTGATTACATAAGTAGAATGATAGACGAAAACCAGTCAACAAGGTTTGTGACTGCAAGAGAATACTATTGTTTCTTGCTACAAGTCAGACATGGGCTTTTCAATGTTCTGTCATTTGGAGGAAGATTATTCCAACAATGGGTCGTTGATATGTATATCAAGATCGAGTCTATGAGGCTTGATTGGTACTCTAACCCTAATAACCAAAAACTTCTACGAGCTGAATTATACCAAGTAAGTTATTGATAAGTTGTTATTCTTGAGAGAAATCACCCCACATTTATACCACATATAAATGACCAGTTCATGATGTGTTTCTTTGCTTAGGGTCTGGTTGATGTCATTTCTGCTGGAGAAACTAGACCTGCGGAGGTTGGCAAGAGAATTGTGCTTCCTCGCAGTTTTACAGGGGGTGATCGAGATATGCAACAAAGATTTCTCAATGCAATGGCTATTGTCCAGCGTTTTGGCAAACCAGATTACTTCATTACGATGACTTGTAATCCATACTGGGAGGAGATTACAAGCAATCTTGAAATTGGCCAAAATCCACAGGATAGACCAGACCTGGTATCAAGAGTATATAGGGCCAAATTACATGCCTTGAAAGATATATTAATCAAGAAAAAATATTTTGGAGATGTTGCAGCGTATGTGCATGTTACTGAGTTTCAAAAGAGAGGATTACCACATGAACACATCTTGTTGATCATGAACTCAAGCGGTAAGTTAACAAGTCCAGAAGGATATGACAGAGTAATTTCGTCTGAAATACCAGATAGGGAGAAGTATCCTGTATTGCACAATCTGGTTGTTAAGCACATGCTTCATGGACCATGTGGGATACTAAATAGAAAGTGTGCTTGTATGATTGATGGAGAGTGTCGTTTTCGATATCCTCGACAATTCTGTGCAACAACACAACAAGGAAGAGATTCATATCCTTTGTATAGGAGGAGAGATGATGGACGTCGTGTAAGGATAAGAGGTGCAGAGTTAGATAACAGGTGGGTGGTTCCGTACAATCCTGGGTTACTTATGAGATTCAACTCTCACATTAATGTTGAGGCTTGTTCAAGTATCAAGGCTATTAAGTACCTATTCAAATATGTATACAAAGGTCATGACCGTGCTTCGTTCTCGGTCGACCCTGCTCAAAAGGAAGGTGTAATAATCGATGAGATTCGTCAGTATAGGGATGCTAGATACATATCACCACCAGAAGCTGTACATAGGATTTATAGTTTCCACATGTTTGGTGTGTACCCGTCTGTTTTGCAACTCCACTGTCATCTGCCTAACATGCAAAGTGTTATTATTGATGAGAGGAAAAATCTCATTGATGTAGTTAATCACCGTCTTCCACTATGACGACACTTACAGAGTACTTCAAGATGAATCGAGTGGACAGCAATGCAAGAAAACTATTGTATAGGGAGTTTCCAGAACACTACAGGTGGATTACTGGTAGTAGAAAATGGCAAAAGAGAAAGCAAAAGAGAAGACAGATTGGGCGGGTTGTGTATGCACATCCTGCTGAAGGGGAGAGATATTTTTGAGAATGCTTCTAAATCATGCTAGAGGTGCACTCTCATTTGAGGATTTAAGAACTGTGTTTGGCATCACATACTCTACTTTTAGAGAAGCATGCGAGAAGAGAGGGCTTATAGAGACAGACATGACACTTGATGATTGCTTGAGTGAGGCTGTGACATTTCAGATGCCATCAGCTCTACGAAGGTTATTTGCGACTATTCTTGTATTTTGTGAGGTAACCAACATCCGTGGACTTTGGAACAAGTACAAGGATTCAATGTCTGAAGATTTCAGACGAGACAATTCTAACTCATCAGTAGTGGAACAAATGGTGATTAGATGCATTCGAGATTTAGTTCAATCGATGGGAAAGGATATCAACAGTTTTGATCTTCCAGAGTTAATTGATACAGGTAATTGGAGACCTTGTCTGCATTAATCTACATTTTTTTATGAGTTGATGAAATAATTCGCTAACACTTTTGTACTTCATGTGAATCAGGTGAATATTCTGATGACGTAATGAGGGAGGTTAGAGAGGAGCTATCTTTGGGCGCAGACCAGGAACATCCTGATTTATATACATCTCTTAATGAGGAGCAGCGTGGTGGATTTGATGAAATAATACATCACGTCTTTGAATCAAAGAGTCAGGTGTTTTTTGTTGATGGCCCAGGAGGAACGGGAAAAACATTCCTATACAAGGCACTTCTTGCTAAAGTGCGATCAGAGGGATTAATAGCTATTGCAACTGCGACTTCTGGTATAGCGGCGTCGATATTGCCCGGAGGACGCACAGCACACTCAAGGTTCAAGATTCCAATTAAGCTTGGAGACAATAGCATGTGCAATTTCACAAAGCAGAGTGGCACAGCGGAGTTGCTTCGTAGGGCATCCTTGATTATCTGGGATGAAGTTGCTATGATAAATCGTCGGGCGGTTGAGTGCCTCGATAGGTCCCTACAAGATATTATGAATTGTTCTTTGCCATTTGGTGGAAAGGTTCTGACATTTGGTGGTGATTTCAGACAAGTGCTTCCGGTCATAACACGAGGGACAAGAGCACAGATAACAGATGCTACATTGTTGAGATCTTATTTATGGGAAAACATTAGGAAGATACGATTGTCACGTAACATGAGGGCTCAATATGACCCGTGGTTTTCAGATTACCTCCTTAGAATTGGGAATGGAACTGAACAAACAGTCGAGGGTGATTATGTCAATTTGCCAAAAGATATTGTGATTGCTTATACAGAAACTGAAGAATCCATAAACAAACTTGTCCAAAATATCTTCCCATCACTTGAGGAGAATGTAAGATCATCAACTTACATGAGTACACGTGCCATCCTTTCCACAAAAAATGAGTATGTAGATCAGATAAATGAAAAGATGGTTGACAATTTCCCTGGTGAGGAAAAGGTTTATTATAGTTTTGACTCTGTCGATGATGATTCGAGCTATAACTACCCCATCGAGTTTCTGAACTCACTTACTCCAAATGGTCTCCCCCCACATGTTCTCAAAGTAAAAGTCAATTGTCCTGTAATCCTTCTCCGCAATCTTGATCCTAATAATGGCTTGTGCAATGGAACCAGACTGATGGTTAGATCATTTCAAGACAATGCGATTGATGCTGAAGTTGTTGGTGGCCAGCATGTCGGCAAAAGAGTGTTCATACCTAGGATACCTATGTCTCCGTCGGATGATATTGCACTTCCTTTTAAGTTCAAGAGGAAACAATTCCCGATTCGCTTGAGTTTTGCAATGACCATAAATAAAGCACAAGGGCAAACTATCCCAAATGTTGGGATCTACCTTCCAGAGCCTGTGTTCTCACATGGGCAACTTTATGTTGCGTTGTCTAGGGGTGTGTCCATGGAAACAACAAGTATTTTAGCTAAGCCGAAGGATGGATTAGATCCCACGGGAAGACCACTAAAAACATCGTGTATAGAGATGTATTGGATTGGTGAAGAGTGGACCTTACAGTATCCCATTTCCATTATTTAAGGTGACCTTTGACAATTATCCTGTTTACTTGACAACATAGCAAAGGTAAACATTTTGTTGAGCAGTGAGACATTACTTATATTATCCTGTTTACTTGACAACATAGCAAAGGTAAACATTTGTTGAGCAGTGAGACATTACTTATATAAATTAGCTTTGCATAAACATTTTGATGCATTATGCAAGCTTTCTGCAGACTCTGATGTTAATGTGCACACTCTGATGTAAATGTGCAGAGTGCAGCTCATCTTCTTGACAGGCTTGTTAAGGTACGATCAGGTATGTTGTATATTTATTGCCTTTTTAGCCTCATTATTATGCACGGGTACACAAAATTCTTGAACTGTATGTGTTCAATAACTAACCCAGTTTGCATTTTAGGAGTGGAGAAGACAAGGATTGTAGCAAAATATGCACCTTCTATTTCTCCAGAAAAAATACTAACTCAGTATGCAATAATGTTGATATGCATTAGGCAATTACTACTTTAAAACTTCACATCATAGTTAAGCAGCTTCTAATAATAAATATGTATATTTGTTAAATTATAAATCTCCATTTCATATGTTCGCTGATTGTGTATGAGTTTGTTTCATAAATATTGAAGGTGTACACACTTGTACATACATGGCATTTTCTTTTTATTTGTGTTATTATTATGACATAATCTCCAAATCCCGATCTGGACTCTGCTTCTATGTACAGATTCCTATGGGCCTTCAGATTCCTATGGGCCTTCGGACTATGCCCCATCACTGATAAGTGACGTGAAGAATGAGATGACCATGAATGGGGATGAGTCTAAGTATGGTCGCCCGAGTCCCTCCATGGTAGGATCAATTTAGATTTAATTGATTTGTGCATTTGTTTTTGTCCATTTTAGCTTGTTTTTAATGCTAGAAGTTATTATATATTAGTATAGATTATGTAAGATATAACTCATTTGATTATGTTAGGATGCAGGAGTTTTACTTAAACATCATGTGTTAAGATTGTTGAATGGTAATGTGTAAAGAAGCTGCTCAGTTAACAAACGCATGAGCATGGGCTATTGGTAATGTTGTTGGTGAAGGAGTAGAGTTGAGAAGCAAATTCTTGAGTCTTGACAGGTGAAGGAGCGGAGTTGAGAAGCAAATTCTTGAGTCTTGACAGGTGAAGAAAACAAACACATGAGAATTTCATAGAGCTAGGCATGTAATCTGGACAAAACTTTATTCGCCCATGTTCTTTCTACTGCCAACACAGCAATAGAAGTTGCATTGAAGCTTGTTAGACCTAGGAAGAAGGTGCATAGAAGTGTTCTATTTTATTTGCAAAGGCTAAAATTTATTCTAGAGGAAAGAGATTGTCTTGTCAAGTCTATTTGTTGTGAGTTCTTTGTTTTTGCATCTTAGATTACATTTTTCGCACTATGACCATCCCTCTATATATTCTGCTCACCTTATGATGTTTGAATCTTGAATAATATTGCAGAAAGGAGGTAAGTTGAGTCTACTAGGACCCGTGAGAAGTACTTGGACAAAATTCATGTAATATATCTATAACTTTACCTATTTTGTCTGCATTTTCTTCGACAAACATGTAATACAGTATTGTTTTTAACTCAGAAGGTTGTTCTCAGATTCAACACATTTTCAGTACAGAATTTCAAATGAACAATGAAAATTTTTAGTAAACAGTCCACTATGTATTTACTGCATGAATACTGCAATAAAGTGATTGATTATAACTGCAATCTAGGACATACCCTTGACAACAGATTCTAAACAGTAAACAGATCAAAAGAAGCTTGAAACAAACAGATTACAGAAACATTTGAAAAATATATTCATAGTCAATTTAATTCTGATATGAACACAAATGCAAGAAGAGTAATCTCCTGATTAGAAAAGTTTGATCAGTGATTTACAATAGCAGCAAGGTTGTAGATTAGCACAATTCAGTTTCAGACAAAAAACTACTTCAGATAAGTTTGACAATCAGAAGACTGAACCTGAAACAGATAAAACTCCAAGACTGAACTCAAACCAGTAAATCAAGTGTTGTTTGAGTCCTAATAAAAGTTTTCTCAAGAAGTTTACTCAACTTCAGCAAAAAGCATTTCAGGTAAAGATTGCAATCCTTTAAATAGTGAATTCAGAGAAATCTCACTAAGTTGGACAGATATTGCATGAAAATCCACACACACAAAAACCATCAGAACTGAAAACTTGATGTGAGTGCAGCTTCTGAAATGAACCTTGAATAATACTCAACAGTATATTATGACAAGTTCTATAATTTCAGATGCACTTTTTACCAAAACAAGGTTGGAACAAAAACTTGATAGCATATAACTACTGCAAGAACTCTTCTCAATTTAGTCAATATTCAACAAGTAGATTGATGAAAATCAGGAAAACTGAAGCTGTAACTACTATTCAATTTCAGGGATTAATCATGATCATATTTTGAAATCATACTCAAGGAAATCTTGACCTTGTAATCTGAACAAGTTATAATTACTTGTTTAACTCAAATTATAACTTCAATTCTACTATCTTTTATCAACCTACACCCAGAAATGGCAGTGTGCATTGTGCAATGCTCTTGATGTCATGTTTCTATTCTTGTACTTTTTATTTCCGGAACAAAAGGAGGGCATCTGTTTGAGGATGAAGGGATCGTGAAAGATTTTCATCCTTTCATAAAGGCGAGGGATGAAATATGTATAAAACCCATAGCAGTCAGGAAGAAAGGATCGCCTGGACTGTGCTCGGATGATTACTATGGCTTGGCAACTACAATAAGGATGTGCTAATAATAAGTTGGGATTCAGAGATCCCTTGGCCTAGCGTTCATCGATTTGAGCTATTGTTAGAAGTGAAATCTTGAGGCGAATAGTAGTCTGTACTATATTTATGTGGACTCTACTGTCAAATCAAGCTTTGGAGATGTGATTACTAGCCTATATTCTATTTAAATTCCAAAGTGCCTCTTTTGTGGACACTCTATTTGTTAGTTACAACATTGAAATGGAAGAACACATTTGTAGGACAGATGGAGAGGTTGCTCCCAATCTACATGCTCCTATACTTGTGATGCAGAAGTGACCAACCTACTTTTAGTTGGATCCTTGGATAACTGGTTTGCTTAGAGCTTTTATCTGATGGTCATTTTATGATTAATCTTCTTGGATCTTGTGAAATTGAAATACTGATGGAGCATACATTGGTCTTGACTCGAAGATAATAATCAGAGGTATCCAATGACCATTTTCTATGGCACATTTCTATTGTCAAATTCATTGTTGTTGCTGAACCTAATTTAACTAATTAAAAAATTTATTTCAAGTTCAACACATTTATTGTTTTTTATTTGGTTATCAGTCCCACCAGAGACAAGTTCGTAGCCTTTGTTGTCAAGCTCTGTATGAAGTGATATTTTCCATCAGATAAGTGGTTTAAACTTTGAAGCACAATTTATCATGTTGAGAACTAATCATTTGCACTTGATAACATGCTCAAGGGAACAAAATCAAGAATAAGACCATTATTATCCATAGTAGCTACAGAATCTATCACGAGAGAGTTGTAAAATAAAGAACAAGTCAAACATAAACCATGATTGATTACTTATCAATCATCATATTAAGTTAGCACACTTTTTTATCAGAATAAGTTAGCAGATATAATCAAAAATCTTGTTCTGCTGATGGATAATTCCAGCAAGTTCTGCTGATAGATAATTCCAGCAAGATTTAAGCACATACCTGTGCAAATTTTGCGTTGTTGCTGATAACTTGTTCTTGATAAGCTCTGTACTCCGGAGTGGTTGCCTGGCAAGTTAAACACTGTCTTAAAATCTAAGGCAAGGGGCAAATAATGTGACATAGAAAATAACATAAAACATCAAGGATCAGAAGTGTTGCAGACCTGCTTAAGTGCAACAACCAACCCAGTAATGGTATGATTATGAGGTCCACCTTGCAGACCTGGGAAGATAGCAGCATTGATCTTGTCCTCAAGATCATACGTAACCTATACCGTAGAGGGTCATTAGGCCTTTTATATTTTCAAAAATGAGAGTTCTACAGCATGAGCTCACAGGCTCGCTGAAATAGAAGCAGTATACCTCTTTCCCTTGCTTGTTTATTTCTTTCACCCCCTTCCTATAAAAGATCATGGCTCCACGTGGTCCACGGAGTGACTTGTGAGTAGTATTCCTTCTGCTTGTCACATACCTGCAGATTGAACAATATAAGTGGACTTATTGGATGAGGACAGAAGATGACGATTCAATGCGCTCTATTGAGGAGCAAAACTCACCTTCCTTATGCAGGCATAATCATAAAGACGAGCATATGCACTTGCACTAGCAACAATCAACTTTGGCCTAAAAAGAACAACACTCTTCTCCAGCTGTACAGAAGTAGCACATCAAGCTTGTCAGCAAATGGTCTTAGGATTATTCATCTTGAAAAATTTCACAATTGAAATCTCATACTAAGCAATGAAAAATATCATATACAATGCTAACAGAAACCATTTTTTCAGATGTGGAATCTGCTAATTGCAAAAACAACACATCTTTGTCCACTTCTATGAACATGCACATCTAAAAGAGTAATCAAAAAAATTAACAAGTTAAATGGCATAAAACAGAACATATAAGAAGGAAAGGACACAGACACCTGGTCATGAAAAATAAAAGGAAGCACATCAACCCACCTCAGACCAAAATAAAAACACAATCCAACTCCAACAGAAAGGATAGAAACAGATCGCACAGATTTTCTTCAAATTATATGATATGATTCTAACTGAATTTTAAGGATAGAAGAAACAGACTGCATATATATCCTCCATGGCAATAACAACTAGCACGCTGCCTACGGCCTCCCTAGCCGAACCTAGCTTCGCCAAAAATTTTGCAATCGTGAAGGAGCAACAGAACTACTTATCTTCTTCTTGTAGCCGGCGACGAGAGCGCTCGCCAGCGATTGCAAGGAGTGGACGGAGGGCGACGACGCTGGATCTGCGCGTGCTCCCTCTCCCACTGACGGCGCCGAGACAGGCTAGGTGTGGACGCTTGTGGAGGGGAGTGGACGGAGAGTGAGGAAGAGAGCGCATGTGGAGGTGACCACCGGCGAGATGTGCGTGCTCCCTTGACTGCCGACCAGATCTATTTGCTCCCTCTCCTGCCGGCTGCGTGCTTCCTCTCCGCCGGCTGCGTGCTCCCTCTCCTGCCGCAGCGCTCCGGCGAGATCTGCGTGCTGCCGAGACTTGTTGGGTGCGGTGGTTGGCAGAGGATCTGCGTGCTGCCGAGGCTGGGTGCGGTGGCTTGCGGAGGTGAGTGGGAGGATGCGGTGCGGCTGTAGAGTTTCTCCTCTTGTTTTTAACGTATACTCCCAAATGTTGTTGATTTGATTATAATAATGTGTTTGCTCTTTGCATGTAGGTGTAACAGCAGCACGAGATTAGTGTAAAACTATCAATTCTCAAGGTGAACAAACCTCACTGCCCCCTCTCCCTGATGGATAGTTTTTTAGGCACACATTATTTATATTATTTAGGCACACCTTATTTATAGTATTTAGACATAATTTTATATGCACCCATTGTTTAGTATATCACTACTGTTTTTAAACATATTTTAGGTAACATTATTCTTCGGTGCATTTTGTGATGTACAGATGACAGAACAAAATGACATGCCCGCTATGAGTATAATAATATCACAACACAATAAACCAAAGAAATCAAACACGACTCAAATTGTGCCTCAAGGTAAGTGTTTCCACATTTATTTTGTTGCATCTTCTTTTGTTTTGCTTTGATATTATTTATCTATTTAAAAAACATTTGTTGCAGACTATATGTGTACCAAAGAAGATGAAAAGATTAATGAATATTTGAAATCATTGCCGGGAAAAAAAGTTTTGGTAGATATCAACAGCGCGTGGTTAGATAGGAATGATATGGAGTGTATTTTTCGTGATGACATGCAGATGAATGGAGAAGTAAGTATATGTATGAAGTATATAGATTTAAAGATATCGTTTGTCTGCTAACTATATTATTTTATTACAAATAGGTACTCAGTGCTTATATTCATTGTATAAGGGACGAGGAGCATTTACTTCACAGAGAAGATGGAAAGGTTTTTTTGGAGAACACGTATATGTCGAGCCTGCTTAAGCGTGATGGTGACCCTAACGTGGTCTTAAATTATAAGGATGATGATGATCTTGGTAAAAGAGTGGAGATATATTTGCAAGCTGATATGGTAAACTAATATCTCAGTTCATCTATACTGAAATAAAATCTATCATTGTATAATGTTAATGGATAAATGTTAATGTTTATTACAGGTCTTCATTCCCATTAACATACAAAATTTTCACTGGTACCTGGCAGTGATTAATGCAAATAAAAGTGAGGTACATGTTCTTGATTCAATGGGACTAGAAATTAAAGACCGTAGAGACCTTGAAACTACAGTAAGTAATTATTATTTATTATTTATTTTTTATTACGATGGTTTTTGTTATTACATTATTGTTAATTAATAATATTGTAATGCTATATATTTATCAAAATAGTTGAAAGGGCTAGAGAGACAAATCAAGCTTGTAGCAGAACATAAAAATTTTAATCAAGACAAATGGCCAAACCACGATGTTGCGTCATGGCCGGTTGTAGAGAAGATCACAGAGCAAATGCAAACAGATGGGTAAAGTTTATGTGGCTTATAACTTACAAAATTGTTTGAGTTTATTTCTACATATGTTGTATATAATTAAGCATTTTTATTTTAATTGGTATATATAGAGTATCATGTGGTCTGTGGATGATAAACTATATGGAATATTGGACTGGAACTTGCTTATCCGATAATGTAACCCAGGTAAATTAATAAATATCATATTTCATGGTATGTATATTTATAAACTTGCATGTATGAATGTTTATTTATATATTACACTATTTTGCAGAATGATATAATAAATTTTAGATTTAAGTTGCCCTCTATCCTATGGGAGTCCAAATTAAATACAAATAAAGGACAACAACAAAAAGAATTTAAAATTGAAGATATAGAGGGTCCAAGTGATGTTGAGATTATTGAAACTCCGTTTAAGTCAGCTACACTGTCATATGCATCAAATACAAAGAAAAAACAACAAGATCCTGAACAGAAGAATGAAGATACAGAGGGTCCAGCTAAAGTTGATCCTAAAGTTGATATTATTGAAACTTCGTTTAAGGTACCTAAACTATCATACGCATCAAATGAGTTTAAATTGGATGTATCTCCATGTGTTTTTTCCAAGAAAAGAAGAATAATTTCGTCAGCCACCGAAGAATTGGTGCGTGCATTACGCACGTACATCATGTCGATAGACAACAAATACTTACAGTAAGTACTTTTTATTTAGTACAATGATATGTTAGTTTAACTTTATCACATATGAGTCTGCTTTAATGAAATATATGTTAATCATTTAATAGGAAAGAATGGATTCGAAGCAGTAAGCCTTATCCAATTTCTATAAGTATCAAGAAAATCATGGACATATTAGACACAAATAAGCCGATGGATATTGATTGTTTTAATCTGGCTGTTCGGATGTTTGCATGTGATGAGGCCTTGTTGTGGTGTGAAGACAAATACCACTACATGGATCTACAATTTATTGTAAGTCATATCTATATAATAATTATTTTATATGTAATAATATAATATCACAATTATTGTGTTCATATTCGTAATAACAATATTTTTTGATAAAAACAGACCATATCCGATTTTATTCGAGACCCTCTCCGTAAACCCAAACTAGATGTTACTCGGTTGGCAAAATTGTTTGAATGTTGGCCTGATATGGAGTACAATATTTCAGATTGCAGCGATGTAAGTTATTATCATTTGTTACATACATTATAATCTTCATATTGTAGTTGTATTTATTGCCCTTATATGAAAGGTTATATGAAATACTAAAAGTATAAAATAGTGTGTATAAATTGCACGTACTCTTGTTTCTCCTTTTATTTTCTATAAAATCATATTTATAATGTGTACTCCCATGTTTAATTTCCTAATGCAATGTTATTTCGTGGTTATTAATTTATAGTAGCGTACGAAATTTTTATTGTTGAGTTTGTCATTTTGTAACTATATATCAATGATTATTTTTTTACAGATTTTAATACCTTACTCTTTCATGGAACGTCACAAACTATTCATCTTTAAAATGAAGGCTAGAAAGGTCATTATAATGGATCCATTGCCTGTACCTACGGGGGTTAAGGTTTTTCATCCAACCGTGCATTATACCTACACACTGCTGAATATTGCTAATAATATGAAACTTGCCATGAATTTAGCCAATCCTGAGTGGAACGACGATGTATATAAATGGCATCGCGTATTACCAACATGGGTCCCGAAAACATTTGACTGGTAATTGCCTCCAAATATAAATATCTAATTAATTTAATTATTACTTACGTTGAATAACATGTAACATTAATATGTCTTTTGCAGTAATTTAACAGGATATCTGGTTATCAATTATATGCGCGCATGGAATGGTATAAGATTACCATTAATTAGCACAGTGAGTGCCCACATATTTATATTTGCCTCATGATATTCTATATTACTGTTTCTCTAATAATTATATGTCAAATGCATTTACAGGATAAAATGTATTGAGAACAAAGTTTCTTGTAGAAATACTGAAGTACGCTGAGAATGAATGCAAAGAGAACATTCCTGAAGTAATTCAAGAAATTCTAAAGCGCGTTGAAATATTTCAATTTGTATAGCACTCGAGTGCTTTTTCTTTTTTACATGGGATTTCTTTTTACATGGGAATAGATGAGATGATATTATTCCTATATGGTTCTGCACTAAGCAAATTTGATCTTCAGTTTGCATTCCTTTCTGACGTCAGCCCCTAATTTAATTGTCAAACAAATATTTATGGTTTCAATTATTCCGTTGCGTAGCACGGGCACACTACTAGTCTATCTTGGTGATAGATCTTGAAAGCCGGAGCGCAACTACTGGATTCTCTGCACCTGCAACCTCCAGCTTCTGCATGTGGGAGCTGAAAAAGAGAGGAGGGTTTAGACTGAAATAACCCTCATTAATTAAGCATTTAAAAATGTTAGGTGCTAAACCATCGAATTAGCCACAGTTTGGAGCCTAACCATGGGGCACTAATATGATCACCAATTAATTAATTAGCAAAGATAAGTGTGTGCTGCATTTATGCACGCATGCGTCGTTGGGATCATGTGCACGATGGGTTAGAGAGATCACCAGATGCGATTGGTTCACCTCACAAAGATTTATGTTAGTATAGACGCACAAGTAGGCAGCAGCCGGCTGGATTTGGATTTGTGGACTAGTACTCTTGCAACATGTTCACTGCTGTAAAACAGCTAGTGTTTAAGCCCCGCTGGTTCAGATCGAGGCCTTTTTGTTTTCGCTGACAGCTACAACTATTTCTAAATTTTAATAATTCAGATTGTGAGAATCAATAGCTACAGAATCTGAAAATGAACTAAAATCCAGAAACTGGAAAACACCAGCTACTCAGACTAGCTAGCTACTGAGAATCTGTGACTACTAGAATCTGAAACAAACATGCCCTAAGATAATCTAGATTATAGAAATAAGTTAGGTTAGAACAACTTATTGAATTGTTATAATTTACGCTCTGAGTTATAATAAGATAATATAATAAGTTGATATTTTAATTCTAGCTAACAAAATAAGTTAGATTATTTTAAACCGAAATAAATATGGCATGCGCTTGTAATCTCGTCGACTCATGCAACGTCTAGAGTGAAAGCTCTCGGGAATCCTTCTCCATTTTTAATTACCAATAAAAGAGAGAGAGAACGCATGGATTTGACCTGGAAATTGAATAATTATATAAAAAAGTGGCTGGCCGGATTTGGACTCTTGCCCATGGATCACTGCAAAAAAATCAGCGCTGGTGCATCAAGCAACGATTGATTTCAAAGTTCTCCTCTTGTTGACATGGATCGAGGTCAACGGTTTGGTGGGCCTGAGAGCCATACGGATTAACAGAAACAACAAGATGCTCGGAGCAAAACCACGGCAACCGTCGGCCACCCGAATACCGTTAGCAGTACAATTTTTGTTATGTTAGACTGGACTAGTAACAATTACTATAAACTAGACTAGTTACTATAGAAATAACAAGATTCCCGGTACTACTTTAGTCGGAATACACTCCTACCAACGCTGTTAGTGGCTCTGTTGACGCTAAAATATGACGGTCAAAGTGCCAAACACACTGACGTCGATCCAACGATCCAAAAATGTGTGGATACTTAGAGATAAATCCCTAAGCGTAACATAACGTCGACATCGCGTTTCGACGACCCTTGATAGTGATAAGGGAGGGTGGAGTCACCAGATAATTAAACAATATAAAAATATTATTCAATTAATCGAGTTGTAGATTAAAATACCCAACCGGCCAAATCAGGGCCGATTGGACCGAAGCTTGATTGGCGATCAGACCGACCAAGGTAAGCCGGTCAAACCGACGCTATACTATCAGTTAGACCGGCGGTGCGGAGGGTTTGGCCGAAGGGGGCCTCCGGCGTAATCTACGAAGGGGTGGTCGAAGGGGTCTCTGGCGCTCAGCCTTCGGTCGAACCGCAGATGGCCGAAGGGTACTCTAGAGGGTGCCCCGGCGCGTAGACCGAAGCATCTCGGGCGTGTGTACGAAGTCCGATCAGACCGACAGTATGCCGCCAGTCAGACCGCTGCGTGCCGGCGCGGCACAGGTCGATCAGACTGGGGTGTCACCTCCGGTCAGACTGACAGCCTTTGGAATTTAGTCTCCGAGTTCCGGCGATCGTCTTGCCGTGGATAATTTGCAACCAAAGTTCTTGGCGAAGAAGATGAGATGGAAACATTGCAAAAACTCCAAAAGATCAAAGGCAATTCGGCTAAGAGACCGAATCACCGATAAAACGATAAAAATTCGTTACGTGGATAAAATGGATGATTCACACGTGAATCAACAAGACTTATCGTGATTACGAGATGATGGATGAAGAGTTTACAACGCAAACTCGCAAAGATAGACGCTACTTGACTAATCCTAGGGCAAGAAAAGTAGATTGAACGGTAAAAGTACGATTCAAGGTAAAATAATAGATTGAATTTATTAAAGTTTTGAGGGAGAGAGAGAGAGAGCCATTGAATCGGCCTTGCCCCTATATTTATAGGGGTTGGACATAACGTACATGGACTCTAATTGGACTTAGATACAGATCCAAGTCATCAAAAATTAATTAGAGATAAAATAGACCTGAAATCAGCTAATCTAAATCGGATACGGAATGGGCAGGTCTGACAGGACCCATATGGCCCGTTGGACTGGCCTGTGTCAGGTCTTGACATATTTTCGGCCCAAATTAATAAAAATTGATATTTTGATAATTTTAACTATTAATATCATTTTTTGCTATCAACAGACCGCTCCCCCCTCCAAAGTATGCTACCACCGGCCCACTCCTCTCGATGTGCCTCGTGTGTTGTCGTCGGTCCCCTCCTCTTGTCATGTGACGACCGTCCCCTCCTCTTGTCATGTGACGACGTTGGCAACTGGCCCCTACCTTCACCGTCGTGCGCCGCTAATGGCCCCTCACTCTCCTATGACGCGCTATTGGTAGCTCCTGCCACTAATCAGACAACTAGTCACACTCTCGTCACATCGAAAGCACTTAGTTGGACTAGGAAAACAACCAAACCGATTAATCACGATTATGTATATGGTTACCAGTCTAGTTTTTGCTAAACTGGATCGGTACAGTAATTGGTCGAGAAACACTGGTGACAACTAAATCAGTGACCTTCCATTCTTCTCCAATTCGAGTCAATATATATCAAGAGATAAGAATGAAGAACTCGTGAAAAAAGTTGGCTCACAAACGCATATCAACTAAAAAAAAGTTAAAGCTGAAACCTGGAAACCAAGATAAAAACTACTCCTAGTGTGGTGACCACTAAAACAAACACCGCATCATGGTGACGACTCGATCAGTGAAACCCGTCCAGATTGCAACTGTGCAAGATGTAACCGGTCTGCAGTCTGCTGGTAGCACGCATCCAAAACGCTGGTTTGGAAGTTCTCTGATTGCAACCCGCAACGTAATCTTTTGACAATTGGTGCAATTTGCAGCATAATCTATTGTGTTGTCTTCGCTTTGCCAAAAAGGGCCTCCTTTTAACCTTATCACTATCAGAAGGAACTCTGTACATTGCTCTAAGCTTTTCTCAGATTACTCAACCTACAGAATTAGTTACAGAATTAGTTATCCATCACATAAAATTTTCAGACAACATGTATTAACTCTTGAAAAAAAATAGAGAGCAATGAATCTCTCTTAGAAATGCTATTGTTTTCAGACAACATGGGTTATTCAGAACTAGAAAGTTGATAGTGCCTTGTGGGGCAGCCTGGCTGGAGGAGCTGCAAGTTGCATCCTGCAATCTGGCTACAGGAAAGAACAGATTAGCCAACTAATAAAACCCCATCAATAATTGAACCCAAAACCCAAAACCCAAAAAGATCCTGCACTGTTTGGTGGTATGATTGATTAGCTGCATGCATCCTCTGAATTCTGAGAGTGGGTGGCTGTGCATGCATGTGCAGAGAGGATAACATCTGTTCTCTGTGATTGCTTTTTCTTTCATGTTTATTATGAACATGCAACATAGGGTATGTGCCTGCCCCTACCAGAACAAACTGCTGGTGTGTAATATTTGGTGATTTTTTTTAATGCTCAAAAGTTTCTTGTTCCCAATTTCAAAACTATATTTTGAAGGGTAATCACAAAGGAAACTAGGAATGCTCATTCCTTACTGTGCTGAGAGCAGCACACTGACACAGGCTTGAAGTATGTCACTATTTGTAAGAAGATCACAGTTTTTACTGTGCTTGAGGAAGAATTTTCTTGCAACATGAAACGGGAAGAGTAGCTGTTATCGATGCATTTGTTGGGCGCAAATATGCGCGTCGTAAAACAGCCCAGCAGGAGGCTGGCGCACAGCAAAGGGCTGGCACACAGCAAGGGGAAGGCGCCTAAGGGCGTGGGTCCAAATAAGTGGCAGCGTTTGAATAAATTAGTTACATGGTTTGAATAAGAGCAGAATTGGTTATCCCTTAATGTTAGGAGTTTGTTTCCTGGTTTGTAGCCTGATCTATAAAGGCCTAGGAGTGTCTTTTGGGATGGGAATCCAGGAATTAAGTCTTTCCCTAAGGGGGCGAGATTACCTGGAGTTCGGCAGGGCTCCTTGCCGGCGCCGGAGCTCCGGTGATCTCCCTCCCACCACGGTTCCACTTTCTGTCTTGCCTGAGTTCCATCTTTTCTGTTTCCTGCATTCATCAGATTGGTTGTGAGGGTTAGTCGGTATCAATTTGGTATCAGATTCAACTGGAACATCGACAACATGTCCGGTTCCATACAAGATCCTGGGACCATGACCGCTGACGAGAAGCTCGACTTCCTCATGGGGGCAGTGACGCGGCTGATGGGACAAATGACAACGATGAACGGCCGCCTGGATGCCCATGACAGAAGATTGGCCCTGGTGGAACGTGTTCCCGGCGATCTGAAAGAGACCGGCCCTGCTGGCCAAGACACCAACAACGAGGTCCTATCCATCCAAGGGGGTCGTGTTGGCGGGGCAGGAGGACAGGAGGGGGTGCGGGCGACAGGAGGAAGACCAGGAGATGACCTCCTGTATGCTGGCCGCTGGGAACAAGGGGGCGCCTGAGGTGGTGGTGGCAGGAACCTACAGGAGGAAGGGGGCAGAGGTTGGGGTGGCCGGGGCCGCTCGGATGATGGAGGGTACAGGCGACCGAAGTTAAATTTTCCCACCTTTACGGGGGAATCAGATCCTTTGACATGGGTGAATAAGTGTGAGACATACTTTCGGGGCATGCGGACCATGGCAGAGGAGGTGTGGATTGCCTCACTTCACTTGGAAGGGGTGGCAGCAGAATGGTATTATAGTCTGGAGAGGGATAATGGTGTGCCGTCCTGGCCAAGGTTCGTGGATTTTATTCACATGCGCTTTGGACCGCCCCTGCGTCATAATGGGTTGGCAGAACTGAAGGATTTGTATAGATCAGGCACAGTGGAAGAGTATGAACGCCAATTCTCATTACTTCTTTGCCACTGTGATGATTTATCACCGCAACAACAGGTCAACTTGTTCACAGCAGGACTGGGTGAACCACTGCGTACGGACGTAGAACTGCAGGCCCCAACACATCTGCAGACTGCTATGAGTTTGGCGCGGTCTTATGAACGCAGGGAGTCACTAGGGGCCACAGGGAAGGCGGGGCCCCGATCCCAAGCTGCAGCGCCTAAAGGAGGGATTGTGGGACAGCCAGCAAAAGCGGGACAGCAGAACAAACCACGCTTCAAGCGGCTGTCTCCGGAGGAATTGGCAACAAAAAGGGCGAACGGGGAGTGTTATAATTGCCCAGAAAAATATACTGCTGATCATAAGTGTAAGGCTAAAGGGATATATTTGTTGGAATTGGAAGACGATGAAGATGAAGGGGAGGCAGTGGAAGACTTGGGGATATCACTCCATGCCCTCACAGGGATTGACATCAGCAGTACAATGAAGCTCCATGTGACCATTCGGGGCGAGAGTTTGGTGGCATTGGTGGACACGGGCTCCACGCACACCTTTATTCAGGAGGAGGTGGCGTCTCGGCTAGGTCTACAGGTCGAGCCACGGCCAGGCCTCTCTGTTCGCATGGCAAATGGTGATTACGTTTGTAGTAACGGCATCTATACCAAACTACCAATCACCATCGACACGGAGCTGTTCGACATCACTTGCTACGGCTTGGCATTGGCCGGGTTTGACTTGGTGCTGGGAGTCCATTGGTTGCGGTCCCTGGGACCCATCCTATGGAACTTCAGTGCTCTGTCAATGGAGTTTTGGCGCCATGGCCGGTCGGTACGTTGGGTGGGAGTGGGCGCACCGACCCCCCAATGTGCAGCACTGACAGAGGCCCGCGACGTACTGAGCGCCCTCCTCGAATCCTACACCGACATTTTCGAGGAGCCGCGCGGCCTGCCTCCACCACGTCGACATGATCACCGCATCCGACTTCTCCCGGGGACACCGCCGGTGGCTGTCCGGCCGTATCGATATCCTCAACTCTTAAAAGATGAAATTGAGCGCCAATGTGCTGATATGTTGAAACAGGGTATCATTCGCGAATGCACTTCGGCATACTCGTCTCCGGTCCTGTTGGTGAGGAAGGCTGACAAGACATGGAGATTTTGCGTCGACTACCGCGAGCTTAATATAAAGACGGTGAAAGATAAGTTCCCGATTCCGGTGGTGGATGAGCTCCTCGATGAGCTTCGGGGCGCTCGTTTCTTCACCAAGCTTGATCTCCGCAGCGGCTACCATCAAGTTCGGATGCACCCCGATGACGTGGAGAAGACGGCCTTCCGGACACATCAAGGGCACTTTGAGTTCCTGGTCATGCCGTTTGGGCTCACTAATGCACCGTCGACATTTCAGTCATTGATGAATGAGATATTGAGGCCGTATATTCGGAAATTTGTATTGGTTTTCTTTGATGACATTCTGGTTTTTAGCACATCCTGGGCAGCACACTTGCAACATGTGAAACAGGTGTTTGACATCATCAGGACACACAAGCTAGCCCTCAAGCAGTCCAAATGTTCGTTCGGGATGACGTCCGTCACCTATTTGGGCCACATTATATCAGATCAAGGAGTTGCCATGGACCTGGAGAAGATTTCAGCCGTGGAGTCTTGGCCACAGCCCCATTCACTGCGGGCTCTGCGCGGTTTCCTTGGCTTGACAGGATATTACCGCAAATTTATTGCGGGTTATGGGACTGTGGCAGCACCTCTTACAGCCCTACTAAAGCGCGAGGCTTTCCGGTGGTCGGAGGAGGCTCAAGAGGCATTTCTTCAGCTCAAACAGGCCCTAATGACAGCACCACTTCTACAGATGCCTGATTTCACGTCTCCATTCGTGGTGGACTGCGATGCATCTGGATCTGGGTTTGGTGTGGTGCTGCATCAAGGGGACAGGGCGATTGCTTATTTTAGCCGAGCAGTCGCACCCCATCATCAGAAGTTGCAAGCATATGAAAGGGAATTAATTGGGCTGGTCAAAGCAGTTCGCAACTGGAGACCGTATTTGTGGGGACGTGCATTCCTCGTCCGGACTGACCACTATAGCCTCAAATTTCTCTTGGACCAGCGGCTGTCGACAATTCCGCAGCACACATGGGTCAGCAAGCTCTTTGGGTATGACTTTTCAGTGGAGTATCGCCCAGGAAAACTGAATGGAGCTGCGGACGCCTTGTCCCGTCGAGAGGAGGACATGGCAGCCCTTCACATGATATCAGCACCACATTTTCAGTTGTTTGATAAATTACGTGAGGAGGCTAACAGTGATACACAAGTGGCTGAACTTCAAGCCAAAGTGCGGGCCGGCCAAGCAAAAGAAGGGTGGACACTTGCAGATGGGTTGTTGCTCTTCAAGGGCAAGGTTTTTGTTCCTGCAGCTTCTTCCATATGGCCACTGACTCTGGCCGCTGCACATGATTGTGGACATGAAGGGACTGAGAAGACGCTGCATCGCTGGAGGGCGACATTCTACAGTCCTAGAGCAAACAGCAAGGTTCGGGAGTTTGTGCGGGGCTGCTTGACTTGTCAAAAAAAATAAGACCGATCATCTTCACCCGGCCGGTTTACTGCAACCTCTACCAGTACCATCAGAGGTTTGGAGCGATATATCGATGGATTTTGTGGAGGGATTTCCTAAAGTGGGAGGCAAATCAGTAATTCTAACAGTGGTGGATAGATTTTCCAAGTTCTCTCATTTTATCCCGCTCGGACACCCCTATACCGCTGCATCAGTGGCCAAGGTGTTCTTTGAGGAGATTGTCAGACTGCATGGGATCCCTTGTTCCATTGTGAGTGATCGGGACACAATATTCACGAGTTTATTCTGGTCCGAATTGTTCCGCCTTGCGGGAGTTAAATTATTGATGAGTTCCGCGTTTCACCCACAAACAGATGGGCAGTCGGAGGTTGTTAATAGAGTCATTGTGATGTACCTCCGCTGTTTGGCAGGAGACAGGCCGAAATCATGGTTGCAGTGGCTACCGTGGGCAGAATATTGCTATAATACATCTTATCAAACGACGGTCAAGTGTTCCCCTTTCCGCATTGTGTATGGGCGGGAGCCCCCGACACTCAGATCATATCAGCAGGGAACAGCACGGGTGGCTGCGGTGGACAGGCAATTAATGGCCCGGGATGAATTTCTAGAGGACATTAAGAATCGGTTGCTACAAGCGCAAGTCACTATGCAAGCCACCCATGACAAACGGCGGAGGGATGTCCATTACGACGTGGGGGATTGGGTTTGGTTGAAGCTACAACAACGGTCAGCAGTGAGTGTCACCATGGTGGCGCCATCCAAGTTGGAACCGAAATTCTATGGACCATATCAGGTGCTGCAACGCATTGGGGAGGTGGCTTACAAATTAAAGTTGCCACCGAAGGCACGTATTCATAATGTCTTCCATGTAGCACTATTGAAGAAATTTGAAGGGGAAGTGCCACAAGAGGTAGTGCCCCTGCCACAAATCCTTCACGGCAAGGTTCTACCGACACCATCGAAGGTGATCCGGGCACGCCTGAATAGAGGAGTGTGGGAGTTATTGGTCCAATGGCTGGGTCAAGCGGCTGCAGATGCATCATGGGAACAATTGGAGGATTTTAAACACCGTTTTCCAGAATACAGCTCGAGGACGCGCTGTTTGTTGGAGACGGGGGTAATGTTATCGATGCATTTGTTGGGCGCAAATATGCGCGTCGTAAAACAGCCCAGCAGGAGGCTGGCGCACAGCAAAGGGCTGGCGCACAGCAAGGGGAAGACGCCTAAGGGCGTGGGTCCAAATAAGTGGCAGCGTTTGAATAAATTAGTTACATGGTTTGAATAAGAGCAGAATTGGTTATCCCTTAATGTTAGGAGTTTGTTTCCTGGTTTGTAGCCTGATCTATAAAGGCCTAGGAGTGTCTTTTGGGATGGGAATCCAGGAATTAAGTCTTTCCCTAAGGGGGCGAGATTACTTGGAGTTTGGCAGGGCTCCTTGCCGGCGCCGGAGCTCCGGTGATCTCCCTCCCACCACGGTTCCACTTTCTGTCTTGCTTGAGTTCCATCTTTTCTGTTTCCTGCATTCATCAGATTGGTTGTGAGGGTTAGTCGGTATCAGTAGCAATAATTCAAACATGAAGAGGAAGCAGTTGAAGAAGGAGAAGAGGAAGTAGAGCAAAAATGAAAAAACACTAAATCATTAGTTGTTGTGATTTACTCTCTTATGTTCCATTACGTGTGGTATGACAGTTACCTTGCTGCCCTTCCCATCATCTAGCATAAGAACAAGTAGCTCATTCAGGCACCTGTGTTTATCCTATCTTGATCAGATATCTCATATCTGGCTCTCACTGTTCAGTAGTTCTGATATTATACAGTTGCCAATTTTATTCGAGTCAACATTTGGGACACACAATTTGATTGTTTGCCACTCAATGTTTTTCATTTTTTATCCACTAGGGGATGTAGACATGTAGTATACTAGTCAGTTAACATCTACCAGAAAATGAGGGACTACAAACTTAATAAATCCATATTTCTCTTCACACACAGAGTTACACTACTCAGATAGTCCCATACTCCCATTTACAGCAGGACACATGACTCTTGTGCTTTATAAATATGTACATATGTGTTTCCTTTTCTTTTCTTTTTGATTTTGATGTATTAGAGAGAAAACTAGAGACTTTCAGATAGTTTTTATTGTACTAAAAAAACAAAATAAAAAAACAAGTATGTCTCTAAATTAGTTGGTGTTTTGCGTAGACAAGGATGACAGAATTATCATAATTTGAACTTCACAACACTGATTTCTCCCTCATAAATTTGGTGCAGCACATTGAATCTGTCTAATTGATGGTAAAAACTGCTAGCAACATTAAACTAGAAACGATTACAAACTGATATATATTTGTTCTTCACGGGGAAATTAATCCAGATGCTTCCAAGTAAATAGATATTGGCATAAGCAACCACTACTATAAAAGTGAAATTTCCAGGTTATATTATAAATGGTTATGTATCTACCTATAAAAATACCAAAATACCTGTATGTAAAAAGTGCATTTCCTAATAATTAACGAGTCAACAAACTGAACGTGACAAGTATCACATATACTGCAGGATGAAGGATGTGATTATCCAATAGGGGTTGATTGAGGCAAACCCAAAAGTCTCCTCGCAATTCATCAAGGTCTCTTTGAGAGACAAAGTATAAGATGATGAATGAGGATTCACCAAATAAATTATGGAGTAAATTAGCAAATTTGTGTATGGCGTAATCGCTGACAAACTAGTGGTCGGTGCTGAAACACCAGCTGGTGTAGTTGCACATGGAGGAAGGAACAAGGTTTCAGACATCTCAATGTCTTGAATAAACTTGTCACATGATTGACAATTTTTATAGAAGACATTGCCAAATCATATATACACACACATACAAGATGCAAATCATACCTTTCAAATTCATAGCTCTTGATTATTCCCCTGTAAATCCCATGGAAACAAATAATCTGCGATACATTTTATATAGATGCGTTGTTTTGGATACTCTTGTGTGATACAAACTGACTGTCCTGCAGATGCTACCAAAAATCTGCAAAATAAATAGCCAGTACTTTCATTACAAACAATGGCTTTAAAATATATGGTATCAGGAATTCTGACTCCAGTGAATCCCAGCCTCCAAGGTAATATATACGACTTCTTGTGTTTAACTTTGCATTACATTTTTTAGAGAAAGGAAAAATGGTATTGGAATATTAGGTATCATGGATTGAAAACAATCTCACCATCCAATTGTCATAGCAAACATTCAACAAATGTATATTGTATAAACACATTTTACCTGCTCTTTTAAATTTTTCTTAATCAGTTTCTGTGTACCTCAAATTATACTTTATCTCATGTTGCATACTTCTGCATTGATTGTAAAATTGTAATAGACTCAATAGCAATGCTAATAAAAAGTAAAACATTATGCAATATCACCTCAGAAATTCCAATCCGTAGATTATATAACAAGTGTTTCCCTCAGCACCTTAAACCCTTTATTTATAATGTCTGTACTATGAATACAGCCTTAACAAAACGGTATTAGATTTATAACAATCCAAAACAGACGCATCGACAGTTTTCTTTTGTCACGGGTAGGTGCAGAAGGCCCAGCAGGCCCCTGCCGGCCAGGGCTTCTGCCAAATCAGATTAGTTATATCTCTGTTTTAGCAGATTAGATCAAGTTGGATTAGATCAAGTTGGTTTTAGCAAATTAGATCAAAGGGTCAGGTCTTGTGTCTATATAAACATGACCTCAATAGGAGTCTAGGCGTTGAGTAGTTCAGTTTGGCTATTGTCTTCTTGTATCCCCCTCTTCGCCGCGTAGCCTCAACAACACCGCCGCGACGGAGAGGTCTAGGCCCTCGACTAGCTACCTCTTTTAAATACGGTTTGAGATGATTAGTCCCTACCAATCGGTGTGTTATCCCGGCCAGTGACAACTTGGTATCAGACGATCCAGGTTCGCCATCTGCTACCATGAGCTCTCCATCCATCACCAGGTCGAGAACCGGCGTTGCAGATGCCCCGACAGCCATCATGGAGCGCCTAGATGCCTTCGGAAGGTGCCTAGATGCCATTGAAGGGAAGTTGTGGCTGATCCAGATGCTTGAAGATCAGGTCGTAGCTTGGAAGCCCTCAACACTGATTGGCTCCCACTTCCAGCCGCCACTAATTAGGGGGATCCACCCCCACGGGTGCATGTCACCGGACAGGGGGATCTTCCCCCGGGGCGCAAACTAGTGGCCAACCCCAGCGTCACCGTCCGAATGATGATGACGTCGACCCACCACTGCACGACCAAGGAGGGGGCTGCCACCATCAGCGCCACATAGGAGATGACGACGACGCTGACCCGCCCCCACGCATCCAGGGAGGAGGGCGTCAACACCGTCGCCGCACGGGCGGTGACAATGACGCTGACCAAGAAGGCGAACTGCTGCCAACCACCCACAAACTTGAGTTTCCCAACTTCGATGGCACCAGCGACCCGCTTCCTTGGCTCAACCGGTGTGAGCGGTACTTCCACGTTCGCCAAACTCTGGAGCATCAACGGGTGGCGTTTGCAGCGTTCTACCTCCTCGACGACGCACAATTGTGGTTCCACCGCATGGAGCTCAATGGTGGGCGCCCAACATGGCAACAGTTTGTCCAATTGGTGAATGGCCGCTTCGGGCCACCCCTCACAAACAATCCCCTTAGAGAGTTAGCAATGCTACAACGAATGGGAATCGTCGACGATTTCTGCAAACGCTTCATCGCCCTCTCATGCCGTGTTGTTTCACTAACGGAGGCTCAGCAGATCCAACTTTCATCATCGGGCTAGGCGACCCCCTCCGCACCGACGTCACTCTCCAGCAGCCCTCATAGTTGGATGATGTCATCGTCTTTTGCCAGGGCCTACGAGCAGCGCAATGCGTTCTAGGACACCGAACAATCGCCACCACCCGCACCCCAAGTCGCTCCTCCGTCCAACCAGCAACACCATCGGCGTCAGAACCGACCTCATCAGTGCTCGCTGCATCCTCATCGGCTTCGGCCAACAGGCCGCTGTCCCGCACCATGCGCCTCTCGCCGGCAAAAATTGATCAACATCGGAAGGAGGGAAAGTGTTTCCATTGCGACGTGTTGTTTACAAGCGGCCACAAGTCATAGTGCAAGCAGATCTTTGTCATTGAAGTGGTGGGCGATAGCGGGGACGACAACTCGACAACTCGAGGATGAGTTGCATTTTTAGGGGGGGGGGGAGAAGTGTTACGGGTAGGAGCAGAAGGCCAGCATGCCCCTGCCGGCCAAGGCTTCTACCAAATTAGATTAGTTATATTTCTATCTTAGCAGATTAGATCAAGTTGGATTAGATCAAGTTGGTTTTAGTAGATTAGATCAAAGGGTCATGTCTTGTGTCTATATAAACATGACATGAATAGGAGTTTAGGTGTCGAGTAGTTCAGTTTGGCTATTGCCTTCTTGTATCTCTGCCTCTTCACTGCGTCGCCACAACGGTGCCGCCGCGACGGAGAGGTCTAGTCCCTCGACGAGCTACCTCTTTTAAATACAGTTTGAGACGATTAGTCCCTACCAACCGGTGTGTTATCCCGGCCAGTGACATCTTTCTTGAAGAAAAGCTATATTTTGTATTAATTCTCTAAATTACATGTTGCTCTCTAGACAAGACTTATACTCTATTATATTTTGCACTACACAAAATTAATAATTATCCCCTCGGTCAATCAATTTCCTAACCTTCTCCAATGTTGTGAACAATCATCCGAGGAACACAAAATAGAATAGAGTCTATAATAAGATGAGAACAAAAATAGCCAGCGTAACACAAGAGAAATACTCCATCTGTCTAGAAATATAAGACATATTTTTTTGGCGTGATCTTTAACATAGAACTTTAATCATTAATTTATTTCATAATATATCATCAATAACTATAAAATTAATATTAAATGAAAGTGTTTTTATATACGAATTCAAATATATCACCTACATAAAATAAAGGAAAAAGTACAAATTACTGCCCCGAATTATCGCGAAAGTTTAAATAACCCCCTAAACTATAAAACCGTTCAATTAACCTCCAAAAATTCGAAAACAGCTTACCGTGGAACTTTCTGCACGATTTAGTTGATGTGGACAATGGTTTTGCTGATTGGGACACATGTGGTGCATTGACATGGCAAACAAAAATAAAAACTACTACCCTGACGACGCGTGGAAAATGTTTGATGAAATTCCAAAGTGCTCGTCCACATTCTAATGGCATCTCGTGCGTCGGGCGTCGGCTGCAAGCCCCACCCCCACCGCATGCTGGCCACGCCCAAGCCACCAATCACCTATGCGACCTCAACAACCGCACAATGCCGCGCCCGCCTGCCTGTCTCGCGCGCATTGTTAGGAAATAAACACATCATAGTGCGTGCGTGTACGCGCGGGTCGTGGGTGCGTGAGTCTTAGGGGCTGCATGCAATTTTGGACGTGGTCGTGTGAGTGGAGCTAGTGCATGTTGCATGCAGAATTTGTTGCACAACATGGGGGCATTAGCAACGTGGCCACTAATCCTTCCATGTGAGAACATCAAGTTCAAGGAGGGTGAGACCGTCGACGATTTCGCTATGCGAATTTTCGGTCTTGCCACGAATCTGCGCGAGCTCGGCAAGAAGTTCGAGGAGGTGCGCGTTGTCAAGAAGATGCTTCATGTTGTGCCGAAGAAGTATAACCAGGTGGTGGTGACGATTGAGATGCTGCTCGATCTGAACACCATGTCCATCGAGGAGCTCGTCGGGCGGCTCCGTGTGGCAGAGGACAGGTACGACATCAAGAAGGTGATGGACGACATCGGGCAGTTGCTGCTCACCGAGGAACAATGGGAGACACGCTGGCGTCAACGTCGCGACAAAGAGCGTGCACGCAAGGATGGCACCAAGAACAATGACATCGTCAAGCATGGTGGTCAGAACAACGACGACGAGGAGGACGACAACGACAACGACAATAGCGTGGACTCGGAGGCAAGTCGACGTTCGCACCGTCCAAGAGGAAAATGCTACAACTGTGGCATTCATGGTCATCTCACCCGTGACTGCCACAAACCAAAGAAGGAGAAGGCGCTTCTAGCCGAAGTCGATGAGGAACCGATGTTGATGTGATGGTGGAACGCGTCATGTCGTGTTTAGGGGGAGTAGTTTGTTAGGAAATCTTAACTATATAAATGTGACGAGTTACTCGTCCGTCCGCCTCGGCAGAGCTCGCGCGCAGCGCGACCGCGCCCCCCTCCCAGGTCCGCCTCGACCGCAACCCCCGGTCCGATCCGCCACGACCGCGCGCCCCCGTCCCCGCACATCCCGCGCAACTGCCTGGACTCGGACCGTGCACCCACTTCAAAACCCCGACCTCTCCCCTCCTCTCTACCTCACTCATCCCTCCCCTCTACTCTCTCCCTCTGCTCAGACTCGCCGCCGCTCGCCCGCTCCGCTTCACCGAAGCTCGACGCCGTTCGCCCGCTCCGCCGTCTGGGTCGTCTCGCCGCCGCTCACCGGGGCCGGGTACGCCTTCGGGTAAGAGAGGAGAGGGGATCAGAACCACCGAACAAACAGAAACAAAAAAACGAAGCTTAGGGTTAGGGTGAAACCCTAACCCTAACTAAGATTAAGGGGGTCGGGTCTCACCTTGTCTCTCGGGTCATGGCGTCGCCTGGACGGGACCCCTCCGCCGCCGCTCGCCGGAGGCCGAGAAGAAGCCGGGGCGTCCTCCGCCGCTCCGCCGCGCCGTGCAGGGACCTCGGGTTTTGACCGCCGCGAGCTAGCTCGACGGAGCCCCGCTCACCCTCGGGTGAGCGCGGTGCTCCGGCGAGCTAGCCGGTGGCGGCCGACCGCCGGTCGCCGCCGCTCGCCGCCGCTCGCCGCTCGCCGGCTCGCGCTCGCGCCGCATCGCTCTCGGGCCAGAGGGGGCGAATGAGCTAGGTTTAGGGTTTGCGGCGCGGCGATGCTATTTATACCGGCGACAATAGCGCTCAGCCGTCGGATGAGATCCGACGGCCAGCATCTACCGGGCGCTGATGCGGCCCAGGCGGGGGAGCGAAATCCCGGCCCAGGCCCAGGTTGCGTGCGCGCGCGGCGCGCCGAATGCCTGGCCTGGGCCCAGGACTCAGTCAGCCTGCGAAATTGCAATTTTGGGCCGGACCGTGGCACTGTTTGGGCCGAAAACCTTTTAGATTTTTCCAGAATTAAGAAAATTGATTTCCAGTTTTGTTTATTCTCTGGAAAATAAGAAAATTGCACAAAAATCAGATAAAATTAAGTTTGATGCTAGAATAATTTTGTAAAATTCATCATGTTCATTAAAATTACTCCTAAATTTTCCAGAATTTATATTAGTATTTTCCATTTTACAGAATTAAATAATTGCTTTTTCCTATTTAATTATTCCCTGGAAAATTATAAAATCACAAATATTAAGATAAAACAACTTTAGGGATGTTCTGCAAAATATATTGCCGTTAACATTATGCATCCGTTGCAAATTGTTAGAACTTAATAGAATTAATTTTTTATTTTATTATTCCCTTTAACATATAAAGTTTAGATGTTGTATATTATTGTATAATTCATCATATTCATTACCACTACTCATAATGTACCATTTATATCTGAAAATGATTCAAATTGACATAATGTACCATTTTTGAAGCACACTGTCTTTGAATAGAGTAGAACAAGGAATACATATCAACCCATCAAATAAGCAAATGTGAATCATTTTGTATTTTCCATAATTAAAATGATTACTGAATTCATTTTGTTATTCCTGTAAAATAAAATGATTACTGAATTCAGCTAAAAAATGATATAAATTTAGTCCAATGACTATTTTTTATTGAATTCATTTTGTATGTTCCATCATTAAAATGATTACTGAATTCATTTTGTTATTCCTGTAAAATAAAATGATTACTGAATTCAGCCAAAAAATGATATACATTAGTCCAATGACTCTTTTTTAATTGAATTCATTTTGTATTTTCCATAATTAAAATGATTACTGAATTCATTTTGTATTTAGTCCAATGACTCTTTTTTTATTAGAAATAATTATTTTTTTTTCTTACTGAACTATTTTATTTCTTACAGATTCAAGACGATTTCTCATCTAAAGAGTATTCACATCTAAAGACGGTTTGAACCTGATTTATCTCTAGCTTATCTCCTTATGAGATGTTTATTTCCTATGAGTAATAATACCATCATTTCCTATGCCGTAGTATTTAGGCACATCTGTTTATTTCTAATGTAATGTTCCATTAGAAATTATGTTGGTTGTCTGTGATCTTGGGTCTATTTGGCGTCTCATTGTTATAAGTAATAATTTGTACATTGTAGTTAATATTTTATTCAGATAACTGTGGGCTGAAAAAACTGCCTTAGAGGGGATAGGAGCAAGACATGCAATTTATAGATATCATTATGGGCCATGAATCTGATATAGATGTGCATTGTTTAACCTGATTTATCTCTAGCTTATCTGCTTATTAGATGTTCATTTCCTATGAGTAATAATACCATCAGTACAAACCTAATTATCATGACATTCTCCAATTATTACATGGGAAACACAAAACATATATTGAATAAAAACATCAGCCAATAAAAACCAACTGTTCTTAATTTTTTCCGCATTTCCATGATTTTTTTATATTTTTCTATACATTTCTTAATTGTGTTTCTGTATTTTTTGAATTTTTGGCATTTTTCGATGAATTATCCTGTTTATTCTTTAATATTTCCCCCTTTTTATTCTGTAAAGATTTTCCCCTAATTTGATTCTTACATGTGTTTCTATTCTATTTGTCAAATAATGTGTTTATATCTGATTTGTCAAATAATTCCGCTAGATAAAACATTATAATATAGTGTTGATAGTCCGAGCATTTCAAAGAATACTATCGATGCTGAAATTGTATTGGGACAACATGCTGGTGAGAGAGTCTTCCTTCCACGCATACCCTTGTGCCCCTCCGACGATGAGATGTTCCCCTTCAAGTTTAAGAGGAGTCAATTTCCTGTTAGGGTGAGTTTTGCAATGACAATTAATAAAGCACAGGGTCAAACAATACCGCATGTTGGAATATACCTCCCGAACCCGGTGTTCTCTCATGGACAACTATATGTAGCTCTGTCACGAGCAACTTCTCGTAGCAACATCAAAATACTCGCCGCTCCGGAGAAAAATATGGGAATCAATTCAACAAGCACGCTAACGAAGAATATTGTCTACAAGGAAGTGCTCACTGAGTAGATAAAAGAAGATGTGCTCACTGTATAGTATATTGTACGATTTCATACCAGATCTGTAATTATAAATATGCAATGACACTTTATATAGAAAGCATACTTCTATGTATTGTTTTGAGGAATAATATATTACTTTGTTTCTTATCGTCTCAATATTACTAAACAAATGTGTTCGGCAAATATATCATGTTCTAAATATATTGTCGTTAACATTATGCATCCGTTGCAACGCATGGGCCTCTCACTATCATGTTCTAAATATATTGCCATTAACATTATGCATCCGTTGCAACGCACGGGCCTCTCACTAGTAAACATGTCAATATGTCATAATGCGTGCGTGCGTGTACGCGTGGGTCGTGCGTCGTGCGTGCGTGAGTCTTAGGGGCTGCATGCAATTTTGGACGTGGTCGTGTGAGTAGAGCTAGTGCATGTTGTATGCAGAATTTGTTGCACAACATGGGGGCATTAGCAACGTGGCCACTAATCCTTGCATGCAGGAAGCTGAGCATCACACGTTACTTGTCCAGGGACACTATAAATCTAGCTGCTATCGCGTGAGTTTCTTCTTGAGTCTTTAGGAAGCTCGTGTGTGGAGTCCATAAAATACAAGAAAACTTCAGCATATTGTCGTCGTGGGTGTTTATCGCTAACAACGAGTGTCTCAAGTTCTTGATTTTATCTGCAAGTTCCTAGGATTTCTAACACGCATGCCCTCTACCTTGCCGCGGGCTGCTGCTCGCGTGCAAGCCCTACCAGTCCTACCACTATTGGCCATGGCCCACGCGTCCGCCCTCTCCCACGCTGTGACCACGCACTGCTACCCGCCGCGTGCTTGCCCTCCTTCATGCCACGGCCATACACCGCTGCCTGCCCACATGCCCTGCCACTGCCCGCCGCACGCCCACCCTCCCCCATGTCGCGGCCGCGCACCGCTCCCCACCGCCGCCCTACCCCACGCCCACAGCCACCTTGGCGTAATGAGGCCCTCAAACCCGCCCTCGCCTTGCCGCGGCGTGGCGCGCGGGCAAGGGCAAGGGCAGCTGCACGAGCGGCTAGCAGGAACGTGACAATGAGGGCGTGACGAGTCACGAACAGGAGCTCGACAGGCAAGCAGACATTCTATCGAGCACCTTCCATGCGGCACGATGGGAGCATACAAAGGGTTTTCTGAAAACAATAACTCATTTGGCCACGTTAGCGCCACGTATTCTATCCAGTCAACAAAAATCGTCATTACGTCGTGCCATGTCAGTGATAGTTGCACAATATATTGTAGAATTTTCGGGGGTTAATTAAATGGTTTTATAGTTCAGGGTTTATTTAAACTTTCGTGATAGTTCGGGGCAGTAATATGTACTTTTTCCTAAAATAAAAAATGCATACTTTTAGCTTAATTATTAGGCAAAAGTTAAAAAGATTGATATTTTCAAATGCGTGCACGTCAAGGAGCACAAGAGTTTGGCAGGGTTCATACCTTTTCAAGGTGACTGATCTTTATATCGTCACGCTTCAATTCACACCACTTCTTTAATTTAGGGCAGCTAACAATAACAATTTGAATATTTTTGAGCTTGTTGAGTTGATGTGTGCTCTCTGGTAAGGACTTGATGCCCTCACAATTCCATATCGTAAGTTCAGTGAGGGCGGTAAGGTCTCCTAACCATTGTGGCAATTCAAGAATGCTTCTGCAATAACCCAAATGCAGCTTACCGAGGGAGTGTAGTTGCATACTACTAACATGTAAATTATTCAACAAGGGACAATGTGAGATCTCTAGTTCCTGGAGAAAGGTGAGGTCTCCCAGCCACTGCGGCAGTGATTCCATGCTTTCACATGAGGTCAGTTGAAGTGACTGTAACGAATTCAGTTGCGCAAATATCTCCTGTGATGCCTTCAGCTCTGGACATTTACTGCTTATACACAACTTCTGAAGTGATGGTAGCTCAGCCAACCATTTTGGCAGCTCTGCTTCGTGAATGCCATGTAGAGACAAAGAATGGAGGGAGGATAAGCCTTGAATGATCTCTGGTGAGCCAGTCAAATCATTGCAACTGTTGATGCTTAAACTAGAGAGACAAGGGAGGTGATGAAGCAATCGCCACTGATGCAAAGGAACCTATAACGACCCGTCCCAGAACTCGGAAATACCATCGAGCGGGACGAGCCGGTACTTTATCGAAGACGAACGAATTTAATAAAAACGTTCCATTCGGCAGTAGTTTCATCGCAGACCTGAATATTACATCACATAAGTCTTACATAGCTGCAGATAGAGGCATACCTCGCAGCGACACATATACCAAAAGAGTTCAGCGGAAGCAACACATCACCCAAAAGCTGAAACTACTGGCCAACAACTACTACTTGGGGACTAGGCCCGAAACCCCTACTCTTCTGGATCTTCAACCGCGACAACTCCTTCATCTTCGAAGTTATCCTCATTTTCAGGCAGGTTAACGAACTCTGGGGGGTGTAAAACAACAAGGGTGAGTACTCAAGAGTACTCAGCAAGTCTTGGAAGTAGTATAGATGCAGGATCCAAAGAGCGGCTATGGTTCTCAAGAGAATATTTATAGTTTATAAATTCTAAGTGCTTAATACCCACGGATAGAGGTCCCAACCTCTAACCGTTCCCACATAAAGTAGCAATAGTTCAAAAGCTAAATCAACTCTCACATTCTCACCAACCGGGATTGCTTTGCAACAAATCCCACCATCAATTTCCATCAATTCCACAAGTCACATTTCTTTTCATCAATTCCACAAAATCACGACCATCAACTCCTCATCATAACGCTTATATCATTATCTCGGTACTAGCTTACCCATCCATCGGGGAAGTGTTCCCATTATCAACATATCATCCCAATTCATTTTAACGCTCAACTAGTTATCACATCTCACATCGCTCCCTATGAAGCCTTTCGACTTCCCGCTCCACACAGGAACGTTATCCACCACACAGGCTAGTCGTATACCCAACGGTATACTCTGGTAACGTCCCAACCCATTTCCCATTTAGTTGAAAACAAGTAAACACTACGCTAGGGAAGATACATGAAATCACTTGCCCATATCCGTGGGCACGGCTGTTCGAACAGGTTATACTTCAGCTGAAGGTGCACACTTCACCAAATATTGTAATATTTGGTGATTTTTTTTAATGCTCAAAAGTTTCTTGTTCCCAATTTCAAAACTATATTTTGAAGGGTAATCACAAAGGAAACTAGGAATGCTCATTCCTTACTGTGCTGAGAGCAGCACACTGACACAGGCTTGAAGTATGTCACTATTTGTAAGAAGATCACAGTTTTTACTGTGCTTGAGGAAGAATTTTCTTGCAACATGAAACGGGAAGAGTAGCTGTTATCGATGCATTTGTTGGGCGCAAATATGCGCGTTGTAAAACAGCCCAGCAGGAGGCTGGCGCACAGCAAAGGGCTGGCGCACAGCAAGGGGAAGGCGCCTAAGGGCGTGGGTCCAAATAAGTGGCAGCGTTTGAATAAATTAGTTACATGGTTTGAATAAGAGCAGAATTGGTTATCCCTTAATGTTAGGAGTTTGTTTCCTGGTTTGTAGCCTGATCTATAAAGGCCTAGGAGTGTCTTTTGGGATGGGAATCCAGGAATTAAGTCTTTCCCTAAGGGGGCGAGATTACCTGGAGTTCGGCAGGGCTCCTTGCCGGCGCCGGAGCTCCGGTGATCTCCCTCCCACCACGGTTCCACTTTCTGTCTTGCCTGAGTTCCATCTTTTCTGTTTCCTGCATTCATCAGATTGGTTGTGAGGGTTAGTCGGTATCAATTTGGTATCAGATTCAACTGGAACATCGACAACATGTCCGGTTCCATACAAGATCCTGGGACCATGACCGCTGACGAGAAGCTCGACTTCCTCATGGGGGCAGTGACGCGGCTGATGGGACAAATGACAACGATGAACGGCCGCCTGGATGCCCATGACAGAAGATTGGCCCTGGTGGAACGTGTTCCCGGCGATCTGAAAGAGACCGGCCCTGCTGGCCAAGACACCAACAACGAGGTCCTATCCATCCAAGGGGGTCGTGTTGGCGGGGCAGGAGGACAGGAGGGGGGTGCGGGCGACAGGAGGAAGACCAGGAGATGACCTCCTGTATGCTGGCCGCTGGGAACAAGGGGGCGCCCGAGGTGGTGGTGGCAGGAACCTACAGGAGGAAGGGGGGCAGAGGTTGGGGTGGCCGGGGCCGCTCGGATGATGGAGGGTACAGGCGACCGAAGTTAAATTTTCCCACCTTTACGGGGGAATCAGATCCTTTGACATGGGTGAATAAGTGTGAGACATACTTTCGGGGCATGCGGACCATGGCAGAGGAGAAGGTGTGGATTGCCTCACTTCACTTGGAAGGGGTGGCAGCAGAATGGTATTATAGTCTGGAGAGGGATAATGGTGTGCCGTCCTGGCCAAGGTTCGTGGATTTTATTCACATGCGCTTTGGACCGCCCCTACGTCATAATGGGTTGGCAGAACTGAAGGATTTGTATAGACCAGGCACAGTGGAAGAGTATGAACGCCAATTCTCATTACTTCTTTGCCACTGTGATGATTTATCACCGCAACAACAAGTCAACTTGTTCACAGCAGGACTGGGTGAACCACTGCGTACGGACGTAGAACTGCAGGCCCCAACACATCTGCAGACTGCTATGAGTTTGGCGCGGTCTTATGAACGCAGGGAGTCACTAGGGCCACAGGGAAGGCGGGGCCCCGATCCCAAGCTGCAGCGCCTAAAGGAGGGATTGTGGGACAGCCAGCAAAAGCGGGACAGCAGAACAAACCACGCTTCAAGCGGCTGTCTCCGGAGGAATTGGCAACAAAAAGGGCGAACGGGGAGTGTTATAATTGCCCAGAAAAATATACTGCTGATCATAAGTGTAAGGCTAAAGGGATATATTTGTTGGAATTGGAAGACGATGAAGATGAAGGGGAGGCAGTGGAAGACTTGGGGATATCACTCCATGCCCTCACAGGGATTGACATCAGCAGTACAATGAAGCTCCATGTGACCATTCGGGGCGAGAGTTTGGTGGCATTGGTGGACACGGGCTCCACGCACACCTTTATTCAGGAGGAGGTGGCGTCTCGGCTAGGTCTACAGGTCGAGCCACGGCCAGGCCTCTCTGTTCGCGTGGCAAATGGTGATTACGTTTGTAGTAACAGCATCTATACCAAACTACCGATCACCATCGACACGGAGCTGTTCGACATCACTTGCTACGGCTTGGCATTGGCCGGGTTTGACTTGGTGCTGGGAGTCCATTGGTTGCGGTCCCTGGGACCCATCCTATGGAACTTCAGTGCTCTGTCAATGGAGTTTTGGCGCCATGGCCGGTCGGTACGTTGGGTGGGAGTGGGCGCACCGACCCCCCAATGTGCAGCACTGACAGAGGCCCGCGACGTACTGAGCGCCCTCCTCGAATCCTACACCGACATTTTCGAGGAGCCGCGCGGCCTGCCTCCACCACGTCGACATGATCACCGCATCCGACTTCTCCCGGGGACACCGCCGGTGGCTGTCCGGCCGTATCGATATCCTCAACTCTTAAAAGATGAAATTGAGCGCCAATGTGCTGATATGTTGAAACAGGGTATCATTCGCGAATGCACTTCGGCATACTCGTCTCCGGTCCTGTTGGTGAGGAAGGCTGACAAGACATGGAGATTTTGCGTCGACTACCGCGAGCTTAATATAAAGACGGTGAAAGATAAGTTCCCGATTCCGGTGGTGGATGAGCTCCTCGATGAGCTTCGGGGCGCTCGTTTCTTCACCAAGCTTGATCTCCGCAGCGGCTACCATCAAGTTCGGATGCACCCGATGACGTGGAGAAGACGGCCTTCCAGACACATCAAGGGCACTTTGAGTTCCTGGTCATGCCGTTTGGGCTCACTAATGCACCGTCGACATTTCAGTCATTGATGAATGAGATATTGAGGCCGTATATTCGGAAATTTGTATTGGTTTTCTTTGATGACATTCTGGTTTTTAGCACATCCTGGGCAGCACACTTGCAACATGTGAAACAGGTGTTTGACATCATCAGGACACACAAGCTAGCCCTCAAGCAGTCCAAATGTTCGTTCGGGATGACGTCCGTCACCTATTTGGGCCACATTATATCAGATCAAGGAGTTGCCATGGACCTGGAGAAGATTTCAGCCGTGGAGTCTTGGCCACAGCCCCATTCACTACGGGCTCTGCGCGGTTTCCTTGGCTTGACAGGATATTACCGCAAATTTATTGCGGGTTATGGGACTGTGGCAGCACCTCTTACAGCCCTACTAAAGCGCGAGGCTTTCCGGTGGTCGAAGGAGGCTCAAGAGGCATTTCTTCAGCTCAAACAGGCCCTAATGACAGCACCACTTCTGCAGATGCCTGATTTCACGTCTCCATTCGTGGTGGACTGCGATGCATCTGGATCTGGGTTTGGTGCGGTGCTGCATCAAGGGGACAGGGCGATTGCTTATTTCAGCCGAGCAGTCGCACCCCATCATCAGAAGTTGCCGGCATATGAAAGGGAATTAATTGGGCTGGTCAAAGCAGTTCGCAACTGGAGACCGTATTTGTGGGGACGTGCATTCCTCGTCCGGACTGACCACTATAGCCTCAAATTTCTCTTGGACCAGCGGCTGTCGACAATTCCGCAGCACACATGGGTCAGCAAGCTCTTTGGGTATGACTTTTCAGTGGAGTATCGCCCAGGAAAACTGAATGGAGCTGCGTACGCCTTGTCCCGTCGAGAGGAGGACACGACAGCCCTTCACATGATATCAGCACCACATTTTCAGTTGTTTGATAAATTACGTGAGGAGGCTGACAGTGATACACAAGTGGCTGAACTTCAAGCCAAAGTGCGGGCCGGCCAAGCAAAAGAAGGGTGGACACTTGCAGATGGGTTGTTGCTCTCAAGGGCAAGGTTTTTGTTCCTGCAGCTTCTTCCATATGGCCACTGACTCTAGCCGCTGCACATGATTGTGGACATGAAGGGACTGAGAAGACGCTGCATCGCTGGAGGGCGACATTCTACAGTCCTAGAGCAAACAGCAAGGTTCGGGAGTTTGTGCGGGGCTGCTTGACTTGTCAAAAAAAAATAAGACCGATCATCTTCACCCGGCCGGTTTACTGCAACCTCTACCAGTACCATCAGAGGTTTGGAGCGATATATCGATGGATTTTGTGGAGGGATTTCCTAAAGTGGGAGGCAAATCAGTAATTCTAACAGTGGTGGATAGATTTTCCAAGTTCTCTCATTTTATCCCACTCGGACACCCCTATACCGCTGCATCAGTGGCCAAGGTGTTCTTTGAGGAGATTGTCAGACTGCATGGGATCCCTTGTTCCATTGTGAGTGATCGGGACACAGTATTCACGAGTTTATTCTGGTCCGAATTGTTCCGCCTTGCGGGAGTTAAATTATTGATGAGTTCCGCGTTTCACCCACAAACAGATGGGCAGTCGGAGGTTGTTAATAGAGTCATTGTGATGTACCTCCGCTGTTTGGCAGGAGACAGGCCGAAATCATGGTTGCAGTGGCTACCGTGGGCAGAATATTGCTATAATACATCTTATCAAACGACGGTCAAGTGTTCCCCTTTCCGCATTGTGTATGGGCGGGAGCCCCCGACACTCAGATCATATCAGCAGGGAACAGCACGGGTGGCTGCGGTGGACAGGCAATTAATGGCCCAGGATGAATTTCTAGAGGACATTAAGAATCGGTTGCTACAAGCGCAAGTCACTATGCAAGCCACCCATGACAAACGGCGGAGGGATGTCCATTACGACGTGGGGGATTGAGTTTGGTTGAAGCTACAACAACGGTCAGCAGTGGGTGTCACCATGGTGGCGCCATCCAAGTTGGAACCGAAATTCTATGGACCATATCAGGTGCTGCAACGCATTGGGGAGGTGGCTTACAAATTAAAGTTGCCACCGAAGGCACGTATTCATAATGTCTTCCATGTAGCACTATTGAAGAAATTTGAAGGGGAAGTGCCACAGGAGGTAATGCCCCTGCCACAAATCCTTCACGGCAAGGTTCTACCGACACCATCGAAGGTGATCCGGGCACGCCTGAATAGAGGAGTGTGGGAGTTATTGGTCCAATGGCTGGGTCAAGCGGCTGCAGATGCATCATGGGAACAATTGGAGGATTTTAAACACCGTTTTCCAGAAATACAGCTCGAGGACGCGCTGTTTGTTGGAGACGGGGGTAATGTTATCGATGCATTTGTTGGGCGCAAATATGCGCGTCGTAAAACAGCCCAGCAGGAGGCTGGCGCACAACAAAGGGCTGGCGCACAGCAAGGGGAAGGCGCCTAAGGGCGTGGGTCCAAATAAGTGGCAGCGTTTGAATAAATTAGTTACATGGTTTGAATAAGAGCAGAATTGGTTATCCCTTAATGTTAGGAGTTTGTTTCCTGGTTTGTAGCCTGATCTATAAAGGCCTAGGAGTGTCTTTTGGGATGGGAATCCAGGAATTAAGTCTTTCCCTAAGGGGGCGAGATTACCTGGAGTTTGGCAGGGCTCCTTGCCGGCGCCGGAGCTCCGGTGATCTCCCTCCCACCACGGTTCCACTTTCTGTCTTGCCTGAGTTCCATCTTTTCTGTTTCCTGCATTCATCAGATTGGTTGTGAGGGTTAGTCGGTATCAGTAGCAATAATTCAAACATGAAGAGGAAGCAGTTGAAGAAGGAGAAGAGGAAGTAGAGCAAAAATGAAAAAACACTAAATCATTAGTTGTTGTGATTTACTCTCTTATGTTCCATTACGTGTGGTATGACAGTTACCTTGCTGCCCTTCCCATCATCTAGCATAAGAACAAGTAGCTCATTCAGGCACCTGTGTTTATCCTATCTTGATCAGATATCTCATATCTGGCTCTCACTGTTCAGTAGTTCTGATATTATACAGTTGCCAATTTTATTCGAGTCAACATTTGGGACACACAATTTGATTGTTTGCCACTCAATGTTTTTCATTTTTTATCCACTAGGGGATGTAGACATGTAGTATACTAGTCAGTTAACATCTACCAGAAAATGAGGGACTACAAACTTAATAAATCCATATTTCTCTTCACACACAGAGTTACACTACTCAGATAGTCCCATACTCCCATTTACAGCAGGACACATGACTCTTGTGCTTTATAAATATGTACATATGTGTTTCCTTTTCTTTTCTTTTTTGATTTTGATGTATTAGAGAGAAAACTAGAGACTTTCAGATAGTTTTTATTGTACTAAAAAAACAAAATAAAAAAACAAGTATGTCTCTAAATTAGTTGGTGTTTTGCGTAGACAAGGATGACAGAATTATCATAATTTGAACTTCACAACACTGATTTCTCCCTCATAAATTTGGTGGCAGCACATTGAATCTGTCTAATTGATGGTAAAAACTGCTAGCAACATTAAACTAGAAACGATTACAAACTGATATATATTTGTTCTTCACGGGGAAATTAATCCAGATGCTTCCAAGTAAATAGATATTGGCATAAGCAACCACTACTATAAAAGTGAAATTTCCAGGTTATATTATAAATGGTTATGTATCTACCTATAAAAATACCAAAATACCTGTATGTAAAAAGTGCATTTCCTAATAATTAACGAGTCAACAAACTGAACGTGACAAGTATCACATATACTGCAGGATGAAGGATGTGATTATCCAATAGGGGTTGATTGAGGCAAACCCAAAAGTCTCCTCGCAATTCATCAAGGTCTCTTTGAGAGACAAAGTATAAGATGATGAATGAGGATTCACCAAATAAATTATGGAGTAAATTAGCAAATTTGTGTATGGCGTAATCGCTGACAAACTAGTGGTCGGTGCTGAAACACCAGCTGGTGTAGTTGCACATGGAGGAAGGAACAAGGTTTCAGACATCTCAATGTCTTGAATAAACTTGTCACATGATTGACAATTTTTATAGAAGACATTGCCAAATCATATATACACACACATACAAGATGCAAATCATACCTTTCAAATTTCATAGCTCTTGATTATTCCCCTGTAAATCCCATGGAAACAAATAATCTGCGATACATTTTATATAGATGCGTTGTTTTGGATACTCTTGTGTGATACAAACTGACTGTCCTGCAGATGCTACCAAAAAATCTGCAAAATAAATAGCCAGTACTTTCATTACAACAATGGCTTTAAAATATATGGTATCAGGAATTCTGACTCCAGTGAATCCCAGCCTCCAAGGTAATATATACGACTTCTTGTGTTTAACTTTGCATTACATTTTTTAGAGAAAGGAAAAATGGTATTGGAATATTAGGTATCATGGATTGAAAACAATCTCACCATCCAATTGTCATAGCAAACATTCAACAAATGTATATTGTATAAACACATTTTACCTGCTCTTTTAAATTTTTCTTAATCAGTTTCTGTGTACCTCAAATTATACTTTATCTCATGTTGCATACTTCTGCATTGATTGTAAAATTGTAATAGACTCAATAGCAATGCTAATAAAAAGTAAAACATTATGCAATATCACCTCAGAAATTCCAATCCGTAGATTATATAACAAGTGTTTCCCTCAGCACCTTAAACCCTTTATTTATAATGTCTGTACTATGAATACAGCCTTAACAAAACGGTATTAGATTTATAACAATCCAAAACAGACGCATCGACAGTTTTCTTTTGTCACGGGTAGGTGCAGAAGGCCCAGCAGGCCCCTGCCGGCCAGGGCTTCTGCCAAATCAGATTAGTTATATCTCTGTTTTAGCAGATTAGATCAAGTTGGATTAGATCAAGTTGGTTTTAGCAAATTAGATCAAAGGGTCAGGTCTTGTGTCTATATAAACATGACCTCAATAGGAGTCTAGGCGTTGAGTAGTTCAGTTTGGCTATTGTCTTCTTGTATCCCCCTCTTCGCCGCGTAGCCTCAACAACACCGCCGCGACGGAGAGGTCTAGGCCCTCGACTAGCTACCTCTTTTAAATACGGTTTGAGATGATTAGTCCCTACCAATCGGTGTGTTATCCCGGCCAGTGACAACTTGGTATCAGACGATCCAGGTTCGCCATCTGCTACCATGAGCTCTCCATCCATCACCAGGTCGAGAACCGGCGTTGCAGATGCCCCGACAGCCATCATGGAGCGCCTAGATGCCTTCGGAAGGTGCCTAGATGCCATTGAAGGGAAGTTGTGGCTGATCCAGATGCTTGAAGATCAGGTCGTAGCTTTGGAAGCCCTCAACACTGATTGGCTCCCACTTCCAGCCGCCACTAATTAGGGGGATCCACCCCCACGGGTGCATGTCACCGGACAGGGGGATCTTCCCCGAGGCGCAAACTAGTGGCCAACCCCAGCGTCACACCGTCCGAATGATGATGACGTCGACCCACCACTGCACGACCAAGGAGGGGGCTGCCACCATCAGCGCCACATAGGAGATGACGACGACGCTGACCCCGCCCCCACGCATCCAGGGAGGAGGGCGTCAACACCGTCGCCGCACGGGCGGTGACAACGACGCTGACCAAGAAGGCGAACTGCTGCCAACCACCCACAAATTTGAGTTTCCCAACTTCGATGGCACCAGCGACCCGCTTCCTTGGCTCAACCGGTGTGAGCGGTACTTCCACGTTCGCCAAACTCTGGAGCATCAACGGGTGGCGTTTGCAGCGTTCTACCTCCTCGACGACGCACAATTGTGGTTCCACCGCATGGAGCTCAATGGTGGGCGCCCAACATGGCAACAGTTTGTCCAATTGGTGAATGGCCGCTTCGGGCCACCCCTCACAAACAATCCCCTTGGAGAGTTAGCAATGCTACAACGAATGGGAATCGTCGACGATTTCTGCAAACGCTTCATCGCCCTCTCATGCCGTGTTGTTTCACTAACGGAGGCTCAGCAGATCCAACTTTTCATCATCGGGCTAGGCGACCCCCTCCGCACCGACGTCACTCTCCAGCAGCCCTCATAGTTGGATGATGTCATCGTCTTTGCCAGGGCCTACGAGCAGCGCAATGCGTTCTAGGACACCGAACAATCGCCACCACCCGCACCCCAAGTCGCTCCTCCGTCCAACCAACAACACCATCGGCGTCAGAACCGACCTCATCAGTGCTCGCTGCATCCTCATCGGCTTCGGCCAACAGGCCGCTGTCCCGCACCATGCGCCTCTCGCCGGCAAAAATTGATCAACATCGGAAGGAGGGAAAGTGTTTCCATTGCGACGAGTTGTTTACAAGCGGCCACAAGTCATAGTGCAAGCAGATCTTTGTCATTGAAGTGGTGGGCGATAGCGGGGACGACAACTCGAGGATGAGTTGCATTTTTAGGGGGGGGGGGGAGAAGTGTTACGGGTAGGAGCAGAAGGCCAGCATGCCTCTGCCGGCCAAGGCTTCTACCAAATTAGATTAGTTATATTTCTATCTTAGCAGATTAGATCAAGTTGGATTAGATCAAGTTGGTTTTAGTAGATTAGATCAAAGGGTCATGTCTTGTGTCTATATAAACATGACATGAATAGGAGTTTAGGTGTCGAGTAGTTCAGTTTGGCTATTGCCTTCTTGTATCTCTGCCTCTTCACTGCGTCGCCACAACGGTGCCGCCGCGACGGAGAGGTCTAGTCCCTCGACGAGCTACCTCTTTTAAATACAGTTTGAGACGATTAGTCCCTACCAACCGGTGTGTTATCCCGGCCAGTGACATCTTTCTTGAAGAAAAGCTATATTTTGTATTAATTCTCTAAATTACATGTTGCTCTCTAGACAAGACTTATACTCTATTATATTTTGCACTACACAAAATTAATAATTATCCCCTCGGTCAATCAATTTCCTAACCTTCTCCAATGTTGTGAACAATCATCCGAGGAACACAAAATAGAATAGAGTCTATAATAAGATGAGAACAAAAATAGCCAGCGTAACACAAGAGAAATACTCCATCTGTCTAGAAATATAAGACATATTTTTTTGGCGTGATCTTTAACATAGAACTTTAATCATTAATTTATTTCATAATATATCATCAATAACTATAAAATTAATATTAAATGAAAGTGTTTTTATATACGAATTCAAATATATCACCTACATAAAATAAAGGAAAAAGTACAAATTACTGCCCCGAATTATCGCGAAAGTTTAAATAACCCCCTAAACTATAAAACCGTTCAATTAACCTCCAAAAATTCGAAAACAGCTTACCGTGGAACTTTCTGCACGATTTAGTTGATGTGGACAATGGTTTTGCTGATTGGGACACATGTGGTGCATTGACATGGCAAACAAAAATAAAAACTACTACCCTGACGACGCGTGGAAAATGTTTGATGAAATTCCAAAGTGCTCGTCCACATTCTAATGGCATCTCGTGCGTCGGGCGTCGGCTGCAAGCCCCCACCCCCACCGCATGCTGGCCACGCCCAAGCCACCAATCACCTATGCGACCTCAACAACCGCACAATGCCGCGCCCGCCTGCCTGTCTCGCGCGCATTGTTAGGAAATAAACACATCATAGTGCGTGCGTGTACGCGCGGGTCGTGGGTGCGTGAGTCTTAGGGGCTGCATGCAATTTTGGACGTGGTCGTGTGAGTGGAGCTAGTGCATGTTGCATGCAGAATTTGTTGCACAACATGGGGGCATTAGCAACGTGGCCACTAATCCTTCCATGTGAGAACATCAAGTTCAAGGAGGGTGAGACCGTCGACGATTTCGCTATGCGAATTTTCGGTCTTGCCACGAATCTGCGCGAGCTCGGCAAGAAGTTCGAGGAGGTGCGCGTTGTCAAGAAGATGCTTCATGTTGTGCCGAAGAAGTATAACCAGGTGGTGGTGACGATTGAGATGCTGCTCGATCTGAACACCATGTCCATCGAGGAGCTCGTCGGGCGGCTCCGTGTGGCAGAGGACAGGTACGACATCAAGAAGGTGATGGACGACATCGGGCAGTTGCTGCTCACCGAGGAACAATGGGAGACACGCTGGCGTCAACGTCGCGACAAAGAGCGTGCACGCAAGGATGGCACCAAGAACAATGACATCGTCAAGCATGGTGGTCAGAACAACGACGACGAGGAGGACGACAACGACAACGACAATAGCGTGGACTCGGAGGCAAGTCGACGTTCGCACCGTCCAAGAGGAAAATGCTACAACTGTGGCATTCATGGTCATCTCACCCGTGACTGCCACAAACCAAAGAAGGAGAAGGCGCTTCTAGCCGAAGTCGATGAGGAACCGATGTTGATGTGATGGTGGAACGCGTCATGTCGTGTTTAGGGGGAGTAGTTTGTTAGGAAATAAACATGTCAATATGTCATAATGCGTGCGTGCGTGTACGCGTGGGTCGTGCGTCGTGCGTGCGTGAGTCTTAGGGGCTGCATGCAATTTTGGACGTGGTCGTGTGAGTAGAGCTAGTGCATGTTGTATGCAGAATTTGTTGCACAACATGGGGCATTAGCAACGTGGCCACTAATCCTTGCATGCAGGAAGCTGAGCATCACACGTTACTTGTCCAGGGACACTATAAATCTAGCTGCTATCGCGTGAGTTTCTTCTTGAGTCTTTAGGAAGCTCGTGTGTGGAGTCCATAAAATACAAGAAAACTTCAGCATATTGTCGTCGTGGGTGTTTATCGCTAACAACGAGTGTCTCAAGTTCTTGATTTTATCTGCAAGTTCCTAGGATTTCTAACACGCATGCCTCTACCTTGCCGCGGGCTGCTGCTCGCGTGCAAGCCCTACCAGTCCTACCACTATTGGCCATGGCCCACGCGTCCGCCCTCTCCCACGCTGTGACCACGCACTGCTACCCGCCGCGTGCTTGCCCTCCTTCATGCCACGGCCATACACCGCTGCCTGCCCACATGCCCTGCCACTGCCCGCCGCACGCCCACCCTCCCCCATGTCGCGGCCGCGCACCGCTCCCCACCGCCGCCCTACCCCACGCCCACAGCCACCTTGGCGTAATGAGGCCCTCAAACCCGCCCTCGCCTTGCCGCGGCGTGGCGCGCGGGCAAGGGCAAGGGCAGCTGCACGAGCGGCTAGCAGGAACGTGACAATGAGGGCGTGACGAGTCACGAACAGGAGCTCGACAGGCAAGCAGACATTCTATCGAGCACCTTCCATGCGGCACGATGGGAGCATACAAAGGGTTTTCTGAAAACAAATAACTCATTTGGCCACGTTAGCGCCACGTATTCTATCCAGTCAACAAAAATCGTCATTACGTCGTGCCATGTCAGTGATAGTTGCACAATATATTGTAGAATTTTCGGGGGTTAATTAAATGGTTTTATAGTTCAGGGTTTATTTAAACTTTCGTGATAGTTCGGGGCAGTAATATGTACTTTTTCCTAAAATAAAAATGCATACTTTTAGCTTAATTATTAGGCAAAAGTTAAAAAGATTGATATTTTCAAATGCGTGCACGTCAAGGAGCACAAGAGTTTGGCAGGGTTCATACCTTTTCAAGGTGACTGATCTTTATATCGTCACGCTTCAATTCACACCACTTCTTTAATTTAGGGCAGCTAACAATAACAATTTGAATATTTTTGAGCTTGTTGAGTTGATGTGTGCTCTCTGGTAAGGACTTGATGCCCTCACAATTCCATATCGTAAGTTCAGTGAGGGCGGTAAGGTCTCCTAACCATTGTGGCAATTCAAGAATGCTTCTGCAATAACCCAAATGCAGCTTACCGAGGGAGTGTAGTTGCATACTACTAACATGTAAATTATTCAACAAGGGACAATGTGAGATCTCTAGTTCCTGGAGAAAGGTGAGGTCTCCCAGCCACTGCGGCAGTGATTCCATGCTTTCACATGAGGTCAGTTGAAGTGACTGTAACGAATTCAGTTGCGCAAATATCTCCTGTGATGCCTTCAGCTCTGGACATTTACTGCTTATACACAACTTCTGAAGTGATGGTAGCTCAGCCAACCATTTTGGCAGCTCTGCTTCGTGAATGCCATGTAGAGACAAAGAATGGAGGGAGGATAAGCCTTGAATGATCTCTGGTGAGCCAGTCAAATCATTGCAACTGTTGATGCTTAAACTAGAGAGACAAGGGAGGTGATGAAGCAATCGCCACTGATGCAAAGGAACCTATAACGACCCGTCCCAGAACTCGGAAATACCATCGAGCGGGACGAGCCGGTACTTTATCGAAGACGAACGAATTTAATAAAAACGTTCCATTCGGCAGTAGTTTCATCGCAGACCTGAATATTACATCACATAAGTCTTACATAGCTGCAGATAGAGGCATACCTCGCAGCGACACATATACCAAAAGAGTTCAGCGGAAGCAACACATCACCCAAAAGCTGAAACTACTGGCCAACAACTACTACTTGGGGACTAGGCCCGAAACCCCTACTCTTCTGGATCTTCAACCGCGACAACTCCTTCATCTTCGAAGTTATCCTCATTTTCAGGCAGGTTAACGAACTCTGGGGGGGTGTAAAACAACAAGGGTGAGTACTCAAGAGTACTCAGCAAGTCTTGGAAGTAGTATAGATGCAGGATCCAAAGAGCGGCTATGGTTCTCAAGAGAATATTTATAGTTTATAAATTCTAAGTGCTTAATACCCACGGATAGAGGTCCCAACCTCTAACCGTTCCCACATAAAGTAGCAATAGTTCAAAAGCTAAATCAACTCTCACATTCTCACCAACCGGGATTGCTTTGCAACAAATCCCACCATCAATTTCCATCAATTCCACAAGTCACATTTCTTTTCATCAATTCCACAAAATCACGACCATCAACTCCTCATCATAACGCTTATATCATTATCTCGGTACTAGCTTACCCATCCATCGGGGAAGTGTTCCCATTATCAACATATCATCCCAATTCATTTTAACGCTCAACTAGTTATCACATCTCACATCGCTCCCTATGAAGCCTTTCGACTTCCCGCTCCACACAGGAACGTTATCCAACCACACAGGCTAGTCGTATACCCAACGGTATACTCTGGTAACGTCCCAACCCATTTCCCATTTAGTTGAAAACAAGTAAACACTACGCTAGGGAAGATACATGAAATCACTTGCCCATATCCGTGGGCACGGCTGTTCGAACAGGTTATACTTCAGCTGAAGGTGCACACTTCACCAAATATTGTAATATTTGGTGATTTTTTTTAATGCTCAAAAGTTTCTTGTTCCCAATTTCAAAACTATATTTTGAAGGGTAATCACAAAGGAAACTAGGAATGCTCATTCCTTACTGTGCTGAGAGCAGCACACTGACACAGGCTTGAAGTATGTCACTATTTGTAAGAAGATCACAGTTTTTACTGTGCTTGAGGAAGAATTTTCTTGCAACATGAAACGGGAAGAGTAGCTGTTATCGATGCATTTGTTGGGCGCAAATATGCGCGTTGTAAAACAGCCCAGCAGGAGGCTGGCGCACAGCAAAGGGCTGGCGCACAGCAAGGGGAAGGCGCCTAAGGGCGTGGGTCCAAATAAGTGGCAGCGTTTGAATAAATTAGTTACATGGTTTGAATAAGAGCAGAATTGGTTATCCCTTAATGTTAGGAGTTTGTTTCCTGGTTTGTAGCCTGATCTATAAAGGCCTAGGAGTGTCTTTTGGGATGGGAATCCAGGAATTAAGTCTTTCCCTAAGGGGGCGAGATTACCTGGAGTTCGGCAGGGCTCCTTGCCGGCGCCGGAGCTCCGGTGATCTCCCTCCCACCACGGTTCCACTTTCTGTCTTGCCTGAGTTCCATCTTTTCTGTTTCCTGCATTCATCAGATTGGTTGTGAGGGTTAGTCGGTATCAATTTGGTATCAGATTCAACTGGAACATCGACAACATGTCCGGTTCCATACAAGATCCTGGGACCATGACCGCTGACGAGAAGCTCGACTTCCTCATGGGGGCAGTGACGCGGCTGATGGGACAAATGACAACGATGAACGGCCGCCTGGATGCCCATGACAGAAGATTGGCCCTGGTGGAACGTGTTCCCGGCGATCTGAAAGAGACCGGCCCTGCTGGCCAAGACACCAACAACGAGGTCCTATCCATCCAAGGGGGGTCGTGTTGGCGGGGCAGGAGGACAGGAGGGGGTGCGGGCGACAGGAGGAAGACCAGGAGATGACCTCCTGTATGCTGGCCGCTGGGAACAAGGGGGCGCCCGAGGTGGTGGTGGCAGGAACCTACAGGAGGAAGGGGGCAGAGGTTGGGGTGGCCGGGGCCGCTCGGATGATGGAGGGTACAGGCGACCGAAGTTAAATTTTCCCACCTTTACGGGGGAATCAGATCCTTTGACATGGGTGAATAAGTGTGAGACATACTTTCGGGGCATGCGGACCATGGCAGAGGAGAAGGTGTGGATTGCCTCACTTCACTTGGAAGGGGTGGCAGCAGAATGGTATTATAGTCTGGAGAGGGATAATGGTGTGCCGTCCTGGCCAAGGTTCGTGGATTTTATTCACATGCGCTTTGGACCGCCCCTACGTCATAATGGGTTGGCAGAACTGAAGGATTTGTATAGACCAGGCACAGTGGAAGAGTATGAACGCCAATTCTCATTACTTCTTTGCCACTGTGATGATTTATCACCGCAACAACAAGTCAACTTGTTCACAGCAGGACTGGGTGAACCACTGCGTACGGACGTAGAACTGCAGGCCCCAACACATCTGCAGACTGCTATGAGTTTGGCGCGGTCTTATGAACGCAGGGAGTCACTAGGGGCCACAGGGAAGGCGGGGCCCCGATCCCAAGCTGCAGCGCCTAAAGGAGGGATTGTGGGACAGCCAGCAAAAGCGGGACAGCAGAACAAACCACGCTTCAAGCGGCTGTCTCCGGAGGAATTGGCAACAAAAGGGCGAACGGGGAGTGTTATAATTGCCCAGAAAAATATACTGCTGATCATAAGTGTAAGGCTAAGGGATATATTTGTTGGAATTGGAAGACGATGAAGATGAAGGGGAGGCAGTGGAAGACTTGGGGATATCACTCCATGCCCTCACAGGGATTGACATCAGCAGTACAATGAAGCTCCATGTGACCATTCGGGGCGAGAGTTTGGTGGCATTGGTGGACACGGGCTCCACGCACACCTTTATTCAGGAGGAGGTGGCGTCTCGGCTAGGTCTACAGGTCGAGCCACGGCCAGGCCTCTCTGTTCGCGTGGCAAATGGTGATTACGTTTGTAGTAACAGCATCTATACCAAACTACCGATCACCATCGACACGGAGCTGTTCGACATCACTTGCTACGGCTTGGCATTGGCCGGGTTTGACTTGGTGCTGGGAGTCCATTGGTTGCGGTCCCTGGGACCCATCCTATGGAACTTCAGTGCTCTGTCAATGGAGTTTTGGCGCCATGGCCGGTCGGTACGTTGGGTGGGAGTGGGCGCACCGACCCCCCAATGTGCAGCACTGACAGAGGCCCGCGACGTACTGAGCGCCCTCCTCGAATCCTACACCGACATTTTCGAGGAGCCGCGCGGCCTGCCTCCACCACGTCGACATGATCACCGCATCCGACTTCTCCCGGGGACACCGCCGGTGGCTGTCCGGCCGTATCGATATCCTCAACTCTTAAAAGATGAAATTGAGCGCCAATGTGCTGATATGTTGAAACAGGGTATCATTCGCGAATGCACTTCGGCATACTCGTCTCCGGTCCTGTTGGTGAGGAAGGCTGACAAGACATGGAGATTTTGCGTCGACTACCGCGAGCTTAATATAAAGACGGTGAAAGATAAGTTCCCGATTCCGGTGGTGGATGAGCTCCTCGATGAGCTTCGGGGCGCTCGTTTCTTCACCAAGCTTGATCTCCGCAGCGGCTACCATCAAGTTCGGATGCACCCCGATGACGTGGAGAAGACGGCCTTCCAGACACATCAAGGGCACTTTGAGTTCCTGGTCATGCCGTTTGGGCTCACTAATGCACCGTCGACATTTCAGTCATTGATGAATGAGATATTGAGGCCGTATATTCGGAAATTTGTATTGGTTTTCTTTGATGACATTCTGGTTTTTAGCACATCCTGGGCAGCACACTTGCAACATGTGAAACAGGTGTTTGACATCATCAGGACACACAAGCTAGCCCTCAAGCAGTCCAAATGTTCGTTCGGGATGACGTCCGTCACCTATTTGGGCCACATTATATCAGATCAAGGAGTTGCCATGGACCTGGAGAAGATTTCAGCCGTGGAGTCTTGGCCACAGCCCCATTCACTACGGGCTCTGCGCGGTTTCCTTGGCTTGACAGGATATTACCGCAAATTTATTGCGGGTTATGGGACTGTGGCAGCACCTCTTACAGCCCTACTAAAGCGCGAGGCTTTCCGGTGGTCGAAGGAGGCTCAAGAGGCATTTCTTCAGCTCAAACAGGCCCTAATGACAGCACCACTTCTGCAGATGCCTGATTTCACGTCTCCATTCGTGGTGGACTGCGATGCATCTGGATCTGGGTTTGGTGCGGTGCTGCATCAAGGGGACAGGGCGATTGCTTATTTCAGCCGAGCAGTCGCACCCCATCATCAGAAGTTGCCGGCATATGAAAGGGAATTATTGGGCTGGTCAAAGCAGTTCGCAACTGGAGACCGTATTTGTGGGGACGTGCATTCCTCGTCCGGACTGACCACTATAGCCTCAAATTTCTCTTGGACCAGCGGCTGTCGACAATTCCGCAGCACACATGGGTCAGCAAGCTCTTTGGGTATGACTTTTCAGTGGAGTATCGCCCAGGAAAACTGAATGGAGCTGCGTACGCCTTGTCCCGTCGAGAGGAGGACACGACAGCCCTTCACATGATATCAGCACCACATTTTCAGTTGTTTGATAAATTACGTGAGGAGGCTGACAGTGATACACAAGTGGCTGAACTTCAAGCCAAAGTGCGGGCCGGCCAAGCAAAAGAAGGGTGGACACTTGCAGATGGGTTGTTGCTCTTCAAGGGCAAGGTTTTTGTTCCTGCAGCTTCTTCCATATGGCCACTGACTCTAGCCGCTGCACATGATTGTGGACATGAAGGGACTGAGAAGACGCTGCATCGCTGGAGGGCGACATTCTACAGTCCTAGAGCAAACAGCAAGGTTCGGGAGTTTGTGCGGGGCTGCTTGACTTGTCAAAAAAAAATAAGACCGATCATCTTCACCCGGCCGGTTTACTGCAACCTCTACCAGTACCATCAGAGGTTTGGAGCGATATATCGATGGATTTTGTGGAGGGATTTCCTAAAGTGGGAGGCAAATCAGTAATTCTAACAGTGGTGGATAGATTTTCCAAGTTCTCTCATTTTATCCCACTCGGACACCCCTATACCGCTGCATCAGTGGCCAAGGTGTTCTTTGAGGAGATTGTCAGACTGCATGGGATCCCTTGTTCCATTGTGAGTGATCGGGACACAGTATTCACGAGTTTATTCTGGTCCGAATTGTTCCGCCTTGCGGGAGTTAAATTATTGATGAGTTCCGCGTTTCACCCACAAACAGATGGGCAGTCGGAGGTTGTTAATAGAGTCATTGTGATGTACCTCCGCTGTTTGGCAGGAGACAGGCCGAAATCATGGTTGCAGTGGCTACCGTGGGCAGAATATTGCTATAATACATCTTATCAAACGACGGTCAAGTGTTCCCCTTTCCGCATTGTGTATGGGCGGGAGCCCCCGACACTCAGATCATATCAGCAGGGAACAGCACGGGTGGCTGCGGTGGACAGGCAATTAATGGCCCAGGATGAATTTCTAGAGGACATTAAGAATCGGTTGCTACAAGCGCAAGTCACTATGCAAGCCACCCATGACAAACGGCGGAGGGATGTCCATTACGACGTGGGGGATTGAGTTTGGTTGAAGCTACAACAACGGTCAGCAGTGGGTGTCACCATGGTGGCGCCATCCAAGTTGGAACCGAAATTCTATGGACCATATCAGGTGCTGCAACGCATTGGGGAGGTGGCTTACAAATTAAAGTTGCCACCGAAGGCACGTATTCATAATGTCTTCCATGTAGCACTATTGAAGAAATTTGAAGGGGAAGTGCCACAGGAGGTAATGCCCCTGCCACAAATCCTTCACGGCAAGGTTCTACCGACACCATCGAAGGTGATCCGGGCACGCCTGAATAGAGGAGTGTGGGAGTTATTGGTCCAATGGCTGGGTCAAGCGGCTGCAGATGCATCATGGGAACAATTGGAGGATTTTTAAACACCGTTTTCCAGAAATACAGCTCGAGGACGCGCTGTTTGTTGGAGACGGGGGTAATGTTATCGATGCATTTGTTGGGCGCAAATATGCGCGTCGTAAAACAGCCCAGCAGGAGGCTGGCGCACAACAAAGGGCTGGCGCACAGCAAGGGGAAGGCGCCTAAGGGCGTGGGTCCAAATAAGTGGCAGCGTTTGAATAAATTAGTTACATGGTTTGAATAAGAGCAGAATTGGTTATCCCTTAATGTTAGGAGTTTGTTTCCTGGTTTGTAGCCTGATCTATAAAGGCCTAGGAGTGTCTTTTGGGATGGGAATCCAGGAATTAAGTCTTTCCCTAAGGGGGCGAGATTACCTGGAGTTGGCAGGGCTCCTTGCCGGCGCCGGAGCTCCGGTGATCTCCCTCCCACCACGGTTCCACTTTCTGTCTTGCCTGAGTTCCATCTTTTCTGTTTCCTGCATTCATCAGATTGGTTGTGAGGGTTAGTCGGTATCAGTAGCAATAATTCAAACATGAAGAGGAAGCAGTTGAAGAAGGAGAAGAGGAAGTAGAGCAAAAATGAAAAAACACTAAATCATTAGTTGTTGTGATTTACTCTCTTATGTTCCATTACGTGTGGTATGACAGTTACCTTGCTGCCCTTCCCATCATCTAGCATAAGAACAAGTAGCTCATTCAGGCACCTGTGTTTATCCTATCTTGATCAGATATCTCATATCTGGCTCTCACTGTTCAGTAGTTCTGATATTATACAGTTGCCAATTTTATTCGAGTCAACATTTGGGACACACAATTTGATTGTTTGCCACTCAATGTTTTTCATTTTTTATCCACTAGGGGATGTAGACATGTAGTATACTAGTCAGTTAACATCTACCAGAAAATGAGGGACTACAAACTTAATAAATCCATATTTCTCTTCACACACAGAGTTACACTACTCAGATAGTCCCATACTCCCATTTACAGCAGGACACATGACTCTTGTGCTTTATAAATATGTACATATGTGTTTCCTTTCTTTTCTTTTTTGATTTGATGTATTAGAGAGAAAACTAGAGACTTTCAGATAGTTTTTATTGTACTAAAAAACAAAATAAAAAAACAAGTATGTCTCTAAATTAGTTGGTGTTTTGCGTAGACAAGGATGACAGAATTATCATAATTTGAACTTCACAACACTGATTTCTCCCTCATAAATTTGGTGCAGCACATTGAATCTGTCTAATTGATGGTAAAAACTGCTAGCAACATTAAACTAGAAACGATTACAAACTGATATATATTTGTTCTTCACGGGGAATTAATCCAGATGCTTCCAAGTAAATAGATATTGGCATAAGCAACCACTACTATAAAAGTGAAATTTCCAGGTTATATTATAAATGGTTATGTATCTACCTATAAAAATACCAAAATACCTGTATGTAAAAAGTGCATTTCCTAATAATTAACGAGTCAACAAACTGAACGTGACAAGTATCACATATACTGCAGGATGAAGGATGTGATTATCCAATAGGGGTTGATTGAGGCAAACCCAAAAGTCTCCTCGCAATTCATCAAGGTCTCTTTGAGAGACAAAGTATAAGATGATGAATGAGGATTCACCAAATAAATTATGGAGTAAATTAGCAAATTTGTGTATGGCGTAATCGCTGACAAACTAGTGGTCGGTGCTGAAACACCAGCTGGTGTAGTTGCACATGGAGGAAGGAACAAGGTTTCAGACATCTCAATGTCTTGAATAAACTTGTCACATGATTGACAATTTTTATAGAAGACATTGCCAAATCATATATACACACACATACAAGATGCAAATCATACCTTTCAAATTTCATAGCTCTTGATTATTCCCCTGTAAATCCCATGGAAACAAATAATCTGCGATACATTTTATATAGATGCGTTGTTTTGGATACTCTTGTGTGATACAAACTGACTGTCCTGCAGATGCTACCAAAAAATCTGCAAAATAAATAGCCAGTACTTTCATTACAAACAATGGCTTTAAAATATATGGTATCAGGAATTCTGACTCCAGTGAATCCCAGCCTCCAAGGTAATATATACGACTTCTTGTGTTTAACTTTGCATTACATTTTTTAGAGAAAGGAAAAATGGTATTGGAATATTAGGTATCATGGATTGAAAACAATCTCACCATCCAATTGTCATAGCAAACATTCAACAAATGTATATTGTATAAACACATTTTACCTGCTCTTTTAAATTTTTCTTAATCAGTTTCTGTGTACCTCAAATTATACTTTATCTCATGTTGCATACTTCTGCATTGATTGTAAAATTGTAATAGACTCAATAGCAATGCTAATAAAAAGTAAACATTATGCAATATCACCTCAGAAATTCCAATCCGTAGATTATATAACAAGTGTTTCCCTCAGCACCTTAAACCCTTTATTTATAATGTCTGTACTATGAATACAGCCTTAACAAAACGGTATTAGATTTATAACAATCCAAAACAGACGCATCGACAGTTTTCTTTTGTCACGGGTAGGTGCAGAAGGCCCAGCAGGCCCCTGCCGGCCAGGGCTTCTGCCAAATCAGATTAGTTATATCTCTGTTTTAGCAGATTAGATCAAGTTGGATTAGATCAAGTTGGTTTTAGCAAATTAGATCAAAGGGTCAGGTCTTGTGTCTATATAAACATGACCTCAATAGGAGTCTAGGCGTTGAGTAGTTCAGTTTGGCTATTGTCTTCTTGTATCCCCCTCTTCGCCGCGTAGCCTCAACAACACCGCCGCGACGGAGAGGTCTAGGCCCTCGACTAGCTACCTCTTTTAAATACGGTTGAGATGATTAGTCCCTACCAATCGGTGTGTTATCCCGGCCAGTGACAACTTGGTATCAGACGATCCAGGTTCGCCATCTGCTACCATGAGCTCTCCATCCATCACCAGGTCGAGAACCGGCGTTGCAGATGCCCCGACAGCCATCATGGAGCGCCTAGATGCCTTCGGAAGGTGCCTAGATGCCATTGAAGGGAAGTTGTGGCTGATCCAGATGCTTGAAGATCAGGTCGTAGCTTTGGAAGCCCTCAACACTGATTGGCTCCCACTTCCAGCCGCCACTAATTAGGGGGATCCACCCCCACGGGTGCATGTCACCGGACAGGGGGATCTTCCCCCGAGGCGCAAACTAGTGGCCAACCCCAGCGTCACCGTCCGAATGATGATGACGTCGACCCACCACTGCACGACCAAGGAGGGGGCTGCCACCATCAGCGCCACATAGGAGATGACGACGACGCTGACCCGCCCCCACGCATCCAGGGAGGAGGGCGTCAACACCGTCGCCGCACGGGCGGTGACAACGACGCTGACCAAGAAGGCGAACTGCTGCCAACCACCCACAAATTTGAGTTTCCCAACTTCGATGGCACCAGCGACCCGCTTCCTTGGCTCAACCGGTGTGAGCGGTACTTCCACTTCGCCAAACTCTGGAGCATCAACGGGTGGCGTTTGCAGCGTTCTACCTCCTCGACGACGCACAATTGTGGTTCCACCGCATGGAGCTCAATGGTGGGCGCCCAACATGGCAACAGTTTGTCCAATTGGTGAATGGCCGCTTCGGGCCACCCCTCACAAACAATCCCCTTGGAGAGTTAGCAATGCTACAACGAATGGGAATCGTCGACGATTTCTGCAAACGCTTCATCGCCCTCTCATGCCGTGTTGTTTCACTAACGGAGGCTCAGCAGATCCAACTTTTCATCATCGGGCTAGGCGACCCCCTCCGCACCGACGTCACTCTCCAGCAGCCCTCATAGTTGGATGATGTCATCGTCTTTGCCAGGGCCTACGAGCAGCGCAATGCGTTCTAGGACACCGAACAATCGCCACCACCCGCACCCCAAGTCGCTCCCTCCGTCCAACCAACAACACCATCGGCGTCAGAACCGACCTCATCAGTGCTCGCTGCATCCTCATCGGCTTCGGCCAACAGGCCGCTGTCCCGCACCATGCGCCTCTCGCCGGCAAAAATTGATCAACATCGGAAGGAGGGAAAGTGTTTCCATTGCGACGAGTTGTTTACAAGCGGCCACAAGTCATAGTGCAAGCAGATCTTTGTCATTGAAGTGGTGGGCGATAGCGGGGACGACAACTCGAGGATGAGTTGCATTTTTAGGGGGGGGGGGAGAAGTGTTACGGGTAGGAGCAGAAGGCCAGCATGCCTCTGCCGGCCAAGGCTTCTACCAAATTAGATTAGTTATATTTCTATCTTAGCAGATTAGATCAAGTTGGATTAGATCAAGTTGGTTTTAGTAGATTAGATCAAAGGGTCATGTCTTGTGTCTATATAAACATGACATGAATAGGAGTTTAGGTGTCGAGTAGTTCAGTTTGGCTATTGCCTTCTTGTATCTCTGCCTCTTCACTGCGTCGCCACAACGGTGCCGCCGCGACGGAGAGGTCTAGTCCCTCGACGAGCTACCTCTTTTAAATACAGTTTGAGACGATTAGTCCCTACCAACCGGTGTGTTATCCCGGCCAGTGACATCTTTCTTGAAGAAAAGCTATATTTTGTATTAATTCTCTAAATTACATGTTGCTCTCTAGACAAGACTTATACTCTATTATATTTTGCACTACACAAAATAATAATTATCCCCTCGGTCAATCAATTTCCTAACCTTCTCCAATGTTGTGAACAATCATCCGAGGAACACAAAATAGAATAGAGTCTATAATAAGATGAGAACAAAAATAGCCAGCGTAACACAAGAGAAATACTCCATCTGTCTAGAAATATAAGACATATTTTTTTGGCGTGATCTTTAACATAGAACTTTAATCATTAATTTATTTCATAATATATCATCAATAACTATAAAATTAATATTAAATGAAAGTGTTTTTATATACGAATTCAAATATATCACCTACATAAAATAAAGGAAAAAGTACAAATTACTGCCCCGAATTATCGCGAAAGTTTAAATAACCCCCTAAACTATAAAACCGTTCAATTAACCTCCAAAAATTCGAAACAGCTTACCGTGGAACTTTCTGCACGATTTAGTTGATGTGGACAATGGTTTTGCTGATTGGGACACATGTGGTGCATTGACATGGCAAACAAAAATAAAAACTACTACCCTGACGACGCGTGGAAAATGTTTGATGAAATTCCAAAGTGCTCGTCCACATTCTAATGGCATCTCGTGCGTCGGGCGTCGGCTGCAAGCCCCCACCCCCACCGCATGCTGGCCACGCCCAAGCCACCAATCACCTATGCGACCTCAACAACCGCACAATGCCGCGCCCGCCTGCCTGTCTCGCGCGCATTGTTAGGAAATAAACACATCATAGTGCGTGCGTGTACGCGCGGGTCGTGGGTGCGTGAGTCTTAGGGGCTGCATGCAATTTTGGACGTGGTCGTGTGAGTGGAGCTAGTGCATGTTGCATGCAGAATTTGTTGCACAACATGGGGGCATTAGCAACGTGGCCACTAATCCTTCCATGTGAGAACATCAAGTTCAAGGAGGGTGAGACCGTCGACGATTTCGCTATGCGAATTTTCGGTCTTGCCACGAATCTGCGCGAGCTCGGCAAGAAGTTCGAGGAGGTGCGCGTTGTCAAGAAGATGCTTCATGTTGTGCCGAAGAAGTATAACCAGGTGGTGGTGACGATTGAGATGCTGCTCGATCTGAACACCATGTCCATCGAGGAGCTCGTCGGGCGGCTCCGTGTGGCAGAGGACAGGTACGACATCAAGAAGGTGATGGACGACATCGGGCAGTTGCTGCTCACCGAGGAACAATGGGAGACACGCTGGCGTCAACGTCGCGACAAAGAGCGTGCACGCAAGGATGGCACCAAGAACAATGACATCGTCAAGCATGGTGGTCAGAACAACGACGACGAGGAGGACGACAACGACAACGACAATAGCGTGGACTCGGAGGCAAGTCGACGTTCGCACCGTCCAAGAGGAAAATGCTACAACTGTGGCATTCATGGTCATCTCACCCGTGACTGCCACAAACCAAAGAAGGAGAAGGCGCTTCTAGCCGAAGTCGATGAGGAACCGATGTTGATGTGATGGTGGAACGCGTCATGTCGTGTTTAGGGGGAGTAGTTTGTTAGGAAATAAACATGTCAATATGTCATAATGCGTGCGTGCGTGTACGCGTGGGTCGTGCGTCGTGCGTGCGTGAGTCTTAGGGCTGCATGCAATTTTGGACGTGGTCGTGTGAGTAGAGCTAGTGCATGTTGTATGCAGAATTTGTTGCACAACATGGGGGCATTAGCAACGTGGCCACTAATCCTTGCATGCAGGAAGCTGAGCATCACACGTTACTTGTCCAGGGACACTATAAATCTAGCTGCTATCGCGTGAGTTTCTTCTTGAGTCTTTAGGAAGCTCGTGTGTGGAGTCCATAAAATACAAGAAAACTTCAGCATATTGTCGTCGTGGGTGTTTATCGCTAACAACGAGTGTCTCAAGTTCTTGATTTTATCTGCAAGTTCCTAGGATTTCTAACACGCATGCCCTCTACCTTGCCGCGGGCTGCTGCTCGCGTGCAAGCCCTACCAGTCCTACCACTATTGGCCATGGCCCACGCGTCCGCCCTCTCCCACGCTGTGACCACGCACTGCTACCCGCCGCGTGCTTGCCCTCCTTCATGCCACGGCCATACACCGCTGCCTGCCCACATGCCCTGCCACTGCCCGCCGCACGCCCACCCTCCCCCATGTCGCGGCCGCGCACCGCTCCCCACCGCCGCCCTACCCCACGCCCACAGCCACCTTGGCGTAATGAGGCCCTCAAACCCGCCCTCGCCTTGCCGCGGCGTGGCGCGCGGGCAAGGGCAAGGGCAGCTGCACGAGCGGCTAGCAGGAACGTGACAATGAGGGCGTGACGAGTCACGAACAGGAGCTCGACAGGCAAGCAGACATTCTATCGAGCACCTTCCATGCGGCACGATGGGAGCATACAAAGGGTTTTCTGAAAACAAATAACTCATTTGGCCACGTTAGCGCCACGTATTCTATCCAGTCAACAAAAATCGTCATTACGTCGTGCCATGTCAGTGATAGTTGCACAATATATTGTAGAATTTTCGGGGGTTAATTAAATGGTTTTATAGTTCAGGGTTTATTTAAACTTTCGTGATAGTTCGGGGCAGTAATATGTACTTTTTCCTAAAATAAAAAATGCATACTTTTAGCTTAATTATTAGGCAAAAGTTAAAAGATTGATATTTTCAAATGCGTGCACGTCAAGGAGCACAAGAGTTTGGCAGGGTTCATACCTTTTCAAGGTGACTGATCTTTATATCGTCACGCTTCAATTCACACCACTTCTTTAATTTAGGGCAGCTAACAATAACAATTTGAATATTTTTGAGCTTGTTGAGTTGATGTGTGCTCTCTGGTAAGGACTTGATGCCCTCACAATTCCATATCGTAAGTTCAGTGAGGGCGGTAAGGTCTCCTAACCATTGTGGCAATTCAAGAATGCTTCTGCAATAACCCAAATGCAGCTTACCGAGGGAGTGTAGTTGCATACTACTAACATGTAAATTATTCAACAAGGGACAATGTGAGATCTCTAGTTCCTGGAGAAAGGTGAGGTCTCCCAGCCACTGCGGCAGTGATTCCATGCTTTCACATGAGGTCAGTTGAAGTGACTGTAACGAATTCAGTTGCGCAAATATCTCCTGTGATGCCTTCAGCTCTGGACATTTACTGCTTATACACAACTTCTGAAGTGATGGTAGCTCAGCCAACCATTTTGGCAGCTCTGCTTCGTGAATGCCATGTAGAGACAAAGAATGGAGGGAGGATAAGCCTTGAATGATCTCTGGTGAGCCAGTCAAATCATTGCAACTGTTGATGCTTAAACTAGAGAGACAAGGGAGGTGATGAAGCAATCGCCACTGATGCAAAGGAACCTTGCAGAAAGCAACTACGAGATGGGAAACTAAACATGATATGGAGGAGTCAGCAGAGGGTCCTGTCTCTGTTTCTGCCCATGATGATATTACATTATCGCTATTCCGAATATCCCACTTGGCAGCTGTAGGCCGGCATGGTTTCAGCCTCAACTTGGGGCAATCAAGAATTTCCAATATTTGAAGGTTGGGGAACATGAACTGATCCACAGCAATCGCACCACAGGGATATGTCATGCTCCACTCTTCCAGTCTCTCCATGTCAGATAGCATGAACTTCCTTAGCATCGGAAATGCTCTCTCCCCACCGCACAACTCTGCATCAATTTTCTTGATGGAAGGCATTCTTCGAAGAACCAATTCTTGTAGGTTTGGTAGTTGACCGAGCGGTGGTATGTTTTTGCACATCATCAAGTCATCCATCTTAACTACAACAAGGTTAGGGAGAAAAGAAGAAATGCCAAATAGCCAATCTGGAAAGTTTACACTGTTATAACCTTGTATTTCAAAGTGCTCCAAAGTAATGGATGGTGTAGGAAGAGATGGATAGATTCCTCTCCCTTGGGTAGGGAGGATAAAAGGGGAGCCTTACAGGAGGGGCCCACACACCAGGGGCCCCACACACACACAACACTCTAACACCCCCCCGCAGTCGAAACTCCGGCGCAGCGGATGTTGAGACTGGAGCGGAACTCGGAGAAGGTGGAGGAAGGCAAGCCTTTGGTGAAGATGTCGGCGAACTGGGAGGTGGTAGGCACATGTAGGACACGGACAGCTCCCACGGCGACACGATCACGAACGAAGTGGAGGTCAATTTCCACATGCTTGGTGCGTTGGTGCTGGACGGGGTTGGTGGAGAGGTAGACGGCGCTGACATTGTCGCAGTAGACCAACGTACTCCTGGCGAGGGGGCAATGGAGCTCCCCGAGGAGCTGCCGGAGCCAGGATGCCTCGGCCACCCCATTGGCAACAGCTCGGTACTCAGCCTCGGCACTGGAGCGGGAGACAACCGGCTGCCGCTTGGAGGACCAAGACACGAGGTTGCCACCAAGGAAGACGGCATAGCCGGAGGTGGAGCGACGCGTGTCTGGGCAGCCCGCCCAGTCGGCGTCAGTGTAAACCACGAGGTCAGCAACAGGAGAGCGCCGAAGGTGAAGCCCAAAGTCGAGGGAGCCGCGCAGATAGCGGAGAATCCGCTTCATAGCGGTAAGGTGCGGGTCCCTGGGGTCGTGCATGTGAAGGCACACCTGCTGCACCGCATAGGAGATATCCGGCCGAGTGAAAGTGAGGTACTGAAGGGCGCCAGCAATGCTGCGGTAGGCAGTGGGATCATCCACTGGTGTGCCCTTTGTACCGGAAATCTTGGACTGAGCATCGACTGGAGTGGCACAGGGCTTGCAGTCAGTCATCCCTGCGCGTTGAAGGACATCCAAGGCGTACTGGCGCTGGTGAAGGAAGAGGCCATCAGGGCGGTGTTCCACTGTCACTCCCAAGAAGTGATGGAGGACACCAAGGTCCTTCATGGCAAACTCCTGCTGCAACGAGGAGACAATCCGCTGAAGTAGAGACTGGCTGGACGCAGTGAGAATAATGTCATCCACATAAAGCAGCAAGTAGGCTGAGTCAGCACCGCGGTGGAGTACAAACAAAGAAGTGTCACTCTTGGCTTCGCTGAACCCCACAGACACCAGGAAGGAGGCGAACCGACTGTACCAAGCCCGAGGAGCCTGCTTCAGACCATACAGAGACTTGTTGAGCCGGCAAACACGCTCAGGGTGAGCAGGATCCACGAAACCCGCAGGCTGGCTGCAGTACACAGTCTCCGTCAAGGTGCCATGGAGGAAGGCATTCTTCACATCAAGCTGGTGAACTGGCCAGGACCTCGAGAGAGCCAGGGAGAGCACGGTCCGAACAGTCGCAGGCTTCACCACCGGGCTGAAGGTCTCATCATAGTCAACTCCAGGGCGCTGGGTGAAACCCCGAAGGACCCAGCGAGCCTTGTAGCGATCCAGCGAGCCATCTGCCTTGCGTTTATGTGTCCAGATCCACTTGCCGGTGACCACATTGCAGCCAGAGGGGCGAGGCACCAGTTCCCAGGTCTGATTGGCCAAAAGGGCTGCATATTCTTCCTCCATCGCGTGGCGCCAGTGAGGATCCGCCAGGGCGCCACGAACAGTGGAGGGTATGGGAGAGACTGGCGGCGCCGTAGCGGCGGAGAGGACCAGGCGGTCAACTGGACGGAGGACCCCCGCAGCCCGCCGAGTCACCATTGGGTGAGTGTGGCGGGGATCGCGGTGGAGAAGGGGCGGGTGGTACACCGGCGGCTCGGCGCGAGAGCAGGCCGGTGCAACCCCCGTCGGGCGGCGCTGGTAGACCCGAACAGGGTCGGCGTAGCGGGAAGAAGATGCTGGGGCCGCGCGTGGCGCGGCAGGTGTCGCGGGGACACGGGGCACGGCCGAGGCCGTGTCCGGGGTGGAACACGGCGCCGACGGCAACATCGGGCCAACCCCGGGCACAGGAGGCGACAGGGACGGGGCCGCGTGCTGCACGGACGAGGACGGCGGGGCCGCGCATGGCACGGAGGGCCACGCCGGCTGGTGAGGAGTGGCCGCACGAGGCACAGCCGGGGGTACGGGGGCCGCACGTGGCACAACCGGGGGCACAGGGGCCGCGGGCGGCACGGCGGGCAGCTCCGCTGCCACACATGGCTCGTCAGCTGGCGGGAGAGCCACCGGAACAGCTGGGGTTGCACCTGCAGAAGACAAAGGTGGCTGAACCACCGGGTCAGTAGAAAACAGGGAGTCCAACTCAAGGCTAGTGGCGGGGGTGGAGTCGACGGAGAAAGGAAAGACTGACTCGGCGAAGATGACATGTCGTGAAATAAGAACACGACGAGAAGAGAGGTCAAAGCAACGGTACCCCTTATGATCGGGGGAGTAGCCGAGAAACACACAAAGGGTCGAGCGGGGCGCAAGCTTGTGAGGAGCCGTGGCGGAGGTGTTGGGATAGCAAGCGCACCCGAAAACACGAAGGTGAGAGTAGGAAGGAGGAGTACCAAACAAGGCATGGTGAGGGGTGGGAGCGCACGTGGCCTTAGAAGGCAGGCGATTGAGGAGATAGGTGGCAGTAAGGAGGCTCTCAGCCCAGAAGCGAGCGGGAGCCGAAGCCTGAAAGAGCATGGAGCGCATAACATTGTTAGTGGTACGAATCATGCGCTCAGCCTTGCCGTTCTGAGGGGAGGTATAGGGGCACGACATGCGCAATTGGACTCCCTTCGAGAGGAAGAAAGCCCGAGAAGCAGAGTTGTCAAACTCACGCCCGTTATCACACTGGACCGCCTTGATGATGACACCGAACTGAGTGGACACCCACGCAAAGTAGTGAGAGAGAGAGGGAAAGGTATCAGACTTGGACCGCAAGGGAAAGGTCCAAGAATAGTGAGTGAAATCATCAAGAACCACCAAATAGTATTTAAAGCCAGAAATACTCGGGATCGGGGATGTCCACAAGTCACAATGAATGAGATCAAAAGGCCGAGCGGCATGTGAGGAAGAGACAGGGAAAGGTAAACGGGTATGACGACCTAACTGGCACGCATGACAAATATGCTCACTAGCATCCCTAGAACAAGAGATAGAGGGGGTACTACTGAGCTTAGTCAAAACGTCAACGCCGGGGTGACCAAGCCGGCGGTGCCAGAGAGTGGAGGAAGTGATGGCAGCAAGCACGGGCGTAGGGGAGGCCAAAGGAGGGGCAGCGAAGGGCGGAAGGCGAAGGGTGTAGAGAGGGCCAGTGCTATCACAACGGAGAAGAGGCCGTCGTGTTGCCAAATCCTTCACCGTCAACCCGCAAGGGTCAAACTCAACGGAACAGGAGTTGTCAGAGGTGAATTGACGAATAGAAAGAAGATTTTGAACAATACCCGGGGCAACAAGAACGTTGGGAAGACAGAAAGAACCACATGGAGCCGCATCACCCACAGAGGTGACCGGAAGAGAGGACCCATTGCCAACCAGGATGGAAGAGGGGTACGATGGGTGTGGCGGCCTTGTGGAAGAAAGAAGATCGACGTGCGGAGTGACATGGAAGGAGGCTCCCGAGTCGGCCACCCAGTCCATGGAAGTGGGCGGTGGGCAAGAGGATAGCATGCAAGCCGCCTGGTCCCACCCACTGGACCACGGTGCCCAACCCGGAGGTGGTGAGTGCAACACCGGTGGAGCCAAGGGCAGAGACAACAGGTGGTGAGCCGGCCCGGTGAGCAAGGCCGCTGGTGCTGGGGACGACAAAGGAGCCCCATCAGGAAACTGCCCGGGCCACATGGAAGAAGTGGCGGGGAGACCGGCGGCGCCAAATCGGCACGGGAGGGCAGCCCTGGCGGCCATGGAGGGGTGGCCGGTGGCGGCGGCCAGGGAGGTGGCTGCAGCCAAGGAGGGCCCGACAGGGGCAGCCATGAAGGGGCCGGCAGCTAGGTAGGTGCCGGCGGCGGCCATGGAGGGGGGCGCAGCGGCGACAACGTCCATGGAGGCGGCCAGGCCGAAGGGGGAGGGGCGCCCGGCGGCGGCGGAGGGGATCCCTGCGGCGGCGGCCATGGAGGGGCGCGCGGCGTCGGCGGCCAGGGAGGGGGCCAGGCCGAAGGGGAAGGGGAGCACGCCGGTCATGGTGGCGGTGACGGCAGCACCGACGACGGCAGCGCTGGCGGCAGTAGGAGGGCCCCCCCATGGTCGGCCAGAGCATGGCCGTGGCGCGGGGGAGGGGGGCGGCGCCCCCGGGGCCTGGGAGAGGCCGTCGAGGCCGGCAGCAGCAGGAGGGGGCCCCCCCATGGTCGGCCCCTGCATGGCCGTGGCGGGGAGGAGGGGGGCGGCACTGTAGTGGTCAGGGGAGGGCCGGGGGCGGCAGATCCGGCCGCCCCGGCGTCGGGTCCGGGCGGAGCGGGCGGGCCGGCGGCGAAATAGCACGGGGGGAGGCCGGCAGCGGCGGATCCGGCCCCGCCGGCGTCGAGGCAGGGCGGGGGGAGCCCGGTGGCGCCGGATCGGGCCGCCCCGGCGGCGGATCCGGGCGGGAGAGGGGCGCCGGTGTCGAGGAAGGGCGGGGGGAGCACGGCGGCGCCGGATCGGGCCGCCCCGGCGGCGGATCCGGGCGGGAGAGGGGCTCCGGCGTCGAGGGAGGACGGGGGAAGGCCGGTGGCGGCGGAACCCGGCGGGGGGAAGCCGGCGGCGGCAGATCCGGCCGCCCCGGCGGCGGATCCGGTCGGGAGAGGGGCGGATCCGGCCATGATGCCGGAACCCAGCCCACGAAAAGGGGAGGAGGAGGAGAAGGAGAAGGTGGTGGAGCACGCCGGCGCGACGGCCATGGAGGCGACGGCAGCGGCGCCGGTGGCAGGGGAGAAGAGGAGCCTAAGGCTCTGATACCATGTAGGAAGAGATGGATAGATTCCTCTCCCTTGAGTAGGGAGGATAAAAGGGGAGCCTTACAGGAGGGGCCCACACACCAGGGGCCCCACACACACACAACACTCTAACAGATGGCAGTAGCTCTTTCAACACCTTCATGTCTTTAACATATCTTTTAGCACTGCTAGTCCAGTGAAGTTTCAGTTTTAAGATCCTGTGCTTTTGCAACAATTTTATTCTATGTGCATCTTTGGCAAACTTCACGTTTTCAAGATTACTTATCTCCAACTCAGCAGGATTTGCATCATGAAGCTCAACAAGATTGCTGCTGGATTCACCATCACCAGCTTGAACCGTAAAGAGCGGTAACAACATTGAATTGTCGTTGAACCGAGAAAGTCTAGTCTTATCAAGCTTCCAGCAGTTCTTCACAATTAGAAACTTTAGACTATTAATTGCAGCTATACTTTCTGGTACCCTCTCCAATTTGCTGCAGCCTGAAAGGTCCAGCGTACGTAGCTTTTGGAGGCTACTAAGACTTTCAGGTAAACTAGAAAGGCTGGCATTTTTAGACAAGTCTAGATGCTCTAGATTGGACAAAGTATTGATAAACTCAACAAAGCTTTTATTTTCACCTGCTGATCGGTGACCAATGATAGCATCAAGGCAGTTCGATAAATTTAAATGGCGGAGTTCAGCAAGATTTCTCAGAACTTCTGGTAGCCCTCTGAGATGCAACTGATTTCCATAACCACAATGTGATAAATTCAGGTGTTGAAGTTTGGTAAGGCCAGATAAAGCTTCCGGAATACCTCCAACACGATAACAACGTGAAAAATCTAAATGAACCAAATTTATGAGGCTCCCAAAAGATTTTGGCAAATCTTCAATTCCACGACAGCCTGACAAGCTTAAATATTTAAGTTCAATCAAGCATCCTAAAGCTTCAGGGAGCCTTCCGATATATGAGAGTTCCGAAGATAAGTTCAAATATTCAAGCTTAGTAAGGGTGCTCAACCCTTCTATACTTTTCACACCATCAAGATACGAGCTGCGTGATAAATTCAAATATTGCAGTCCCACGAGACTGCCCAGTTCTCTGGGTAGTTTTCCAATTTTTCTGCATGATGATAGATTCAAATATTGCAGTTCGGTAAGGCTACCCAAGGATTCTGAAACACCACTAACCTGAGAACAGTTCGATAAATTTAGATGAGCTAACTTCTTGAGCTTCCCAAATGATATTGGCAGTTCCCCTAATTGTGAACACCATGATAAATCAAGATGCATGAGACCCTCCATTCTTCCAATTGACTCCGGCAAGGTCAAAATTCTTTGAGACCCACAAAGGTTAAGATAATTTAATTTTGAGAGCTTGGTGATACTCGTGGGGATCGTTTGATCCCTAATGTCTGGAGCTTTTAGGTACCTCAATTGCTTCAGTTGACCAATAGAATCTGGCAGCTTCTGTACAAAGCATTCACTTAAATCAAGAACACGCAGGCACCTAGCAGATGAAAACGCAATACCATGAAGCACAGTTTTGTCACTGTGCAAAAAATGTAGTGCCCTTATCTTGGTAGGAGTAGTTGTTAACATCTTCAATGGCTTGCTACAATCTGTGAGCAAAGCATAGCGGCAATTGCTTCCTTCACTATTGCCTTCTGTGCTAGAGTAGAAAATTTCATCCACCATGATTGATCTTGCAACTTCATGCACCAACTCATGCATTGTGAACAATGTAACATCTTCAAAATGCAGTCCAACCTACAAAAAAAACTTGTAAAGCACAATGACAAGTCGATGACTTGGTAACCAAGAATGCAAACCTTTTTCGACAATTTAACATTCAAATTAATATGAAGTAACTTGGACAAGAAGGGAAGTGTGTGGGTGAGTTTTACCATGTAAAAATTTGGTGGAACCCTGTGTGGCCTATGAGAATAGTAATTTTTGGATTTTGACTCATATTAGAGATTTAACAGCATCGCAATACAATGCTCCAGATTCCAAACAAAGTGAAATGATAACCCTTTTGAAACAACTATAGAAGGCAAATGTCTAAGACTCTAAGTGATCCAATACAATAAATTTGATGCTCAATAACATAATGTGTCATGATAAATATTGTTTTCATCACATAATTTAACGCCTTTTACAATTCCTTACACAATGTCACAGAGACCATCTGTCAATTTTAGTAAATCATCACAAGATATGAATAAGATGTCTTTACGAATATTCCATTAGGGTGAGATACAATATGTGTGTTGGTCACTCTATGAGCATGTGTGTTGAAATGTGTTAATAGGCATTGCAATAGGTTGCAGTGGTGTCTGCATGGCTGAAATAAATATGAATTCCCGTGAGTTTCACTGCGACTGCTTAACGAAAAGAATTATAACTTTCAGTTTTTGAGATAAGTAACTCACTGAGGGAGTGTTTGAATGTTGAAGGAAGGACATCCCCAAAAGCTGTGAAACGTAATTCTTACTAAGCTGCCTAGTAGAGAAAACGTCAGATGGCTCGATTAAATCAAGAGCAATCCATTGGTGAATTAGATCATCCATAACTATCTTGCAACCTTTTGGAAAAATTGCACAGTATGCGAAGCATAACCTTAAGTATGGCAACATTTTGCTGTAGCTTAGCAGTAAGGATGAAACCACATTGTCATATGGCGAAGAGCTACCATTTGGAGTAGATTTAGTCCAGATATCACTGTTTCTTACAGATTCCCATTCATCAGATGTCATCGACTTCAGTATGTATCCAAAAGATTGGGCTGCTAAAGCCATACCTCCGCACTTCTTTGCGATGTCCATCCCTATCGGCTCCAACAGTTTTTTGTCATCTCTATCATTGAATCCACTTTTTGTTTTATTATAGCCCAGCACATGTTGTCTGTCAAGGGCTCTAGCTTGTATGGCTGAATTGTGCAAATCTTCTTTGCAATGTCTTCTTCGCGTGTAGTTACTACAATGATGATGTTGCTGTCATCACCAGCCTTAAGCACAAGCTTCAGTTCATCTAACACAGATCCACCTCGCTCCCATATATCATCTAGAACAATCATAATCTTCCCACCAGCAAGCAGCTCTTCAAGTCGTATGTTTATCATCTGCTTGTCAGTCAAACTGGTTTCTCGGCCAGAAATTTGTGAAATTATAGAGTTGCAAATTTTATTCAAGTCAAATGTCTGTGACACATAGACCCATGCCTGACAATAGTCTTTGAAACTTGAACTGTTGAAAACCAGTTTTGCCAAGGTTGTCTTGCCTATGCCTCCGATACCATATATTGGAAGGATTGTGGTGTCTTGCCGGCTGCAGGCTTCAGAGAGAAGTTCTACTATTTTTTGTGTATCCTTGTCTCTCCCTACTGTGAGTGCTTCTTCCACTTTCGATGCAGATGCACGTGGATCGGTAACTTGTTGAACATTGGAGTTAGCACCTTCTGTTAATCTGAAATCCTTGTGTAGATTTGTGATCTTCGCCAATTCCTTTCTAATGTTCTTCATCTTATTAGCCATGGTAACCCTAGTCAGAATTGGCATGCAAACCATCTGCAACACATTCTGTATTAATTGTCACTCGCACTTTGAAACGGAACAATACACCACCCAATTTAAACCCCCTACAGACAAAATAGAGTACCTTGACAAGCTGAACAATTCAGTTCCAAATCTCAATAAAATAACCAAACTGAAATAGAGTAAATTTCAGAAACAAACAGTTTTTTTTAAAACCATAGGTATTGCAACTTTAGCGGGGCATTTAACAAAACCACAAAGATAGTGCACGATCCAACCCACATTTCATGCACACACAAATTAGTCCCATGTGTATGATGGCCTCTTTGATAATGGAGTTCTACATTATACGAAATTACGCACTATCATTGCACATTTTTTTTTGAAATTTCATATTAAAGATGTAGCAAACTGATAGGTTTGACAAAATAGTTCCAATTTTTTTATAAAAATTGTTCTCTTTGGTGGCATTAGCACAGGTAAAACGACATTGTCTCATTCAACGGGTCGATGATCAAAGTGAAAAAATCACAAGTTACAAGGGTAACAGCATGGTATATATTAGCATATTTGAGTATTCATCACATTTCCAGAATACGACAAACATAGAAGGGCAACAGATGGATAGATGAAACCAAGATGTAGATTTAGTCTCACTTCAAATTATGATTTTAGTATTTTGTGCCTATAGCCTCTAATTTACTGGAGAAGTAGATTAATGTACCGTGGTAGGAGTACCAAAATTCTCACTTGAGGGAGATTGCAAAGTCTTGTTGTAATGTAAATAAGTGTTAATATACCGAAAGGAATTATTTCACTGGACAAAGCAGATATCAATTGAGAGTCATTGGGAAAAGAAATCAACAAGAGTGCACAATATTCAAATTGATCTTGATGGTAGCCATGGTAGTAAGAAGAGTACAGTTTCTGGTGTCAGTGTGAAGTATCCCTATTAGCAAACGAAACATGTTTCAATGTTTTAGAAAATACAAAAAAGTCATGTAAAATTTACCCTTTAATAATAACAATATACGGCAAGAAAATTACATGCATGTTAATCGTGTAAACTCTAAATAACAAATATTCTTTTAAAATAGAAACAAATCACAATTTGGTAATTATTATTTCAGAGATAAACAGGCTGAATTTCTAAATCAATTAGACTCCGTGCAACCTACAACTTGTTAATTTTTAGTTTCAAGAAGATTTAATTATGAAGTCTATATAATCGCAAATTGATAGTAAACAAACATGTAAAACTGATCTCCAAAAAATAAAAAAACTACTCTTCAGTGCTCATAGTTGCAATGTTAGAAAAATCGGTGATCGGTAACTGATCAGCCAACCACCGAGTAGAGATTAATCGGTTAATCAGATGATTAACTGAATTAATTGGATGACCAATTAATCGGTTGAATATTGAATATTAGAGTATTGATACTTACCGGCGGCGGGGGGGCACATGACGATTAATCGGTAGGCGCCGATTAATCGGGTTGACCACCACCGAGGCACTGATAATCGGCCCCCAATTAATGTGCCGATAACGGGGAAAATTACCTAGAGTCTGGCCTATCACCGATTAACTAGCTGATTATTAATAATCAGTGAATCGGTTGATAAAACATCACTGAATAGTTTAGTGTTGTTTATTCTAACTAGATCTAAAAGCCACATGTTATACACATAAATGGCACCCGTTTAGAGCATCTTCAAGAGATATCTTAAAATTTATTCCCTAAATTACATATAGGATCATCCTAAACTCTATCTCGTCTTAAAAATTAATTAATCTACAACAGTTCCCTTATAATTTCGATCTCTATTTTTTTAAATCCTATAAATATGGTCTATAATATATAATAATTTTGAGTAAACTACGATGCATTCAAATATATGTATTGTCTAACCTATAACAACACGTGCGAGAAAAAATAATGTACAAGCAAGAGAAAAATATGTGTAAATAAAAATAGGAACTTACCAAATTAATCCTATATTTGATAGAGATGAATGGTGATTTAGAAAATGGATTAAGAAATAGACTCATTTAGAGAAACTCTTATAGCTTCATTTTTCACAAATATACCTACCATACACAACAGACACAAATTGTGGTGAGTGAGTAGTGCAATGCAAATGCGCATACCGTGCCTGTGGCCGGCTTGGTCCAGGAGTCGACCTCATCGAGCATGTCGGCGATGGCGTAGGAGCAGCGCTTGAGCCTCTTGAGCCACAGCCGCACCGACTCCTTGGTGATGGACTGCCTCTCCGCGTCGTTGAGCAGCGCCTCCACGGATTCCAGAGTCATCTTCATCTCCTGCAGGTCACTCTGCGAGGACCAGAGGAGCAGGATCTGGTCTCCCATGGCGGAACCTAGCTTCTCGATCGCCAACTTGAGCGCCGCGGAGGCGAGCAATCCCCCCACTACCGCCATGGCTGCTCGCGTCGTCTCTCCAGATCCACCTCCGCAGACCGCAGCTTCACTTCGTCAATGCCTCCAATAAGGCAATAATGGTCTGCTGATGCTGGAAAGGCGCAATCTACCTAGACGACAATCTACGTGTTTTTCTTGATTTTCGCTTTTTAAAAAACTAAATACAAATTGATTATATACCCTTCTCTAATCTTTTTACTCTAAAAATACCATTTTTTATACTTTAAACTATATTTTATTTATTTTATACAAGAAAAAAGTTAGTACAAAGCAAAATAGCTTAAGCCAATATTTGTGTGTAAATGAGGGTATTTTAGTCCTTTAGAATGATGAATACATAAAAATTTAGTTTAAAGGATAGAAAAGGATATTTTCTAGAGTATTTAGATTAGAATAGGTTATATGATCAATTTAGAAAGATATATCTTAGATTTTAGACAAATGGAAGGGTGTATAATCAATTTCTCCTCTTTTGACAAAGGGAGTAGATGCATAATGGAAGGTCTAATATTCATGATTTGGGTGGACGGAGACAGTGTTCTTGATCTGTTCGTTGCCGTTGATTTCATCACATGCTATGATATACTGCGACTCTTGAAATTGGTGAAATTTGTCAGAATGGGGTCTAGCAAGATGCTGCAATCACTCCTCCCTCTGAAATTTCCAAGAAATCAAAAATTTGGAAATTTTTATAAACCATGAAAGCTTGACTGCATTTTTATACTACTCTCAGCAATTTGAATTCTTGGCAAACACTGGTTTTGCTCGTCGCCTCGTGCCTCCTCATCCATTAGTGATGGGATGCAATGTAAATCCAAGCAGTTAGTAAAAAAAATCTTCATTTAAGAATTGTCTATATGTTACTGTTAGTGACAGAGTTGATCTTAATTTATTATAAACACACCGATGAGATATCGGTAAACCGTAAAAAATATAATGTTACAGAAAAATAACCTTTTGGCCTAATCGGTACGACACATTCATCTTCTTCGGCATGCAACTTGCCAGTAGATCTTCTCCCGTGTCAAAATCATATCCTACATTTGAACATCCTCACAACTCTCGCCTATAAATCTAATCATGTTTACAAACCTTTTTTTATGAACCTTTCAACAATTGTAGCTACTTTTAAAATATACACCTTCTTAGATTACAAAACTATATAGATATATAATATAGAAAATGATGGTCTATACCCTATAAGCTGAGAAACATCAGCCTCTCCTCTCCAGATTCATTCCAACTGTATACTTAGCACCTACTATCAAAATCTAAAGCATTACTTTTTTGACATGGTTACTTGAACATGATTAGTTATACTATCAGGTTTTTATTATAATTAAAACTAAAAGTTTAAACCACTTATCTACTATAAATATTGAAATTGGAATTGCCATAAGCATGTACAATAGCTTTCACAGAAATAAATGAAGACAGAGATGAAAGTCATAGACAACAAGAGCTTATGCTCCATGCATAGTTAACAGTTGTACATTTAATTTTGATGATTTACTAAGTATTGTTGTGACAACTGCTATGCACTTGCACAAGTGAGCGAGTAAGAAATATAAAATTATCAATTTGATTGTTTTCAGTCACTTAACTGAATTTGGTGATTTCGGCACATTGCAAATTCCAAGAACTTACAGGCAACATCTGTCTATATATGTATTGTACATGACCTTAGTGTACATGCTGCAATATATGGTCATTATTGTCTTAGGAATTAAATAGGCATAGATGTGCTGATATATCCAACAAATTAAAGTAAGCTGTTATGATGCCCGTCTCCTGGGGGGTCATCATTTTGGGGGGACACAAAAGGCTACGTAAGTATATATGTAATAGGTGGCTATTGAATGACAAATAATCGGCAATGTAATACACAAGCAACACTACTCAAATCTGTGCTAAATACACAAATTTATCGAGCGATGTAACATACTAACATTATACAGATCTCCATGAGTCCATGGTGACTCGATCTATCACATGAAGCCTTGACATTAATCCATTTCTGTGAGACAAGCGAGCGCACCTGCTTGTTCAGTTGCTTGCTAAATCTTCAAATGTCAATCCATTTCGGTGTGCGATCACAATCCTACAGCACGTTAACATATCAGTTTTACACAAGTTCGACACTGGAGAAGAAATAGTGCAAACAAGGAATGGCTGATTCCAAGTTGTTCCAGAGCAAGGGGACATTGATGAGTCAATGGCAAACCTCTAGACTACTGAAAATTGCAACAGAATAATTTCTTGAGAAAAATAGAATTTCTAAGGAGACAAATCTACATCTGAACATTTTACCAAAAAATATATGCTGTGGTCCAGATTGCTTTTTTATGATAGACGCAGTTGCATGCTATTGAAATAAACATCATGATGAAACAACGTGGTACTTTTAGTCACATACCTTCTTGAATGCTTCAAATATGCTATATCATTGACAGCCGCTTGGAGATCACATTTTATTTTCCCGTCAACCCTGGAAGATCAATGAATCACACTGCTGTTGCTTTTGATTTGGAGGGATCACACATTGCTCCTACAGAAACTCATCAAAATGACTACCCCCCCCCCCCCCCCCCCCCCAAAAAAAAAAAAAATTGCTAATCCCTTGTAGGTATTATTCATATGCATTGGTCGATTGGCTTAGCAAGCGGTCTGTGATGCAGCAATATCTATTAGACCGATGCAACCATTGAGGGAATAAAGCAGACTTATTCCATAAGCGGACAGACATGGCACTTTATATCAGTACAGATTATACAAAACTAGTGGGGGTTTAATTAAGTTATGAACTGGCAATAAAGTGTATGCAGTTACCTGAAGGTAGTTGAGTTCCACACACAAATGGTCCCGTCCCATGAACCTGTAATTAGGATAGGGTCAACAGGATGGGAGCAGGCACTTGTAACACGATCAGTGTGCTCTTTGAGTGTTTGAACATAGCCATGGCTCTTCTTCTTGTAGTCCCAAATCTGATGCAACAAGAAGAAATGCATTATATCCATCCTAGCTATATACTATAGTTTTAGAATTTAATAGTTATGTGCCCATGTGTTTCAATGAAAATATAAGTTTGTGTGTAAGTACGATCTCGCTCTGGTAAATTAGTTACCAAAATCCAAATACCAAGGAGTTTTTTTCGTTTTGATGGTTTTTTTCAATTGATTCGTTATTTTTATGTTTTCTCAGGAATGGCATGAGGCAAGTGAAAGGGGGAAGCAGATGGATGTTGTTTGGTTTGTTTAAGCCTTTTTTCTTAGGAAACATGTTTTTTTAGAAATCTGGTTTTCTTGAGGTGGATTTCATAAGTGTGGATGGGAGAACAAAAGAAACTTCATTTTTTTAGTAGTACAGATATAGATATGGAGAGGATGTCTTACTACGACTGTTCCATCACTACAACCAGCAATCAAGTGTAGTTGATCACCACGAGTGAAGTAATCAAAAGATGTCACCCCAGGTATGTTCAGCTTGAATTCACAATGACCAGAGTGAATATTCCAAATCTACAATATTCCAAGACACATATATAGCATGCATGCAGGTTAAACAAAAAACATGTTAATACATATGGACCTTCTACAATTTTGCATAATTAACGAAACATGTGGCGGAAAAAAAAACGAGCCTTTAGTGTATCATCCGTGGAAGCACTGGCAAAACTATTTGTGTCAATTGGGTTAAACTTGATTTGAGTCACTTCATTATTGCACCATGTGAATGTCTGTATGCATTTCCAATCCTGGTCCCAGTCCCATTGCTTAATAACGCCGTCAGTCGCTGCTGACAGCAGATAAGAATTGGTTGGATGGACTGCCATAGACAAGATGGCTGAATGACCAGCGCTTCTATCATGAGCTTTGAATTTCTTGACTCTCTGCTTTTGTTTCTCATTTAACAGGGAGGAGACTCCTGCTTTTATTGAAAGCAGATTAAAAGCTCTATGTCCTTTTTCATAACTGTATACGTAAATGTAACCATTGTAATCACCAGCCACAAACCACGACTTTCGTGGAATGAATTTTGCTGCCCGAACTGTACGCAATTGACATGATTAATCTGTTAGAACTATATTATTGAGATGCTGGCTAGGAAAAAGAATAAGGCCAGTTAATCAGAAAGAATGCATGCCTGGTGATTCCTTTATGACTTCAAATGACTGCACTTCTTCCTGCAGATAAATACGCATTGAAGCACGGATGTTAAAATTTTGCATCATCACCACTAAGTTTTCAAATAACAATTAGAGTGAGACTGACAGTGCGGCAAATGTAGGAATTAAGATTGAAAGATCCTAGTGTAGGACATAGGGATTAAGATCAAGAGATTGTAACATAGTTAATTAGGGTTTGGGATAGGTAAATTAATTCCATTCAAATCCTATATCTTTTACTCACCTTCTTATCGTAGTCAAATATCCGAACCAAACCACGAGGATGACCCATTATGATCCTGGGTTACATGAGGAAATATATCAGCATATGTCACAAATGCAAGTCGTGCTTCCAGTTTTCATTACAAAAGGAAACTAAAGAACATATGCAATTTTTCTCCCCTCGCCAACAAATCAATTATTCACTCACCATGGCTCTGTTGGATGCACATCCATCGAAAGCACACTGGGAATATTGATCATCGTCTGATGTGACGAAACAGGATCCTAGATTTGTGAGAATGCTAAGATATTTGTGATAACCCATCATGTGCAAATATGGTAAATCTAAGGAAAAATATGGAAATCACATACAATTCTTTGGGGCTGCCGTACATCATCACCATTCACCTTAAATTGGCAAGAGAAGTCATCGCCATCCACCATAAATCAGCAAGAGCAACACAAAGAAATATTCTATTTTAGAAAATCAGTATAGATCGATCAAATTTACTAAGTAACATTACACAGATATCAGAATGCAATTCCAAAATAAAGGGGATATTGAAATTGAGGGATGTCGATTATTGGAAATCCCTCAAAACAAGGAAAATATTGTGAAAATGAGATTACAAGTCATTCCTTAACTCATCATAAAATTTGTATCAAATAGACGAAGAACAGAATCAAAGCCCATTGACCAAAGGAAAATGATTCCAATGTATGCGTTTATGAAGATCCTTATTTGCACTGGACTTTTTAATTAAAGAAACAAAATGCCAGTAAAAATATTAATTACCTTGCCAAGCTTAGTTTCTTTCTCATTAATCTTATTGATGATGTCCACTATATTAGGCCTTTTGTGTCTATCAATCTCCAAGCATCTCTGTGCTATTTGAGTGCACGTCTTCACTTCTTGGCAGTATGCTTCCAGTGAGGAACCATTCCCTGTTTCATGTAATCTAATTGTCCAATTTCCTAGTACCTGTGAAATCAGAAAGTAAAGATTAACTAGTAATATTCAAATGAAATATATATAGTTTTGTTAGAAACAATCACCATTCCTAATAAAGAGAAAAGGTATTTCTTACTTGATCAATAAATTCTTGGGAAGACATGTCAGCACTTCTGGAGCGCCATCTAGGTCCTGCAATTATATTTAGTATTACAACACCCAAGCTGAATATATCTAACTTGTTTGAGACTATATTATTCTCCATGTATTCCGGTGGCAGGTATCCGCTGCATTGGGACACATATGATGAATTTGTATTAAGTACATTTTTATTATTAGAAAAAGAATCGTTGAAACAAGTTATTCAGCTTACAATGTCCCAATAGGAGTTTGTGTGATCCTTGTTTTCTCTTCACTGAAAAGCTTGGACAGACCAAAATCTGCAAGTTTTGGCACCATGTTCTTGTCAAGCAATATATTGCCAGGTTTTAGGTCCAAATGGTATATAGGTGGCTTAAGTTCCTCATGTAGATATTTTAAACCCTCACATGTCCCTTTAATAATTTTGTACCGTGTAGGCCAATCAAGACCATGAAATTCATCTGCAAAGGAAAACAAAAGAGATATCAACAGAATGCAAATATACACAACTATTTTTCTTGCACAAAGAGTATACTAGAAGTGGAGCGACATCATACCAGAAAGGTGATCTTTAAGGCTCCCGCCAGACATATACTCGAAGCATAGTGCTCGATGTATTGTTGCAGCAAACACTATTCTTCCGTTGTACTCTGCATGTTTATGTTGTGTTTCATAGCAGTAGGCAACTAACCGTATAATGTTTGGATGCTCAAGCCTCATAAGGTTCTGGAACTCATTCTCAAATTGCTTGTCATCAAATCCTAGCGTATCATTGTGAAGCATCTTCACCGCAATATCATCTCCATTTTTACGCTCTCCCTATTATGGATCTATTGTCAGTACTCAATAGAGCTTGATTTAGTGCTACTAGTGTCAGCATTCAACAAGCAGGAGAATGTAAGCATTAGGCTCTATTTGGCTTGTTCTCACACTTTACTACAACCAGGTTTCATTGATTCATTCTTTGGAAAGTGGGGCTAGGTTAATTGATCACCTCAGTAGTCAGTACTATATGGGCAAAGCATGTAGTGCACACTCCCAATAAAATGCTTTACAAAACTAAAGTTGCCCACAACTTACCTTGTAAACAGTTCCATATGCACCTTCACCAAGTTTTCGCTCCGCAGAGAACCCATCTGTAATTTCTTCTAACAATCGGAACGATACATCAGTTGGATCCATACTCGAATTTGTAATGCGTGGTCCGTGTAATCGTTTATGCTAGTAAAGAAGCTCTTCTGCATAAAGAACAATAAAGCTAAGTTAATACAGAGGAGTAGCACACTAGCACTCAATTCAACATTTCCAGCTAGATTCCTAGCGCAAGCAAGTACAACAGGAACGAACCAGTGTAGTATTAGACTATTAGCCGGACGAGATGAAAATGGAGTCACCGGTTCGGCAATGCTCTGGCCGAGCGGAATGGAGGTCGGTAGGTGGTGAAACCATGGCGGGGATGAAAGGGACGAGGTCGGCGGCGGCGCCGCGGATCTAGCCAATCGGCGTTCAGGGACAGGGAGAGAGAAAGGGGAAGGAAGCCGACGATTTGTGACTCTTCACTGCCGCTTGGCGACCGTACCCGCCGGACCTCCACCGCAAGTGCCATGATGCCGCATCCACCTCGCCCTCTCCCTCGCCCTCGCCCACGCCAGCGAGACAGGGCGTCTAGGGAGTTCGGCGGCGGCGCATGTCCTCGTCGGCGCGGCTGCTCGTGCCGGCGCATAGGTCCTCCTCGCCTCGGCACCAGGCATCGAGCCATGCTCTTGGGTTTCTATTTTCAGCAATTTATCCAGTTGCCATTTAAAAAAGGATTCCGTAAAAACCAAACGAATGGCGATTCGTACCATACCACAAACAAGAGCAAAATCAACCTCTTCCCATCGCTTGATAAAAAGCACGCGAGCGAAAGGATCAATCGGACAAACCAAACCACTAGTTTAATTCTTATGAAACATAAGGAACTGCACGCAACACACTGGTTACGGAGGATGAATGCCAACCTCGATCACCTGCTTTCTCCCGAGAGGATTGTAGGACACCAATGGTAACGGAGGTAGGGGATAGAGATAAAGGGAAATTGTTCTTAGGGCATGTGAAACCTATTTAATAGGTGGTTCTTAAAAGATATTTAGGAGGTTAACTGAAAAAATAAGAGAGGCTTTTTGTGAAGAATTCGTCTCTACACGATTCTCCATACATATTGTCTTTTAGTTACATTTATAATTCAGGGGCTTAGGGTTGTACCATATAGTTTCTTTGTTATCTCTTGTATTTTGAAAAACTGTTCCGCCGTCTTAGGGTTATACATGCCCTTATGCTCAAAGCTGAAGGGTACCGAAAGAATTGCCCTAAAGTTTATGTCCTTTGATCATATACCCTAAAGTTTATAATATAGGTTGTAGATTTGCCTACTAACCATTTTTATTCAACTTTAATATATATTTTGTTTTTTATTCGGTAAATTCCCATTCTACCTCTTACTTGGTTCATTGATTCTCAGCTGCTTGGTCGTTGGCCGATGTAGCCTTGAAGCCACCACCGCTGGACCACTACCGCCGTCGCCGGCCCCGCGCGTTCGACTCCGCTCTCCACCGGCCTGCCGCCGCCGTAGCGGGCCCTGCGCGCCTGACTACGCTCTAAGCTGGCCCCCGCGGTGGTGATTGTTTGCCGGCGTCGGCAATGGCACGAACTCCTTGAGGCGGCGCTTGGGATGGAGGTAGAGGAGCACAGGTCGGCATTGGAGAGGCGTAGGTGCTGGCAGCGGAGGGGCATGGGCTCAACGAGGTCAAGCGCACGGGGCCGGTGATAGGCGCGCACAGTGGCACAGACTCCCCGAGGCGACGCTCGGGATGGCAGTGGAGGATCACGACGTCGACAGTGGAGAGGTGCGGGAGGACGACAGCAGAGGGGTGCGGGTCCAGTAGCGCATCCACGCGGGGCTAGCAGTGAGCCGACGACGATAGCTATAGGGATGCATCGGGAAAGAATAGAGGTAGAATGGGAATTTGCAGAATAAAAAAATAAAACATGAATTAAAGTTTAATGAAAATGGATAATGGGGTAAATCTGCAACCCATGTGATAAACTTTGGGGTATATGTGCAATTTTCCCATAGAGATAAACTGTGTGCTTGCTCACACCGCTGGGGGATATACTAATTGACCCAACCATTTTGTTCGTTGAATTATGTTGAACAAAAAATTAGATCTATATAGAAAACTTAAAATAGAATAAGACCTGTTTGGATACTAGGTATTGGAAGAATTAGAATCTATTTCAGATTCTATAAAACATTGAATTGCATCGAATTCAATTGAAATCCAATATTTTTATTTGCGCATCCAATATTTTTGTTTGCGCATCCAATATTTTTGTTTGCGCATTCCATAGAATTAAAATATAAGAACTAATTATAAAACATGTTTGAATGATCAAACCATGTAATCAATTCCATTATTACATGAAAAACATCATCTCCATTTAAGTTCATCTAAGACGGGACGAGAAGTAAGGATTTCGGTCAATTCCTTTTTCTTGAAGAGGAATTGAGTTGAACTATGAATTCTAGATAGGATTTCATAATTCTAATTCCAAAATAATCCAAACAGTCTATCTTATAGAATTGAATTTCAATTCTTCAATTCTGAATCCAATATCCAAGATCTAAACAGACTCTAAGGCCCTATTTGGGCGAGCTGCAGATTCTCAAAAACAGCTAGTCCAAGTATCTAGCTAACTGGTTGGAATAGATGGTTGTTGGATGAGTAGGTTTTATTCAATGAAATGGTGGTTAAATAAAAATCTGTAGAATCTGGAGAAGCTAGAGTTAGGGCCTATTTGTTTTAGCTTCTAGCAGCTATAGATTCTCAGTAACTAGTTAGTCTGAGTAACTAGTGTTTTTCAGCTTCTAAATTCTAGTTCATTTTCAGATTCTGCAGCTATTGATTCTAACAATTGAGTCCAGAATCTAGGCCGTTTGTTTCCACATCAGATTCTAAAAATAGTTGCAGCTATCAGAAGCTGAAACAAACAGACCCTCAGCTAACTTCTTAGCTACTAGGTTTGAAGAGATTATATACTTCTACGTATGTTAAAAATCTAAGCTATCCAAGATATTATTTAAGAAAACTAAAGGATACTAAAAATATCTAACCAGTTAAAAGCTTTCCAACTAGTATAGAGTTGTTTCGGGAGATAATAAACATCTTGCGAGGACGACGTGTACAACATAATCATAAGTGGTATTGAAAAAAATGAAGTGATCAAAGTTAGACTAAAAACAATTGTCCAGATCTATAGGTGATAAGGGGGGCAGGGCCATGTGCTACAAATGACGTCCCTGATGAGCAGCAAGCAGTTTGACGTTGGCTACGACCATGGTCTTGCAAGTTGCCACATGCAAGTTGTGCACGTAAAGGCAAATTATATATATATATATATATATATATATATATATATATATATACGGGAAGGCTATTCTACACTATGGGTGTAGAATGCTATTCTACACCGATCATCTCATGCTCCCACACCTCACCCAATCCCAACCCCCTCCATCCCACGTCGGTGTAGAATAGCATTCTACACCCGTGGTGTAGAATAGCATTTGTATATATATATATATATATATATATATATATATATATATATATATATATATATATATATATATATATATATACAAATGCTATCCTACACCACGGTTGTAGCATAGTTATTGAGTACTACTTTTTTCAGTAGTAGATTTATCGATAGAATAGCTATTCTATACCCGTGGTGTAGGATAACATTTATATATATATGGAGTTTTGGACAATTTTTATTATTCAGCCATGCTTAAGGTTTGCAGGTCGATATATTTTGAAATATTTAGACGGATGCATTAGAATTATACATGTAGATTTTCTTAAAAAAATACTCATGATATTATGATTTACTGGGTTATATAATATATTTCAATAAAATTTGGTGTTTACGTTGTATTTTAAAGATATCAGGACCAAAATTAACAATATAATAATTTTTAGAGAGCCTTACCAATCTTTTGCGGTGGTGATAAACACTACAAAAAAATAATAAAATTTTGTGGGCCTTTTTAACTTCCATCGGCATTTTCGAAAACCGATGGAAGTTAATTAACTTCCGTCGGCCTAAAATAGCCGACAGAAGTTAACTTAATTTCCATCGTCTTTTTACCATGATCGACGAAAATTAAAGGGGAAATTTGCCCCGCCTGGTAAATATTTTTAACTTTCGTCGGCCAGCATTAACTTCCATCGATTTTAATGCTGGCCGGCGAAACTTAAAGATCTTTTTTCTTCGCGCGCATACAAGGAAATTATGTTTCCCTGTGAGAAACCATGTTGAAGAAAATGGTTTTGATATTCCAGATGTAATGAGTGATTGTCAACGGAAGTCAAAGGAAGTGAGATATGAAGACCTGTCGTGTCTGAGGCGCATGTGACTCAGGTACACGGGCAGCGAGCGATGGCCGGGCAGAGGAGCCGCGGAGTCGGGCTGGCCCAATCCGGGTACATGGCTAGGAGCGACAGATGATCCACCGGTCTGTTGACTTGGTTTGACTGAGGTACACGGGCGGCGAGCGATTGCCGGGCTGAGGAAGCTGCGGGGTCGGGTCGGCCCAATCCGGGTACCCGGTGCGAAGACAGTGTACGCTTTGTCACAATCATCTATTTATGGTGAATCCTAATACATGAAAATACTAATTTACCCTTAGGGTAAATTAAACTGACTCTGAAATAAATTCCGAAAATTACTAAAACATTATTAGGAAAATCACCCGACTCAAATAAAAATATTCTAAACTTAAAACTAAATATTAATATCGTAAAAACGAATTAATCATAGGTTGTCAATTTCGGCGCAAAATTGACAACCTATGATTAATTCGTTTTTACGATATTAATATTTAGTTTTTAAGTTTAGAATATTTTTATTTGAGTCGGGTGATTTTTCTAATAATTTTTTAGTAATTTTCGAAATTTATTTCAGAATCAGTTTAATTTACCCTAGGGATAAATTAGTATTTTCATGTATTAGGATTCGCGATAAATATATGACTGTTTAGTTAGATCAATCTATAATCTACATTCCAACAAGTTTTTTTCGCCACGTTTTTTTATCGTCGCCGGCGAAACTTCTACCCCACGGCGTTTTTCCTTCGCTACGGCGAACGTCGTCGGCGTGCAGTGCTCCCGGCGTAACAGTAGCGCCAGGACTCCAGGCGGGCCCCACAGCTGCAGGTTTTTGCGCCGGCCTCATTAGCTTTTTGTTTCGCACGGTGGCAACTGGCAACGCGGGAGAAAAGTTTGCAAAGCAGGACACGGCAGCCGGTCGAAGCTTTCTTGTTTCTTTGGGCAGGCTATGGCGGCGGGCCCCACGTGGGAGCAGCGTTGCAGTCCCTGGCATGATCTTTTTGCACTGTAGCACGGCAGGCTTTTTGACTTGCTCCATGCGCGAGGCGATAGAAGCAGCGTTCGTCGGCCAGAGTATTTGCAGTGCGCGGTAACCAGATAATTGATCTAATTCTCTATTTTTTTGGTAGATTATTTTAGAGATAATCCTCTATTAATTAATTAGCTGAAAATCTGTTTAGAAATTTCGTGGGTAATTTAATATGCCAAAATATTTTTAGTACTCGCATTTTTTAAATACTTTTAATCTGCTAGTATAAAAAGGGAAATTTATTATTAGTCGCAATAATATTTTTAATCTAGATTTACATGAAATATTTTCGGTTTAATTCTGAATTAATTTCTGTATGATCCATGTTTTTATTTAGTTGATTAGTATTTTATTTTTAAGACCGCAATCTGAATATTTTATTAATATATTTAGGTAGTTTGGTTACGTCATTAAATATTTCTAGTACTAATTTTTATATTCTGCAGTATTTTTATTTAGCTTATCTTTAATATCATTTAAATTAAGATACCGATCATTTTTAGGCTGAACAACTTTAATTCCAGTAATTTGCTTTGCTAATATTATTTGTTTGGTTAAGTTTGTTTGGGTGTTGGGTCTAATATATTTAGTTTAGCAAGAAATTTTTAGGCGCCCATTCACCCCCCTCTGGTTGCTACTTTCGGTCCTACAAGTGGTATCGGAGCAAGGTTAGAGTTTTCTAATATCTTAACCGATTCTAAACCTAGGTAGTGACCATGACGTCTTTTGGTAAAATCTCGTCCCTAGAAGCTTTTGGCTACACTTATTGGAAGACTCGCATGCGAGCATACCTTATGAGCCAGAGATCGGACATATGGGAGATTTGTGTTCATCCTACTTTCAGCATAGTGCCTATTGTTGCGGATACTGTTGCAGATGTAGTTACCCAACATCAAAATAATAGTAAGGCGGTGAATATTTTATTTTCTGGTTTAGGTCCTAGTGAGTTTGAGCGTGTTAGCCATCTCACCACTGCTCGAGAGATCTGGGCTACCCTCTAGGCACACTATGAGGGGACAGCTCAGGTCAAGGCTAGGCTCTACCAGACCTACCGGTGTGAGTATGAAAATTTCTCACAGAAGCCGGGTGAGACTGTTGAGGCTTTGTTTGGTCGTTTTCAATCGATCATTAATAAGCTTCGCGTCAACAAGGCCGAGCGTGATCAGCGATCTCGGATCATGAACAGACGCTTAAGGTACTCCATACCTTGGACCCTAAGATCTGGGAGATCAAGGTTTCTTCTATTGTTGAGAGTGTGTCTTATGATACCTTGACTATCGCAGAGCTTTTTAGTAAGCTCAAGGCCTCAGGGGTCGATATTCAGTTGAGATCAAATCTCACTGATTCTGGCTCCAAGACTCTGGCACTTGCGACACCGTCGGCTGATCCTAATGCCATGAGTTGTACTGCCTTTTCCTTGATGTCTATCTCCGAGGAACAACTTGATTCGCTAGGAAATGATGATCTGTGTTTGTTTAACAATCGGGTACAATGTGTCTATGATAAGCGAATGTTTAAAAGACACGGCACAAAATCCAGATGCTTTGAGTGTGGTGACCCAGGTCATTTCATCGTCGACTGCCACAAGCATAAGAATTACAAGAAGGGAACCGGCGGCAATTCCTATAACTCCGGCAAGTATGACAACTCCACTTCCACAAAGGGCAAGCCCAAGACAAGATTCTTTCGAAAGGCTATGAAGGATTACAGGCGTGAGAACAAGAAGCGAGACAAGACCTTCTTCGCCGAGATGGAGAAAAGATACTCCAAGAGATTCTCGTCTTCTCCTCGTCTTCAAGTTCAAGTGATGAAGAGATCATGATCAGGAAGGGGAAGGACATGGACAATCCGGCGGGCCTCTGTTTTATGACTTTCGGGGATAGGCTGAAGAGTCGCTCACGTCACAGCCGAAGACCCCACAAGAGCTTCTGCTCAATGGCTCTTGGGGGGAAGAAAGAAAACGACTCCTCCGACGACTCCGACGACGACGACGATGAGAAAGCATCTTCCTATGAACAAGAAGTTGTTAATTTATTAGAACAGAACCGTTAGGAGTTGAAGTATCGAGAGAAACTGCTTAGAGGGGCTAAGAAGAGGATAGATGAGCTTGAGAGTGAGCTTGCCATGGCGAATGGCAAGATTGAGAGTCTGTCTTCCTCCCCTTGCTTGGGTGACAGTGGTGAGTGCCCTAATTGTGAGGTGTTGTTGTGTGACCTGACGACTCTTAAGTCTAGGTACACAGAGAGAGTAGATGAGAGAGACATTTTGGCCACTGAGCTTGAAAGCGCTCAGCAGGAGCTAAAAGATGCTCATGCCACTGTCGTCGCACCTTGTGTAGACTGTCCATCCCATTTAGCTAGTATAGCTGAGCCGAGAGCCAAGAGTGATGAGTAGTTGAGTAAGTTAGATGGAGTGAGAGCTGAGTTGGAGCAGACTAAGCTAGAGCTTGAGACCTTGTCAGTTCCACCCACTGTTTGTGAGAACTGCTTGTCCATTAGAATAGAGTTGATCAAGCTAAAAGCAGAGAAGTTTGTCGATGTTGATAGAGAGTGTGAGATCTGCTTGTCTCAGGTGGAGGTGTTAGCTTCTTTGAGAGAGGAGCTAGCTGATGTTCAGAACGAGAACTTTTACCTCCGTCAGATCCTGAGTTGGATTAGTGCCAGAGAGCCGCAGCTCGGCTTTATGATCCAGCAGTTCAAGAGACAGGATGGGTTTGGGGTAGGTTACACCTATACCAAGGCTGATTTTGAGAGCGCCATTAGCCGAGCAGTTGAGTGGAGTAAGATGACTGCCGAACAGAGATATCCCAAGACTCACTCCACTGAGTCCTTTAAGGATAGTCAGCCCAAGGATGAAGTGTTCCAAGAACAACCTAAAGCTCCACCTAAGAAGCAAATCTGGGTCCTAAAGCCTAAAACTCTCAACACTTCTCTTCATTCTTTACCTGGACCCTCTCACACCAAAGATGATACACCTAACACCATCAATCCTAAGAATCCCAAGCCTCAACCACATCCCAAGAATCCTACCTATCACTGTGAGTTTTGTCAGAGAGACGGGCATCTTGAGGAGTTTTGCTTCAGGAAGAAGCAGGTTGAGCAAGCAGAGAGAGCTCGAAGTGTGCAGGAGCAGTTTTACCAGTAGGGTGTAGACAGAGAGTTCCTCGACGTAGAGAGAGACTGGAGGCCAGACCACGTCATGTAAGTGGTGGTAGAAGAGACGGTTTTTATGATCGTGCTCCGGAGGATGGTTTTCATTCCGATAGAGTTCCAGATCGTTATGGATACGGTTTTGGACCTCGTGGTCGTGATTTTAGGCAGAACAGAGGACCGCGCTTTGAGCCGCGTTTTGGTCCAGACTCATATGATTCCTTCTGCTTTCCTACATACGAGCAGATGGCTCGACACTGGTTTAGCACTTTTGCTAAACCTGGCATTGGACCGTTTGCTCCCACTCATGATTATTGATCTTGATTTGGGAGTTGTGTATCCTTTTTGGGATACTTTGAGTCAGTTTTTTTCTTCTTCTTTATTTTTTATTGAGTTTTTTTGTGTGCGTTCATATCATGCATAATCATCAATCACATTTTGAGCTTGCTTCTTGTTGGACCGGAAACGGCGACCAGAGGGGGGGTGAATGGGAGCTTATAAAATTTCGGGCTAAAAAACTAGCCTTCGGTTTTAATCCTGTCTTCTGCGGAACAGGCTTCGAACACTACCTTCGAAGGTCTGGTTCGGAGGTACTTCGACAGCTCCGAACACAGGCTTCGCAGGAGCAAAAGTTCGAAGCCAACAAGACTTCGCTCCACTAACAACCCTCGAAAATCTACTCCGCTAAGTCAGGGCAGGCTCCGCACATGGGGTGCTTCGAGCAGGCTTCGCACTTCACCCTTCGCAAGAGTGGACAGCCCTCTGAGGACTTCGACCAAGTACTTGGCGGCAGCAACTGGTGCTGGGCTTCGTACACGAAGGTCTACACGCACACAAACGGACTTCGCTAAGGGCTTCGATACAAGAAGCAAAACGGGCCTCGATCAGGGCTTCGCTAGTAAGCTGTGAGGTCTTGCCTCAAGTTACACAGAGCAACAGCACGCTGAAAAACACACTTCACACAAAGACAACCTTCGCCTAGACAGGCTTCGGTGCACTACAACAAGCGAGGTATGTAACGCGAGCTTAAGCAAAAAACACAAAGAAGCAGGGCTTCGCTGCTTGAACAAGGAACACAAATAGATTGAACTCTGGATGAATATAGCGAGGTATGTGGCTACAGGAGCTCAACAGTAAATGCTCAAAGTGTTAAATGTTACCTACCGAGCCCCCATATTTATAGCCCACAGTTCACCCAAAGGAAGTGACTACTTTACCCCTAGGGTTTACATTGATTTTGTCTCTACAAAACTAAGGGGTACAAAAAGTAGTCCACCTTATTCTGGAGGCTTCTCTGTCAGCTTTGCAGAGGGGACAACGTCAGCTTTTTGCAGAGCAGACAGTGTCAGCCTTTGCAGTCTTTGACCTTCTGCAGCCTCCCTTCGCACAAGAGGGTGCGGTAGCTTCGGCGAGAAGCCTTGAGCCTGGTGGCCTTCGCTTCGCCGAAGATGACCTCCGATACAGTGGCGGTTTTGAGCCGAAGCCATCAAAGCCCTTGGGCCTTCGCACCAACACCTCCGGAGTGGACCACCACGGCTTCGCAGCTTCACCCAGCTCGAACTCCGTCAGTGCGTGTACCGAAGCCATGCAGGACGAAGCACCTCAAGTCAACCTCGCTCCGGAGCTAGCCTCGCTCCGAAGCCTTCCTCACTCCGAAGCCCCACCTTCGGAGTACCACCCTTCGAAGTCCCTCCTTCGTCCAAGGCCTCCGCATGAAGCATTCCATGAGCACTTCGTCGCAGTGTCTCTCCCCGAGCACACTCCTCGACGAGCCTCACACGGACCATGCCTTCGATGCACCTCGACTTCTGAGACCTTTGTCGGGTACCCTTCGAATGTCTCCCTCCGGAGCACACTTCGAACTCCTTGCCTCCGCAGAGGACTTGATCCATCCAACTCCGAAGTCACTCCATCCGGAGTACCTTCGAAGTGCCTCACCTCTGAGGACTTTGTCTCGGAGTACCTTTAGTCGGAGCCACGCTCCGCACTCTCTGCCTTCACCTGGCGCGCCTCGACCCGAGGACCGACCCGGACCACCTTCGCAGCCACCGTGACGGAGCTCCCCGCTCCCCTGGCATCAAGCCTCCCGCTTGACCCAGGTTCACCTGCTACGAACCTTGTCCGTCGCCTCCGAAGTCCCTGCGCACCACAGACAAACAGACAAGTGTATCCAATACTCCGGAGACCTCTCCGGGTTAGCAACCTCCGGCACACACTCCGGTGTACCGCCCAAAGTACCGAACCCTTCAGTACGAACCCAGTCATCGTGTACTGTCGGGCCCCTTCGACAAGCACACTCCGCTGGACAGCTGCAGCAACCATCCACCGAACACCCTTCGGTGAAACCACCTCCGAACACCCTCCGGAGGTCCAACCTCCGAAACCCCTCCGGAGGTACCCTTCGAACAGAGGGTAAAAATCTTGTCAATCACTCATCACAAATACTGAAACCAACCCTTGGTTTCTCAATCTCCCCCTTTGATGAGTGCATTGACAACCAAATCCAAGTTCAAGAAAATTTAAAAAAGTTCAGCACACAAGTGACCATAAAAACTCAGAAAAGAGCCGAATCATGTCACTTGATAAAAGAATTTTCCTCCCCTTTCTCAAAAGAGTAAAAAGCACCTTCGGCAATAAAAACTCCCCCCGAGTTAAATTATCCCCCTTTGGCAAACAAAGAGCCTCTTTATGTCATGATTTCTCCCCCTTTGGAAATTATACCCCTTGCGGCAGAGAACGAAGCAAGTGACTCCCCCTTGAGGAATTTCTCCCCCTTTGGCAATGCAAGCATCAAGGAGCAAGTAAAAGATGCAAAGCTTCGAAATGAGCAGAATGGCAAAGACATATGAAGCAAAAATATGCCAACCATAACACCAATGATCATGGGCTCAGCTCAAATTAACATTCTCTAAAAACATGATGAAGCATGTGATTTGATCAATTTTGAAATAAAAGCATCACCACTTAGTCAAGGAAACTAGACAGGTAAGAGCAAGGACTGCGCAAAGCTAGTCAATTTCTACTCTAGACAGACAAGTCTAGTTCAAATGGAGCATGAAAAGCAAACTTGATAATCAATGAATTTCGTTGTTTGTTTCTTAGTGCCAGGGGTTATTTGTTTGTCCACCTTATACTTTCCAATCAGGCCAAGCCTAGGCATGAAAGCCATAAGAAGCTTAAGGCAATGATTTTTGCATACACTACACTATTCCAGTTCAGACCAATGTGCAATGGTAAGCAGTCTAGAATAGGGTAGTGCGACAAACAAACCCACCTGGATCTTTTTACTTGAAACATGAAAAACATGGAATTTTTGATTTTAACCAAGTGAACCAATTGTTTGGCATTTTATGAATATCCATGATGATGTAGAACAATTTTTCAAGTTGTAATTTTTAGCATCCAAAGAAATGTGTCTTGCTATCAAGCAGATAAAAGATAGCGAAAGCAGTCCTGCCTAAACATGCTAGATTCAAGACTAAGCAGTGAGCATGATTTGACTTTGAAAATAAAACATCATGCACATGAATGTTTCAGATAAATTAACAAGAGCTGAGCTGTCATGAGTTCATGAGTTATAAGCAGGCATATAAATGCAAAAGATGTAAATGCAATTCAGCACACAATTAGCAAAGACATATCCATCTAACACAGCTCCCCCTCACAAAATGCCGTAAGGGTGACAAATGCCAAGTTCCCCACGCAAGTAAGCAAATCGAGAAGCATCGAGGGGTTTTGTAAAAATGTCGGCAAGCTGGTGTTGGGTATCAACATATTGAAGTTCAATATCACCCTTCTCATTGTGATCTCTGAGAAAATGATACCGTACATCAATGTGTTTGGTTCTGGAGTGCTGAACCGGATTGTTTGCAATACAAATAGCACTAGTGTTATCACAGAAAAGTGGAACACTCTTATAATCTAACCCGAAATCCCGCAAAGTGGAAACCATCCACAAAATCTGAGAGCAACAACTAGCTGCAGCAACATATTCGGCCTCAGCCGTTGATTGTGCAACACTAGACTGTTTGCGGGAAGACCAGCAAACCAAAGAAGTACCCAGAAAATGACAAGTACCAGAGGTACTCTTCCTATCAATTCTACACCCAGCAAAATCCGCATCGGAATAACCTCGAAGACATAAAGATGAAGAAGTTGAATACCATATGCCAAATTCAAGGGTGTGTTTGAGATACCTTAAGATGCGCTTTACCGCTTGGCGGTGCGAAGCTCGTGGTGAAGCCTGAAAACGAGCGCACAGACACACTGCGAAGTGTATGTCCGGCCTCGTAGCAGTCAAGTAGAGGAGGGAGCCGATCATGCTTCGGAACTCCTTCTAATCTACGGCTTCTCCATCTTCGTCAGGGTCCAATGCTACAGATGTAGCCATTAGAGTGGCGAGGGGCTTCGCATCGGACATGTCGAACTTCTTGAGCATGTGCTTGGTGTACTTTGTATGGTGGACAAAAGTACCTTGTTTGCTTTGCTTGATTTGCAAACCAAGGAAAAAGGTGAGTTCACCCATCATCGACATTTCAAATTCCCTGCTCATGGTATCTGCAAACTCGGCAACCAAAGCATGAGAAGAGCCACAAAAGATGATGTCATCCACATAAATCTGGACTAGGAGGAAATCTTTGCCATGCTTGAGAGTAAACAAAGTTTTATCAACAGAGCCCATCAAATACCCTCGCTCAAGCAGAAAAGACTTAAGTCTATCATACCAAGCCCGAGGGGCCTGCTTGAGTCCATAAAGAGCCTTATGAAGTTTAAGGACTTTATGTGGGTACTTGGGGTTTTCAAAACCAGGGGGTTGTTTTACATAAACATATTCACCTATGAAGCCATTAAGAAAAGCACTTTTGACATCCATTTGATAGAGTTTGAATCCCCGGGATGTCGCAAAGGCAAGCAAAATCCTAATGGCCTCAAGGCGAGCAACAGGTGCAAAAGTTTCAGTAAAATCAATCCCTTCTAGTTGAGAAAAGCCCTGAGCTACAAGTCTAGCCTTGTTTCTAACTATTGTCCCATCCTCCCCTTGTTTATTTTTGAAAATCCATTTTGTTCCAATGAAATGAACATTTGGTGGAGGATCAACTAACGTCCAGACTTGGTTTCTCTCAAAATTTTCAAGTTCCTCATGCATGGCATTGATCCAACTAGAATCAGAAAGTGCATGACTAACATCTAAGGGCTCGAAAGAAGCAACAAAAGCAGCATTAGTGAAATGGGCATGTGAACGAGTTACCCTTTGATCAAGCTCACCAATGATCTGCTCGGGAGGGTGCATCCTTTGAACATGATGTGGAGCCTCGCGGCGGGATGCAGTCTCCCCCTCAACTTGTGCGTTGGAGTGGTCCAAGATGACCGATGTTGAGGTAGTCGCTTTGGGACCTCATGCCGAAGTAGTTGAAGCGGGGTCAGCTTCGGGGGTCGATGTCGAGGGTAGTAGGGGTTCATCCTCGAATTCTCCGGGATCTTCTTCTTCGAATAAGGTCTGTTCCATGTCGTGTTCATTTGCCTGTTCAAAAGCAGAACTAACAGAGGGGGTTGATTCATCAAAAGTCACATCACATGACTCGATGACAGTGTTAGTCTCTAAATTATAAACACGATAAGAATGACCATGAGTAGTGTAACCCAAAAAGATCCCGTCAGAAGATCGCGACTCAAATTTATCCAAATTACCACGTTTTAGGATGAAACAGCGACAGCCAAAAACTCGAAGATGAGTAACCTTGAGCTGTCTCCCAAAACGCAGCTCATAAGATGTCAAATTTAAAATTGAGCGCAAGAAGATTCGGTTTGAGATGTAACAAGCAGTGTTCATGGCCTCAGCCCAGAATTTTCTAGGAGTCCTATGCTCATCAAGCATCGTCCTAGCCATCTCAACCAAAGTGCGGTTTTTCCTCTCAACAACACTGTTTTGTTGAGAAACCCGCGGAGCAGAGAATTGATGTTCTATGCCATGCTCCATGCAAAAATCAACAAAGAGACTATTTTTGAACTCAGTGCCATTATCACTTCGAATAAATTTCAATGCACCGGGGAGTTCAGTAAAAAGTCTCAAAGCCAAGCTCCGAAAGTATGAAAACACTTCATCCTTGCTGGCAAGAAAGAAGACCCAAGAGTAGCGAGAGAAATCGTCGACAATAACTAATACATACCACTTACCGCCTAAAGAACTAACCCGAGAAGGACCTACAGTGTCCATGTGGAGAAGTTCTCCGGGTTGTTTAGTCATCACTGTGGTGACTGGCGAATGCGAAGCGGCAACCATTTTTCCATGTCGACAAGGAGCGCAAACTAAATTCTTCTCAAACTTGAGCTTGGGCAATCCTCGGATCAGACCTAGGGCGCTCAGACGAGCGAGCAACTCAAAGCTCATATGCCCTAGTCTCCTATGCCATTTCCAAAGCTCAGAAGTTGAATGTGCAACAAGACAATGAGAAGAACCAGATGACTCTGAAAAATCAGCTCCAAAAACTCTCCCAACTCTGAAGATCTTACACACCACAACGCCATCAGAATTGAGCACTTGCGAAGTATCGCGATGAAATCGCACTTCGAAGCCCTCATCAAGCAACTGAGATACAGACAGCAAATTGTATCCCAGGTTCTCAACCAAAGCAACATCTTTGAGAGTGAAATTCGAATTAATTCTTACCACACCTTTACCTTTCACTCTACTCCTTCGATTGTTTCCGAATGTGATATGTTCCCTTTGCTTGGTTGTGGTGAGGCTGGAGAACCAAGCTGCATCTCCGGTCATGTGGCGCGAACAACCGGAGTCCATGATCCACGTGCCCTCCAAGCCTCGATCTGTCGCCTACACACGATAAGAATAACTCGATCGCTCAGTGCTGGGGTGAGTGAAATAATGACGAGGCATCCAGCACTGAGTGACACGAGTAGTAGGCGCAGTAAAAGTAGATGGTCTACGCATAGGAAAATCGAAATGATGCAAAGTGCGAGGTCTACCTACATGCTGAGATCGAACAACATGTCGAGGTCTCCTACTCTGACGAGGTACAAACCTACTCCCCCGAGGTCTACCACCATATGGAACATGGTGAACACCTCGAGGAGCAAAACCTCTCCGAGAAGCACGAGGAGCCTCAAAAGCAGGACGATAGTAAAACTCAGACTCATGCATACCTAAAGATGGGTAGTGCATGTCCTGGTAACTCATCGCCTGAGAGCGTCGCTCATCCTTGATGCGACGAAAACAAAACCCAACCAAATGACCCGCCCGCTGACAATAGGAACAATGAAACACTCTCCTGGGGGCACTCTCATGGGTCACAGGAGCAACTCTCACATGCTCCTTGGGTTTTTTCTGAGTGGTTTTCTTGGGAGGGATTTTCTTGGCAGGAGGTGTGGTTTTCTTTGGAGCTCGGGTAGGTTTCTTGGCTGGTGGAGTGTCTAACAGAACTCTCTCTTTCTCTAAGGTAGTGGGAGAGGTAAAAACAGTTTTGGTCTTACTGTCTGAAGGAATCCTCTCAAAACCCAAACCTAGAGCTACCCCTGCTCTGTCAGCACACAACTTGGTCTTGGCCAAGAGCAAATCCATCCTACCCTTTCCCTCAGTGCATTTATTAACCACGGAAAGAAGGTATTCATTTTCTGACATGAGGTTCTCAGCTCGCTCTCTAACAGTGCCTAGTTGGTCCTTAAGGGTGATGCAAGTGTCACAAACAGGTTGCACATCCTTAGAACTACCGGCCCTCTCCAATCTAGCCTCCAAATCATGGACACGCTTATCATGTAAATTAATGCTTTCGCGTAATAAAGAGCAGTTCATGCAATCAATAACATCATGAGGTCTAGAATCCACCTCCAAAAGCTGCTTCTGTGCAGTCTCAAGCTCAGATAGAGTTTGAGCATTAACAGAACGCAACTGAGCAAGCTCACCCATGACAACAGAACAGGACTCACATTCAGCATCATCAAATTTAGACTTAAGCATGGCATATTCAGTAGAAATAGTTTCTAGCCTAAGTCTAAGGTCTTTTCTTTCTCTAGCGGCTTGCACAAGTAATCTATCCTGACCAAGAACTACTTCATTCAGCTCATCTAATTTAATTAGTAGCTGGTCAGATGAAAGTGTTACCTCAGATGAGTCAAGCTCATCGCCGCTGTGATCGCTGTTGGCCATGAAGCAAAGGCCGGTGAAGTCTCGTCCCTTCTTGTCCTTCTTGTCCTCCTTCCTTGGGGACTCCTCCTCCTCAGAGCTCGACTCCTCAGTTGAGGATGTGTCGATGTCGCTGAGAGCAGCAACAAAGGCTCTGGAAGCGGCCTTGGCTACTTTCTTAGCCATCTTGCCGCGCTTGCCCTTCACAAAAGGCTTCCTCTCCTTTTTGTGGTATTTGGGGCGCTCACTCTCATCTCTCTTCTTGAGCTTGGGGCAATAGGCCTTAATATGAGAGGTGTCGCCACATTCATAGCAACCACTAAAACCACTTCTCCTCTGATCCCGTCTCTCATGGTGAAAACGGGTGAACCTTCTGGCAATGAGAGCAAGCTCATCATCATCTAGAGTGTCCACCTGCTCCTTTGTGACGGAGACCAGGGAGGACAAAGCAAAACCATCTGCAAGAACACAAGTGCCAGATGTGATTGGTTCTGCAGTGGTGCCACGGCTAGTGCTAGAAACCAATGCCAATGGTTGTGGCAAAGAGCTTCCGTGCACTGCAAGAGATGCCTTGGCAATCTCTATGGACTTCAGCTTGCTAAAGAGTTCATCGCAGGTCAAAGTGTCATAGCCTGCGGACTCCTCAATGCTGGATATCTTTACTTCCCATATGCTACGGTCAAGAGCATAGAGAAGCTTGATAGCCCTATCATGATCACTGTAAGCAAGCGTCCCGTTGGATCGCAAGTTACTCACTATCGCGTCAAAGCGAGAAAACATGGCATCTATAGATTCACCAGGTGCCTGCACAAACAGCTGATACTGTTGGTTGTATGTGCTTTGGCGCCTAGCCTTAATCTGTGTAGAGCCCTCATGAAAAACAGTGAGTGTTGTCCAGATTTCCCTAGCTGTCCTAAGGTGCTGCACCCTATCGAACTCACTTCTACTCAAACCGATGAACAGTATATTTCTTGCCTTGGAGTTGGCATTATACTGATCCTTCTCAGTTTGAGAGGTGCGAGTCTCAGGGATGGAGTATTGTGAGTCCACAATCTCCCAAATTGCATTTCCTTGGCTTAACAAGTAAGCCTCCATGCACACCTTCTAGTATGCAAAATCTGTCCCATCGAATAGAGGAATTTTACTGCCTCTATCCATGTCGCCAACAAATCACAAAACTGGTTAAGGTCAACTGGTGATCTTAACCCGCTCTGATACCAGTTGTTGGATCGGAAACGGCGACCAGAGGGGGGGGTGAATGGGAGCTTATAAAATTTTGGGCTAAAAAACTAGCCTTCGGTTTTAATCCTGTCTTCTGCGGAACAGGCTTTGAACACTACCTTCGAAGGTCTGGTTCGGAGGTACTTCGACAGCTCCGAACACAGGCTTCGCAGGAGAAAAAGTTCGAAGCCAAGAAGACTTCGCTCCACTAACAACCCTCGAAAATCTACTCCGCTAAGTCAGTGCAGGCTCCGCACATGGGGTGCTTCGAGCAGGCTTCGCACTTCACCCTTCGCAAGAGTGGACAGCCCTCTGAGGACTTCGACCAAGTACTTGGTGGCAGCAACTGGTGCTGGGCTTCGTACACGAAGGTCTACACGCACACAAACGGACTTCGCTAAGGGCTTCGATACAAGAAGCAAAACGGGCCTCGATCAGGGCTTCGCTAGTAAGCTGTGAGGTCTTGCCTCAAGTTACACAGAGCGACAGCACGCTGAAAAACACACTTCGCACAAAGACAACCTTCGCCTAGACAGGCTTCGGTGCACTACAACAAGCGAGGTATGTAACGCGAGCTCAAGCAAAAAACACAAAGAAGCAGGGTTTCGCTGCTTGAACAAGGAACACAAATAGATTGAACTCTGGATGAATACAGCGAGGTATGTGGCTACAGGAGCTCAACAGTAAATGCTCAAAGTGTTAAATGTTACCTACCGAGCCCCCATATTTATAGCCCACAGTTCACCCAAAGGAAGTGACTACTTTACCCCTAGGGTTTACATTGATTTTGTCTCTACAGAACTAAGGGGTACAAAAAGTAGTCCACCTTTATTCTGGAGGCTTCTCTGTCAGCTTTGCAGAGGGGACAACGTCAGCTTTTTGCAGAGCAGACAGTGTCAGCCTTTGCAGTCTTTGACCTTCTGCAGCCTCCCTTCGCACAAGAGGGTGCGGTAGCTTCGGCGAGAAGCCTTGAGCCTGGTGGCCTTCGCTTCGCCGAAGATGACCTCTGATACAGTGACGGTTTTGAGCCGAAGCCGTCAAAGCCCTTGGGCCTTCGCACCAACACCTCCGGAGTGGACCACCACGACTTCGCAGCTTCACCCAGCTCGAACTCCGTCAGTCCGTGTACCGAAGCCATGCAGGCCGAAGCACCTCAAGTCAACCTCGCTCCGGAGCTAGCCTCGCTCCGAAGCCTTCCTCACTCCGAAGCCCCACCTTCGGAGTACCACCCTTCGAAGTCCCTCCTTCGTCCAAGGCCTCCGCATGAAGCATTCCATGAGCACTTCGTCGCAGTGTCTCTCCCCGAGCACACTCCTCGACGAGCCTCACCTGGACCATGCCTTCGATGCACCTCGACTTCTGAGACCTTTGTCGGGTACCCTTCGAATGTCTCCCTCCGGAGCACACTTCGAACTCCTTGCCTCCGCAGAGGACTTGATCCATCCAACTCCAAAGTCACTCCATCCGGAGTACCTTCGAAGTGCCTCCCCTCCGAGGACTTTGTCTCGGAGTACCTTTAGTCGGAGCCACGCTCCGCACTCTCTGCCTTCACCTGGCGCGCCTCGACCCGAGGACCGACCCGGACCACCTTCGCAGCCACCGTGACGGAGCTCCCCGCTCCCCTGGCTTCAAGCCTCCCGCTTGACCCAGGTTCACCTGCTACGAACCTTGTCCGTCGCCTCCGAAGTCCCTGCGCACCACAGACAAACAGACAAGTGTATCCAATACTCCGGAGACCTCTCCGGGTTAGCAACCTCCAGCACACACTCCGGTGTACCGCCCAAAGTACCGAACCCTTCAGTACAAACCCAGTCATCGTGTACTGTCGGACCCCTCCGACAAGCACACTCCGCTGCACAGCTGCAACAACCATCCACCGAACACCCTTCGGTGAAACCACCTCCGAACACCCTCCGGAGGTCCAACCTCCGAAACCCCTCCGGAGGTACCCTTCGAACAGAGGGTAAAAATCCTGTCAATCACTCATCACAAATACTGAAACCAACCCTTGGTTTCTCACTTCTGTTATATGGTTAATTTGTTTTACTTTCTCTAGCTAGTATATGTTTTTGATTACTTGTCGATGATCATGTTTTGTTTTAGTTCACATGATATATCTGATATTTGTCATATGCATGGCTTTTATGTTTTAAAATTGAAAAACGAATATTGCGGAAACGAAAACAGAAACGAATAGTATCAAAAACGAATACGGGTCGAATAAGGAACGGATATGAATACAGATTGAATATATGGAATATATGTCGAAATACAAAGTATTAAGCATTAACTCATAAATCATAATACATATTTCTAAATAGAAATAATTTGAAGTTCTAACTTTATTTTAGAAAAGAAATAGTTTAAAGTTCCAACTTTCGTCATTAATCATTCGTCTAAATATCTTCCTCCAAGTCTTCCTTCATGTAGCACATATTATTCATATCATTGTTATGTTGATCCAACTACAACAACAATGGAAGTGGAATGAATTAAATAATTTCACTAAATCATAACACATATAATTTCACTAAATCATAACACTGGATATAGGAAAATTTTCATGGATATTTCAATTTCTCACGACCAAATTATCAAAACAAAACAGCCAAAGGTGAGCGGGATCAAGAGGTGGAGGCACATGCGGTTGTGTGGATGGGTCGGCGTGTTGGTGTGGGCTATTTATTCAGAATATGGTTAAGGTAGAGGAGAACTAGACTGGGCCTATGATGCAGAAACTATCCATTTTACTTATGCAGAATTTTTCGTTGGCGTATCGGTTTCCGGCGGAAATATCGTCTTGTTTCTATTTCCGCAAAAAAATCTGCCGTATAAGCCTCTCCGTATCCATTTTTTCTCGGAATGGACTTTTCGCTCCGTTTTCATCCCTAATATTACATATATATATACTTACATATATGTATTCTTTTCGTATGCAATTTTATATGTGATAAAAACACAAGTAGTGTAACGAAACTTATGCGTCACCCGTTTCGGACCAACATGTCTCACATATGTCATACGTGTGAGATGTGTAGATTCAGAATTGTCCCTTTTTGTACAGCCTAGAATGGGCGATAGAGCATGATATTTATGATGAGTCTAAATGAGATTTCAGTGTCATAGCCTTGTTGTTCTCCATTACACCATTATCAGGCGTGCAATTGGAGAACAACGGGGTTATGCTGCTGAAATATCGTTCGGACTCATGACTCATTATAAATACCATGCTCTATCGGTTATCTTGGGTAGGTTTAGAACATATCTTTTCCTATAGACATAGGGTCGTGGTATGTATAAACGTCTAGTACTAGTACTTATGATACATTCCCGATTGAATGAATGTTTTGTCTCTAAATAGTTGAGAACCGACGGTAATGTATAGTGGTTGAAACAAAAGTGGAGCTCACACGAAAGAGTGGGTAATCAACACTGAGAAATTTGCTGATCATGCATTCGCTATGAAAAAAACAACCAGGGTTCGCAAATGCGGTAGAAAGCGTCCGCTGCAGCGTGCTTTTGCGCCATGCGCTGGCTGCAGCCGCCGCCCTTTACACTCACCGCTGCAGCCGCCGCCCTCGCTGGCTCCCGCTGCAGCTGCCGCCCTTGCTGGCTCCCGCTGCAGCCGCCGCCCTCGCTAGCCCTCGTCGACCCCCGCTGCAACCGCCGCCCTCGAGGGAAAGGAGAGCTGTCAGCCTGTGTATCTGCTCAACAGCGGCAACGGCAGATCTGCTCTATGGTGGTGGCGAAAGCATGTGGATAGGAGGGAGAAGAGAGGGAAGCACATTGGGCGTCTGCTCCCAGGAAAAGCGAAAGAAGAGAGGAAAGAGAGGGAAAAGTGAAGAAGAGAGGAGAAAAGTAAAGTACTCTGAGCCAACCAATCATGTGCTGCCAGCTCATAGTTGCTACTGTTAAGAGTACTGTTGTAGTACTACTGCAGTACTGCTATTTGAAATTATACTCGTATGCTGGTACACTAGAACATATATACAATTGAGTAGCACATGTAAGCTATTGGCAGAAAATTCTATGAGACATGTAAGTTGTTGCAGCAAATTTGTCTTTTCGTTGACTATGTCAATAACGCTTAAGCACCGCTTAATTAAGCATAAAACGCCTAAGCGCTATGCAGTAGGCCACCGCACGCATAGCGCATAACGCTTTTTTTAAACTTGAAAACAACTAGCGCAATGTGCTCATGCATGAAGTGCAGAAATTCTCATTGGCAAGACAAGAGAACATTGTCACTTCACATTTTCTAGTTGGTGCTTCTCCTTCCTGCAGCTGAGGTACTTCTTGTCGTTATTTAAGTTAGTGTTTAAATAGTTATTTGAGTTAGATCGTTAGCTAATAATATTTCCCTAATTTTATCTATTGCTTTAGATTGTCTGTACTTGCGATCAGGATGGACACTCGGTTTCAAATGTGGATGATTCAAGAGGTAGTGACGACGCCCACAACTAGAACCAACCAAATGAGGGTGTTTAGTGAGTATGACTAGCTTGTCTCTTTTATGGATTTGAACATTTTGTTGTTTATGTGGATGTGAATGTGACTTGTTCCCGACATATGTAAATGTGACTTATTTATATTGTGGATTTGAACGTAACTTGTTTATGTGGAGGAGAATAGTTTATGGATGTGAATGTGTTTATATGCATGTGAATGTATTTGTGGATGTGAATGTGAATTGATTTATGGATGTAAATGTGTATGTGGAGGTGATTGTGAATGTTTATTGATGTGAATGTGTTTATGTATATGAATGTGTGATTATGTTTTGAATATTAAATGTGAAATTGTGATTTTATTGTTCGATATGCATGTGAATAGGAGAACTAGAAAAATAAAAAAATCCAAATAACTTACATCGACTACGATCAGCCGACGAAAGTTAATGGACATTACCTTCCATCGGCCCACGTTTGATCAACAAAAGTTAAGGACTTTTGCTGACATGGAAAAATGTCCTGATAACTTCCATCGGCCACGCCTAGCCGGCAGAAGTTACCTAACTTCCGTCAGCGACTATTTCACGTCAAAACACTTCCATCGATTAGATGCCAACAGAAATTAAGTTTTTGCCAACGAAAGTTGCTTCTTCCATCAGAAAAGGCCTAACTTTCATCAGCTTTAGCCGACGAAAGTTGCTTGGTTTGTTGTAATGGGAGTAACACACAACTAGCTCAACGAGGAAGGGATGGAGTTGCTTGTTGGCCGGGCAGTGGCTTTGGAAGGTGTGACGTCTCAATCCCCCTCTTTGTTTCATGACAACTTTTTCTGTTTATGTTTCCTCTTTGTGTGATAGAAGTGCACGATGAGCACACACTCGTCAGTTGCGTTTTCTATCTCATCATTGGAAGGGCAAGAGATTTTGTAATCTATAGCACAACGTGACTTGGGTGAGAAAAAAGATGAGACTGTTTGTGCCTATAGCTAGGTTTATGTTATGGGCCATCAATAGAAAGTGGGTAATAGCTCCCAAAACTTTTAAATAACACAGTTGATTTTTATCTCAACATTTGACCATTCATTTTATTCAAAAATGTTTTGAAATATCATTTATTTTTTTATAATTTGTTTTATTACTTTTTGTATAATTATAATTTTTTTGAATAAAGTGAAAAGTTAAAAGTAGCCTTATCATTTAGAGGTTAAAAAAGAGGGAGTACTTTTGATTCTATCCTAATTATAGTATAATCCTTAATTATGTGGGTATGTTGCCTTACCACCACCTTAATGTCAAGGACCTTATGGTCCAAGACAGCACCGCCTTTGCTACGAAGATCGTAGCTTCGACGAGTGGTGGCGCCAGGAGTAGCTCTTGGTTGCCCAATGGTGACCAGAGAATGGGGTTAGAGGAAGAAGGAGAAAGAGAGGTAGAGATTGAGGTATTTGTTCTTTGTTGCCTCCAATCTGAACATTACATCCCTTCTTATAACCAAACCACTAGCTCTCTTCTCCTAACAACCATCTGCTAATAGAATTTCTAACAACCTCTTTAGCTTATTACGTAAGCTTGACAGCCTATAGTGTATTCCAGAAGCTATCTACTGTCTATGTGTGGGAACGGCGTTGATAACATTGTTGTCACGGCGTCGCCTAGGCGACGCCTAGGCGCCGACTAGGCGTCCAGGCGGTCACCGCCGGACGCCTGGCTGAATCGCCTCACCTGGGTGAGTTAGGCGCCCGCCTGGAGATTCTAGGCGTCGCCCATGGCGCCTAGGCGGTCGCCAGGAGACTCTGGGCGGGTGCCTAGGGTCTGTGAGTCTATTTTCTAAGCCCGCGTGCCCAGGCCCTTTCGACTTTCGGTTCCTCTTCCCTTGCGCCGCCGCTTCCCTTGCGCCGCCGCCTCACGCCTCAGTCCCTTGCGCCGCCGCCCACCGCCTGTCGGATCTGCTCCTGTGCCTTGCGCCGCCGGCCGCCGGATCTCCGGTTCGTTTGCGCCGCCGGCCGCCAGATCTCCGCAGTTGCGCTGCTTCCCCTTGCGCAGTTGCGCCGCCCGGCCACCGGCCGCCCGGCCGTCTCCCCTGTGCTCCCTTGCCGCAGCAAGCAGGGAAGGCAGCAGTGTAGCAGGCAGCAACAGAGATTCAGAGAAGGCAGCAACAGAGAAGGCAGCAAGGCAAGCAGTAGTGTAGCAGGCAGCAAGCCAGCAACAGAGAAGGCACTAGGCAGCAACAGAGAAGGCAACAACTAGCAAGGCAAGCAGCACAATGGCAGATGGTGAAGGTAGTGGTGCCCTACAGGGGGAGGTTGCATATGATCCATCAAAGGATCCGAAGCGAAAGGCTAAGTCGAAGGATCCTGGATGGAAGTATGGATTTTGGCCGGACTTGACGAACAAAGATTTGGTGCAATGTTCTTTATGTGGGAAGCAAATGCATTCAGGTATCAAAAGGTTGAAGCAACACCTTGCCGCTGGTTTTGGTGATGTGCAAACATGTAGCAAAACAACCACGACAATAATGAGAGAGATGCAAGAGTACATGAAGAAAACTACAAGATCAAGCCAGATAATTTTAGATGATGATGAGGAAGATGATGAGGTTCAGGAGGTTGAGGTCAATCAAAATCAAGCTGCTGCATCATCAAAGGCGTCTGTCGCGTCTTCTAGTATCCCAAGTTCAGGGACAGCGGCAAAAAGGAAGGCAGCTGCTCTTAGTTTCACACCGGTGCCTAAGGTGACAAAGTCAGTTGCTTCAATATTAAAGAATACTCCAGAAGAGGTGGTTGAGGAAAGGCATTCAAAGCAACCTGCCCAAACATCCATAGAGCAATGCATGAGAACCAAGGAAGAAAAAGAGAGGGTGGATAGGCATGTTGCAAACTTCTTTTATCAATGTGGCATACCATTCAATGCTGCTAATTCGAGGAGCTATGAGATTATGATGGAGTCCGTTGGACAATATGGGCATGGGTACAAGCCTCCTAGTTACCATGAGCTAAGGGTGCCATTACTTGCCAAGGCAAAAAAAGGTTTTAGCTATAAGAGAGGGGCTAGAGGTTGCATGGAGAAAATATGGCTGCACAATCATGTCTGATGGATGGACTGATAAGAGGAGGAGACACTTGATAAATTTCCTTGTCAATTGTCCTGAAGGGATCTTCTTCTTAGAGTCTGTAGATGCATCCTCCCAGGTGGCAACTGGACAAGTCCTGGCAGATATGCTTGAGAAGAGGATTCTTGATGTGGGTGTGGATAATGTAGTTCAAATAGTCACTGACAATGGGGCCAACTTTAAGCTTGCTGGTGCAATTATTAGGAACAAGTATCCTAAAATCTTTTGGACACCTTGTGTTGCACATTGTTTAGACCTTATGTTAGAGGACATTGCAAACATAAGGGACTTCAAGAAGGGCATCAACAATGCCAAGCGGTTGACTACCTTCATCTATAGGCATGGGAGACTTCTTGATGCAATGAGGGAGCATATAGGAGGAAGAGATTTGGTTAAACCCGCAGCCACTCGGTTTGCCACTGCTTTTCTAACTTTGCAAAGTCTATTGAAGCATAAGGATGCTTTGAGGAAGCTCTTTCTTAGTGATGATTGGACTAGGTCCAAATTGGCTTTCACGGAGGCTGGGAAGAAAGCTACTGATATTGTGATTTCCACTCAGTTCTGGAATACCGTAATGGATTGCATTAGAGCATCCCAACCTTTGCTTATTGCTTTGAGGATTGCTGATGGGGATGAGAAGCCTGCCATGCCAGAGATTGCTGCAGCTATGTATCTAGCAAGAAAAAAGATAAGCACCGCTCTTGAAAGCAAGCCTAGGGTTCTAAAGAAGGTACTGGACATCATAGATACAAGGTGGGTGAATCAAATGGAGCAAAAACTTCATGGGGCTGCACTATTTTTGAATCCAAATAAATTTTTTGACATCTCCAAAGAAGATGACAATGAGGCTTCTAGACTCCGAGTTGCCTTCAATGATGTCCTTGAGACTCTGATGTTTGATGATGATGTCTTGCTTGTACAAATAAGTAATCAAGCGGATGACTATGAGAACACAAGGGGATCTTTGCAAAGCCATTGGCAGTGAAGCAACAAAAAACCAAAAACCCTCGTAAGACCTACAATCCTATACTATTCTTACTATATTCTGTGTTCTAGGCTTCTAGCTCTAACATATTTGTACAACTACTGTAGTTGATTGGTGGGGTGCTTTTGGTGGACTAAGTAGAGAGCTACAAACTTTTGCAAGACGCATCATTGGTCTTTGTTGTTCAGCTTCTGGTTGTGAGCGCAATTGGAGCATATTTGAATTTGTAAGCGACTACAAATCATGTCTACTTGAGTACTTGTCTTTCATTCATAGATTGTTATATTAGTAAATAGTAACTATTAATTACTTTGTACATCCATACAAAGAAAAGGAATCGCTTGGAGCACAAAAGACTGAATGACTTGGTTTATATTCAATACAACATGAAGATTGCGGAAAGGCGGAAAGGTTTAGAAAGATGCAGGTTGAAGGAACAAATTTCAACCCATTGATTTTAGAAGAGTTCCAATGGGACAATGAATGGGTTCACTTGATGGGAAATGATGAAGTCCATCCTGGAGATGATCTCTTTTGGTCTCATGTTGATGAAGCCATCGGTGCAAGTGAATCACTTCGGGCACCTAGGATAACTAGGACGTATGCTCGTACTCGTCGAAGTGTACCAGCTTCTACCTCGATTATTGAAGAAGAACAAGTATCTGGAGGAGAGGAAGATGATGAAGATCACTATGTGGCCGATGACCTTGATATTGAAGATGATTTTGGCCAACCACCATCTAGTCCTCAAGATTGTGCTCCACGGAATGCCAATGAGAGTGGCCACGATGATATAGAGTTTGATGTTGATTAGAACCATTAGGAGAGTTTCATTGCTTGTTTGAACTTTGAAGTTTGAACCTTTACTTTGTTTGCTTGCTATGGACTTGTGTGAATTGTGTGAAACTTTATTTTGCATGTGTGGTTGTGTGCTATGAACTATGAAGTATGAACTATGGAGTATGCCTAGGCGAATTTAATTGTGCTATGAAGTATGAACTATGTGTGGTTGTGTGCTGAATTTAATTGGTCGCCTAAGCGACGCCTAGGCGCCCGCCTAGGCGCCTAGACGTCCAGTCGGCCCCCTGGCAACTGGTTTCGCCGGGGCGCCGTGACAACCATGGTTGATAATGCCTTTAAAGAATACTGTTAGTTCAATAAGGACATGACACCTATAGAAAATATTTACCTTGAAGTTGACAGACAATAGTTCTGTAGTAGATAATATTTGAAGAAAAAATTGATTATTTGCAGCTCTCAAGTCCTTAATTATGATATCATTTTTGTACAACCATTTGTGTCAATGAGCATGGATTCAAAAGGTAAAAATGTTTGGCGTATTTTCACATATTTGGCGTAGTTCTATTTTGATCACAGAACTAAACAATCAAACATGTCTAACTAAAATTTGTGTGGATTGAGGAAAAAATGTTATTTTGGTTAGTCCAGGAATTTTAATTTAGTTTCGGTAAACCAATACAGCCAATAGGCTGAATTATTACATTAGGTGACAATGTATCCATTGAAATTATTACATATATTTATAATGATTGATAAATAATCAATGGCATTTCAGTTATAAATTGCTGTTTTAACAAAGAGATTATGCAAATATCAAGTTTCATCATCACATATATAAGTCAACGATTAGATATCATAAATCTATTTTATAGAATAATATCATTCAATCGGGTTTTTCATGTTCGGTTTTCGGTCTAAGTTTTTTTTGCCCACACCTAATCAAAGCCATCTTAGCTTACCAAATTGAACAGGAATCAAAGGATGAATCCTGTCGAGAATTAACAGTTAAAAACTTGCGTATCCCCAAAACAAATGTACAGTCGCCTCATGACACACAGAAACAATTATAAACAGCGACCAAGCACACGTTTGAACCAGGTTTTCGTTGATGCCGTGTTATATTCATACGCGTACTCCAAGGAACCAATCCGGCATAGCAAATCCAGTACTTGATTTGTACCACTACACCTATACCAGTAGCAAAAAAATGAAAAAATAAAGCACAACTGATACGGAAATCCAATGTAAGGCAAATTCTACCCAAACCCAAACAAACAAAATGTGAAAACAAAAGAAGCCAGATCAAACTAACAAAACAAAGCAAATTCTCCTCAAAGAAGAAACGAAAATTCTAATTCAAAAATACACGAAGACCCTTTTTAATTGGAAGAACCAAAACTAGGGTGAAAGATTTGAATTCGGGATCAGACCGGTAAATCATGGGCGCGCCCTGTTGTCGTAACAGGCTTAGGTGGGGCGGACACCCCACTCGCATCAAAATTCGCGAGATTTTACCACTCATCATATCCCTTTAACTGCCTGAAGGATCATGCCTTAGACGTGGCACCAACTCGCGTTTTTATAGCCTTTCACCACTCGGCATCCACCTAAGCCGCCGAGGTGGGACTAAATTCCCGCACGTAACTGACAACTAAATTGGGCCGGATTTACGGCCCATTTAGGATAATTGGGCCTCTAAAGATTTGTTTAGTCTGGAACGAGTTGGGCCGGGTCGGGCTTTGGGAGGGTGAATGTGTGATGGGAGGCGGGAGAAGTCGGTTTTTTTTTTGGAGGGAAGAGGCGGGCGTCGAGATGGCGCCGCGACCCGCGGCCGGACGTTTGTCGGTGCTCCTCCGGCGATGCGCGGCGGCCGGGGCGGTCCAACCGGGCGCGCAGGCGCACGCGCGAGCAGTGGTGGGCGGATGGCTTCCGGACGCTACCGTGGAGTCCGACCTCGTCCTGCTCTACTGCCGCTGTTGCGAGCGGGAGCGCGCACGCGCGGTGTTCGACGGAATGCGGTCGCCGTCCATGCACGCGTACAACGTGCTCCTCGCCGCGTCTCCTCCCCTGGCGGCGATGGAGCTCTTCGGTCGCCTCCTCGCAGCGGGGCTCCTCCCTGACCGCTACGCCGTCCCCGCCGCGCTCCGTGCGTGCGCTGAGCTCCCGGACGCGCTGCTTGGCGCCGCGCTCCACGGCTTTTCCGTCCGGCTCGGCTTGTTGGCTAACGTCTTTGTGGCCGGCGCACTTCTGGACATGTATGCCAAGGCTGGTCTCTTGGACGATGCTGTGAGGGTGTTCGACCAGATGCCGGAAAGGGATGCTGTCGTTTGGAACTGCATGGTTACAGGGTTTGCCAGGGCCGGTAGGGCAGTAGAAGCCTTTGAGATTTTCAGCAGAGCTCAGGTCGAGGCGATGAACATGTCAAGAGATCCACGGGCTGTACCCAGCGTGCTGAATATCTGTGCGAAGGAAGGGGAGCTCCTGAAGGGTAGGGAAATCCATGGTAGGATGGTGAGGTTCCTTGCGTTTGATTCGGATACTGCAGTGGGGAATGCATTGATCGACATGTATGCAAAGTGCGGACGTGTCAATGTATCGCAGGAGGTGTTTTCGGGCATGCAGGAGAAGAATGTGGTCAGCTGGTCTACAATGATAAATTGCTATGGTATTCATGGCAAGGGGGAACATGCCTTGAGGGTTTACAAGGAGATGTTGTCTCAAGGAGTGAAGCCAAATCAGATCACATTCACATCAGTTCTGTCCAGTTGCACCCATTCTGGGCTTGTGACTGAGGGGCGGAAGATCTTTGAGACGATGATTAAGGTTCATGGTGTCCAGCCGACAGCTGAGCACTATGCATGTATGGTTGACCTCTTTGGGCGTGCTGGAGCCATTGAAGAAGCTATTGAACTTATAAGGAAGATGCCTATGGAACCTTGTGCTAGTGTGTGGGGAGCTTTGCTATCTGCATGTGCTATGCATAATAACCTTGATGTTGGAGAGATTGCAGCTTATAGGCTATTTGAGTTAGAAGAAAGCAATGCTAGTAATTATGTTACTCTCTGTGGCATTTATGACACAATTGGTCTGTCTGATGATGTTGCCGGGTTGAGATCAAGGATGAGAGAACTGGGCATGGTGAAGACACCTGGGTGCAGCTGGGTCGATGTGAAGGGAAGAGCTATTGCTTTCTACCAAGGGAGCATCCCGCGTAATGTAAGGAGAAGAATGATTTGGGTATTAAATCGGTTACTGGACGATATGGCAAATTCAGATTTTGAAGATGAGCATGCTGACTTGTACTGAGTTAACTCTGCACTGAAGTTCTGATGCTAAAGTCACATACTGATACAATCAATTTGATTTGAGGAAAAACATAGATCTTCTTTGATTGCTGACGTGTTACCCAGGAACAAATTTTAATGAATACCAACAAAGAACCCTAAGAAACTGGTCAATCTAGACTCTAGAGGCATTGCAAGCTGAAACTTTTCAGGACCAAGACAGCGGTTCTTCTAGTCGAAATGACTAGTATTTACTTTGAAGTGACTGACAAGGTGGTAGTAGTATACATGTGTCTGGTGCCATCCGGTTAATTGGCATATGGCTCAAAATTAGTGCTCTGAACATATGCCATATTGCCATTACATTAGATGCAAGAGAAATTGTGAAAATCTCCTCCAAAGGTAATTTTAAGAGCTTGTTTGATTCAACTGGAAGGGTTGAGTAATATTTATTCAAACTAGTCAATTCAGGAGTATTTATTCAAACTAGCCAATGATGTGAATGATGGATCGCCAAGCACTAACCACCAGTATATATGATTCCCTTAGCTTGGAGTACAGCATCAAGCCATCAACCTTATTCTCCAGATCATAACGAGGTCAGTACAGTACTACAGTTACCAAAAGGAGCTGTGTAGCGTCAAGAACAGACAATGGGTTTTTGTGGTTGCTAGCATGCAAATCTGTTTGTTTATGGAGGCTGTTTTGCTTATTGCGGAATATCCATTTATGAGAATTTGTCTTTTTTGAAAAGATGGTTGAAGCCCTCAATTCATTTTTTCCACATAACTATCTATGTATCTGTTTGTATGCCTGTGTGCCACTCTGTTACCTTCCAATATTGTTCAAAAGAGGTACATGAAAAATATAGGTTATTCCTATATCTGTTTTAAGCTTCATTACTAGAACAGATGTGACAATTTGTAGTACCCCTTTTGGATGTGATCCTTATTTATATATGTTCACATAGAGTAATAAATAATACAGCACTTAACTTTTTGTTTGCAAGCTGGGAATACTGCATATCATCTTTTCAACCAAGGCCAGGGAGGTTACAATTTACAAATACACAATGCACTGGAGATATTTGTAAATTAGTACACTATGACAGTGCAAATGAGGATGAAACTGCTCATATTGATTTCGTCCCAGGAAAGATTGGACAGCTCATAATTAATGGCAATGGCATATTAATGCATTACATAGTAACCATAGTATAAATTTGCTGATGTAAAAGTTGTCAAGTTTTATCAACTGCAACTAAGCCTAGCACCAAGATACTATCTAACATAGTTCTAACCCAGAACTCACATGGTGACAACAATTTGGGACTGCCCAAGAACAATAAAAGTAGTTTGTTTCAATTGTTGTTGTCAGCTTTTGTCCTTTGGGGAGCAAAGAGACATCCAGCTTCCAACTGGGGTAGCTTTCTACGCTGCCTGTTTTCTCCAGGTCTCAACCTACCATTGTATTATTTATTTGTACCTTCCAATGCAGATAATAAGCCCGAATATTTTACCCTTGATGCAGTTTATACTTCATTGACTTTGTGGTATTGCACAATGATCGAGCATTAATTTGTTCAGAAAAAGGCTGGTTAAGGTAAGGCACAGTCCCGGCCAACTAACATTGCTGGTTATTGAGTTTGTCACCCTGTCTTAACAGTACAAGTTATGCATCACAGTGTCACATTTGTTCCTGTTTATTAATAAGATGCCATGCATGTGTAATCAAATACTCCAATAACATCACTGAGCTAATGAACTTCTTGAGACATAGATACAGTTGTGAGTTGCAGTGTGCCACTGTGCCCAAACCCACCTACACTGACAAGGTTACTTATACTAATTGTTCTATGTTCCAGAATTCCAGGAACGCAATCTGATAATCGAGATAGAGATTGACAAAGAAAATACTTACTGGTATTATTTCTCTGCTCTGTCTCTAAAAAACTTATTGACCTTACTCCCTTAAGTAGCAATCTACTGTAGCAAAACTGAAAAATCCTAAGCTATTTTGTTTGTATCTTCAGCTCCTTTCTTAGGTACACTTAGTTAATGGGCGGATGAGTTGTATTTGGGAGTCTCTGTCCAAATACAAATGATTGAAAAAGTCCGAGAGCTCGGTCTGGTTGCGCAAATGGCACCATATGAGATGCTCCCCGCACTGTCGCGAAGGTCAGCATGTTACCATACTCTGTTACCCAGCCTCCAACCTTGAAACATAGGGTCACAGATATATCAACAGTTAGCCAACTTTCACAAATTTGCTTTTTATGTTTCATGGTGCACCAGCTAATTTATAGATTAAAATGCAATTCATAGCCAAAAAGTCAAAGTATACCTGGCCTTTGTGGAACCAACTAGTGTATGGGACTGTGACATGCAACCCCATGGTATGAGCTAGCTCCCGCACGAGAGTTCGGGAGCCCAAGAGGGGCACCACAGAGTCTTGGTCTCCACTGTAGGGTTGTTTGATATTGTCATTACATGATTCATGTTGAACATAACAAATTACCTCGAATAAAAGTGGAAAGTTGCATTACCTGAATACCCAAACTGGTATTTTGTGCTCTACAATTCTCTGAAGTAAAGGCAAGATGTTGATGTTGCCATCTTTATTGCTGTAGTTCAGCACACTGGCACATGTAAATGGTCCTTGTCAGTTTAAGTTGCAAATAGGCCTGTTCAGTTGCTATTCTCAAATTTCAAATTCCAAATAATGTCTGGCAACACTACACATAAATTTTTAGTAAAAACTTTTCAAACCATCAGTAGTTTCATCAAGACTTCTATTTGAAACTTTACTGGAAGACCTATAGTTAAACATCAAGTTGTACTACATAGAACAGCATCTAAAGTAATAGAGGGAACGTATAATTGACCGAAGTAGACAGAGAAATACTTACTCACTGCACATGCTCCATCCATATGGCAAATGTGTTCTGTTAGCATGAAGAGCTTGCTGCACTTCTGGGAGGTTGAAATAGAAATACCTTTCATAAGTCATACAAACATCCACTCCTACACTGATTTTAGTCACCTGCATTGAACAACAATACAGTCACTCACACCACATAAGTGATCAAATTTTCTGAAGTTAAAGATTATATCAACAGGAGCAGGCAGGCATACATATTTCCTCAGCCGTAGCTCCTGCATCACAATTGATGGGTAGCACACGTCAAGAATAACATCGTAGTTATTCACATAATCCCCAACTATGCCGTTGGCCTCTGAAATGGCATCATTGCATGACTTGCTCTCATTGTGGGGATTACTAAAGGTGTAATCCTCAAAGTCACAACCGTGGCTGATTGCCAGAAATATTTCATCAGAGATCATGCCATGGGACCAGAAGTACTCATATGTCGCAGGGACATCCCTATCAAGCTTGAGAAGCGGATTCCCAATCTATTCAAGATAGTATCAGAATTAATAAAACCATTTAGAGAACTAAGTTAAACAAACATTGACCATCATATGCTCGAATTCTTACAGCCACTCCCTTGATGTTGAACTTGAACCCATTTGATTTCTCATTATGTGTGAGAAGTACATCAGTGAGTTGTGGTATATAATGCCCTGAATTATTGAACACAAGTCACTCACCATGCAAGACAGATAATTTAAGCATGGATTTGTGAAGCATAACATGGAATACTCTCTGACCTGCATAACTCTCTCCAGTAAGAAGTAGCCCTCTTGACCTGTATTCAGGAAACTTCTTGTACCATCCCAACAGAAATTTGTACATGTCATTAGCTGCATAGTTGAGCAGGAATGGAGTCAGTCCAACATGTTCATGCTAACTGTTCATTTTCAGGTCAACATAACTACAACTTACCAGTCCGTTGATCACCAGTATTGTAATCTGATGAAGTGTTGGAGTAGGACCATCCAACTCCAGCCGGTGATTCGACAAACAGAATATTAGAGACTGCAAATTTTGAGGTAAAGCGAAACACTTAGATCTAATGCTACACTTTCCATTTACTAAAACATGTGCTTGAGAGATGGCAACCAAAAGTTTCAACCTTTGTTCCATGACTTCTTGTTCAATCTCAGGCCTCTACCATCTCCTCTTGGATAAAAAGGGCCCAGTTCTGTGAAAGCGCCACCTCCAACCGAAGAACAGCCAGGTCCTGGTAATAAGATGGTCAGTAACTATAAGCAGTGAATTTTGCAGCAAAACATTAGCAATCAGTGAGCAAAATTTGGTTATGCTGTTCACTAAGCTGGAGGTTCTTCACAAAGTTCATCATGTGACCAGGTATTGTTCCATGGCAAGAACTTTACTCTAACTTCCTTTTGTGCGTGGAGATAAAACCAAATGCTACCTAAAACTGGTCCAAAACAATGGCATCTAAAACTTTAGGGCATCTATTGCTACATGAAAACCAAATGATGCCTCACTTCTTTTTGCTCTAGGACCACACAACACAGAGACCAATGAGCTAAGGCTCCAAGGACACATGGTGACCTAAAGACACCCTGTTTCTGCCTGCAAGTTGCAAAGTAGGGCTACTAGCATTAGTGAAAAGGGTATCAACATGAAAGTTTAATTATTTTTTTGGTTCTTTTTTCTTGGAAGGTGTAGAACAGATGATGAATAGGGGGGTAGTTCATTATGTTTCCAGTTCAGGAAACGCTACCTGTCATCATAGTCCCCTGATGAACAAACCGATAATATATATATAACAAAAAGACAAAAATCGAATCATAAAATTGCAAAAAATGTTTACTTATATTATATATAAAAAAATTAATGGAACAGTACATTTGACAATGACAACTCCAATTACCACTGTTCTTGATTCTTGAAAAATCATAGAGAGAGTTGTACCAACCATGGAGATCCAACGGTTACCAAAAACAATCATAAAAGGATTCAACAAAGCCATGCACATACAACGAGCAATCTATATCAAAGAACAGTGCCACCATTATTATATCTACAATCCAGAACCAGCGACGTCAAGAGAAATTTCAGATGCAAGCAACCAGCGAAACTTCAGAGAAGCTGAATGCGACAGCGGCAAGAGACAAACAGCAAGAGAAGAATTCTACACCTCTCACCGAAATCAACCCCATTGCCATACTCAAACCAGAAGACCATGTAGAACTCAAGAAACAAGTTAAATCAAGAGCACGACGCATCACGCAAGATGAACCATGAACTCAAGAGAGAAGCTGCGTTTATGTGTATGGGTAGAGCGCAGCAACAGACCTCCGTTGAGCCAGAGCGTGAGGGGCTTGGCGGCAGCGTCCTGCTGCGCCTCGGCGAAGTAGTAGAAGAGGCTCCTCCCGGCCTTCTCGTCGACGTCGACGTAGCCGGCGAACTGCCTGAACCCAACAATGGGCTGCCCCGGCAGCCGCCTCACCAAGTCCTCCTCCGGGAACGCCCCCACACCACCACCAAGAACCAAACCAGCCACCGCCACCGCCACGACCGCCGCCGCCGCCGCCCTCCACGCACCCGCCGCCATTGCCGCGAGCAACACCAGAAAGCAGCGGAATTGCGCGCTGACTCAGCGACTCCGGCTGCGGCTGCTGCTGCTGGTAGGAGTGCGTTGGGCACGGAGGGGTGGGTGGCCGGTGGGTTCTTGAAGAAGCTGGGATTGGGACGTCGAAAAATATAGTTTTTTTTTTGCGGATTATTAGCTCGGAAGTTGATGTTAGTTTTTAGTTTCTGTATTTCCGGGCGTTTAATTATTCGGATCTCACTAACAGATTAACTTTATCTATAACTAATTTTACAGAAAAATATAATAACAATTATAATATAAAATTAATTTAATTTTATTAAATATATTATAAAATATATATTGATAAGATATTTTCCTTGTGTTAATATATATTTGTAAAACTTATCAAAATTATATAAATTTAACTTAAAAATTAAACAACTTAAAATTAAAAATTAAAAAATGAATAGAGTAATATACACTGTATGTAGACGATGACCAATGAGAAGGGAATGTATGCGGACAACTTTTCTCACATAAATGTTTTTATACAAGATCTTTTATATTATTCACATCATGCTAAGCCACTGTGCCATCACTCCGTGTTTGATTTTCTCGTGTGTATACCCATTTTTAGCAAATGTTGAAAAGAATGTAAGCGATAAAACATTTTTTCACCAGTGAATAATAAATTTGACTCGATAAAAAAAGTATTATCGCAGTAACACCATCTTTACTATGCCTGAGGTGCTTGTTTTTTCCATCCTAAAAATATAGGTCTTTAATTTTATAACCTAATTTTAAAGATTGTACGTTTTTTCCTAAATTTTAGTGTTGGTTTTATAACAGTTAAAAATGAAAATGAAAATAGCTCTTACAATACATGAGTAATTCTTTTACGTTACAAAGAATTCGGTTTTTGATTTCTATAAAAAGAGAAATAAGAGCAGTTCGATTGTTATTTGAAAAGCTCGAAGGAATTTTAGAGGAATAATATAGGATTCAAATTTCTATAGGAATTGATATTATTTACTCATTTGGAACGGAGGATTGGTGGATAAGAAAAATAAAGGAAATTTTCTTTTTCTTTAGATTTCATAGGAAAAACACATCCACCCTGACCTCTTTTTCCTTTCCTTCGCTAAGTCCAAATCAAATCAATGCATAAAATTTTAAATCAATGCATAAAACTTCAAATGAGAAAATATAAGTAGCTTTAATAGGAATATTTAGAAAAAAAATCTGGTTAATTCCTATGTTCCAAACAATGCATCTCTAATTTTTACTATGTTTTTAAATTCTCTGTTTTCTACATACATTCTTATTATATTCCTATGTTTTTCTATTTTTGTATTTTTTTTTTGATTCATGTATTCCAAAGAAGCCCGAATTTTATAGGATTTTCGTGGAAATTATATTGAATCTTTTAAAATTCTTTGAAAAAACTATATACCAAAAAGAGCCCTAAATTCTACTGTACACACATGTGCAACCATTTGATCGTTCGTACTCCAATTAACATTGCACAAAAGACTCACCCATTAAAAATTCGCTAATCGAATTAGCAGTCTGAGTTTGCTCCTCCACTCCACTGAAATACACCGAAATACTGGGGAAAATACAGTGTTCTTGCCATTTTTGGCGCGAGGATTGATGGATTTGAAGGGTCATTGGCAGGAGCAGCGGTAGTACCTGAGATGAATAGGTAGCCGTTGGAAAGGGAAACGGAGATAAGGAGCCATTTATTACTGCGCATTGATTGACCTGGCAACCGTGCGTCAGCCGTCTGGCTCGGCCATTGTATGCACGGCAGTCCACCTCTACTCCCCCAAACTTTCTACACCATCTATTTCAAACCAACACTCTCTCCGCTCTCAACTCTCCCTAACAATTGGGAGAGCTTTTAGAGCATCTCTAATGATAAATTACTCCCTTAGATACACAAAAACAAGTTGTTTTGGACATGGTTTTACATACCAAGGAGCAATTAATTAGTATGTATTTTTCATGTTTGCCCCTATTAAATATAGTGCAAAAGTAAACATAGCACGAAAAACAAGAAAGAAGTAGTACTACTTGAGAGGTATAGTTGTCCAAAATGCACAATAAAATGCAAAACGACTTGTTTTAGTAACCTCTTGATACAAGCATAAAACGACTTGTTTTTGTGTACCGGAGGGAGTATTTCACTAGCTAGATTCATTCTTTTTCCAATGTGGATAGAAAATGTAGGGAAAAAAGAATAGTTAGCAACGAACTAATAGATAGGAGATTTAACGTATTACAAGAAACTGAGTGTATTACGTGTGGAATCAAGTATTAGTGGTGAGATAAATTTTTATTTTTATTCTTCTCTCAGCTCCACATCAGCTAGCTATTTGAGACAACCATTGTGGATGCTCTTAGCAACTGCAGTTATTTTTAATATGAAGATGAAATAAATGGTTCAGATTCTAACTCAGATTGTGAGAATCGGTAGCTGCGGAATCTGGAAATAATCTAGAAACTAGAAACATCAGCTTATCCAAATTTTCATTAGCTAGATATTTAGGCTATCTAACTACTCGGACTAGTTAACTAATGAGAATCTCTAACTACCAGAAACTCTCTCAAACATGTCTTATTTCTTAAGATTCTTAGGGCTTGTTGGGAGAACTTCTGGTAGCTAGAAATTTTCAGTAGCTACCTAGTCTGAGTAGCTGGATAGTCTAAGTATCTAGATAAGCTTGTGGTTATCTAGCTTCTAGATTCTAGTTTATTTTTATATTCTACAGCTATTGATTCTTACAATCTGAACCAGAATCTGGACCATTTGTTTCAGCTTTAGATTCTAGAAATAGTTGCAACTACCAAAAGCTCCCCAAATAGGCCCTTAGTTAGTTCAAGTTGCTAGATACTCTGAGTTTCAACTCTACATGGGCTATTTGGTGAGAATTCAGAGGAGATAGTGTTTTTCATCTTCTAAATTATAATTTATTTCTACATCATGTTATAGCTACTGATTCTTACAACCTGAGTCTATAATCTCGAACGTTCATTACAAACAGGACCTACCTCTCAGCAACAGTAGTTTTATGGAATTAAACGAGTAAGAAAAAGTTGAGACTCTTAAATTAATAAGAAGAGAGAAAACATTTGGTTTTGAAACCAGGTCTCATAAAAAACTAGCTCTAATGAAAAAGAAGATAGGTGATTAGATATAAATTTAATATAGATAAGTACGGGTAATAGAGTTCATGTTATATTTTAGAACAAAATTTACACTTTAAAATACTATATTTTTAGAACGAATAAAAAGTAGTAATTACCATAGTTTAGGACTTATGTTCCTAAATCCTAAATTTTTATCCATCAGATAAATACATGGTTTGTAAAAACTCAGTAGAAATCGAGTAAACTGAATAAGTTGTCATAGAAACCGATAGCAACTACTCATTTTAGATTTGAATCAAGAATCGATTAAAACAACTCGTTTGTATTTTATCATGCATTTTAGATGTTTATATACTTGAAATAGTATTACTTTCTTCTTATTTTCTGCACTATCTTTACTCATATATTGTATCTAATAGGGATAAAAAGGAAAAAATGCACACTAATTAATCACTTTTTATATTTAAAATCATGTCAAAATTACTTCTTTTTGAAATCGGATGGAGTCCTAGCTAGGTACCGTTTGATTCTTTACTCCAAAAGTCTAGTCCCGTCACATCAAATATTTAGATATTATTTTGAAATATTAAATGTAGATTATTTGCAAAACACATTCATAATCGATGGATTATTCACGAGACGAATATACTAAGCCTAATTACATCATAATTTTACAATGTGACACTACAGTAAACATTTTCCAATCATAAAATAATTAGGCTTAATACATTCATCTCGGGGAAAATACTCTGATTTTGTGATTAATTTTATAATCTATTATTTTTTCGCACTGAACCAAACACTCTCAATGTATGTCTCTACGGGTAGTTGATGAGCAATCAATGGCGTCGTCTGCTGGAGACATGATTGGATCAAGGATCTTCTGCAGATTTGCTCCCACTGTCAGTGGCATCATTTCTACGCCGATTTTTAACTATCTGCCATCCCGGTTCCCTCCATTTGCGATCTGCTCATCCACACGTGCGTTTTCTTAATTGCAGTGGTCTTATCGTTGGAAAGAATTTCTCTTCTGCTACTAGAAGTTATTAGAGTTCTTTTTTTTACTATTAGCACGTGAATTATACGTGGATTTCGAACCTAATTATCATTCGTCGTGATAACCAAAGAGAAAACCCCACATAGTTTCTCAAAAGTTTTTAAAAGCAAGTCGTTTTGAATATGATTTCAGATACCAACGCGGAGTGATTAATCAGTATGTTTTTTCTTGTTTACTAATACTAAATATAGTACATAAGTAAAAATAGTGCGGGAGATGAAAAAGAATTAATGCACCATTAAAGATATAAACATTCAAAATAGAAAACAACTTATTTTAGGATGTGTTTGGTTCAGCTTTTCTAACTAGTTTTTTAAGAAGTTGAAAGTTAAAACCAAACATTTATGGACAAACTAGCTTTTTGGTTAATAAGCTGAAAGTTAAACCAAATATGTTCATGAACAAACCAACTTTTCCAAAAGCTACAACTTTTTATTATACAAATTAAAGAAGTTGTGAAAGTTGGTTCCATCCTAACTTTCACGGCTTCTCAATCTAAACTTCACAAAAAATACCCACCATATCATTGAAAGTTTGGAAAGTTGCTCACACTCTAACTTTACTAACTTATTAGTTTTTCACAGCTCACGACTTTTTCAATGCTTATAACAGTTTTTTAGAATCTATAACTCAGCCAAACATACTCTTAGATGATTTTAAATACAAGTCTAAAATAACTTGCTTTGTAGAATTAGAGAAAGTAACTCATAACCATATGTCAAAATTAACTTACTATCTTATTATTGGTTCAATCTTCTAAATGCAATTTTGTTACCCTAGTGATGCTGGTGGTACTTAGCAGGGCACATGGCACAGCAGCAGCACCATCCTAATGGAGGTGGACTTCTATCGAGACACCGTTTGGATTGAGGTTGCTTATTTTTAGGAAATAAAGTTTAATCTTATTTAGTCCCTAAAATCCCAAACACCATTGTTTATAGGGACTAAACTTTAGGGACTAAAATTTAGTCCATTAGTCCTTTAAAAGTTGTTTATAGAGACTAAAAGTATCATGCACACTCTATCCTTATTTATGAATCCTTCATTAAATGATATTTAACTCCTATATCCAAACAAGAGGACTAAACTTTAGTCCATACAAAAATAAGCAAATTTTAGTCACTAAAATAAGCAAATTTTAGTCACTAAAATAAGCAAAGTCATCCAAACGGGCCCAAATCTAGATGCCAGTATGCCACTACTAAAAAGTGGTCAGTGGACACAGTAGGATGGCACGAAGAGAGAGAAAAATGGCTATCTCGTGGGCAATGTGAGCATGAGCCCACTTGTCAATTATGTTTAGGTGAGTAGGAAAGAGGCTAAAGTAAAACAAGTTACAAGAAGAGAGGGGACATGACCATGATATGAATTTACTCATGCAATTTCCTCCTCAGATAAAACTATTTTGTTTATCTGACCAACCACTTATAACATACTTATATAATGTAATCATTTCGTTCTAAATTTAAGTAAATTTTAAAATTTAACACAAATATTAAATAGATAGGTAGAAAATTATACTACCCTTTATACTAAGAAGGTAAGTAAGTGTGGGTCTCTGACTCTATAAGTGGTTTGGTGAAGTAACCAGTAATTAATTTTAGAGGTACTATTGGTACTTTGAAGGTAAAAAACTATCTTTTACAAATACTAAAATTGTTATATTTAGGGGGTGTTTGGATCAGAGGTTAAAATTTTATCCCCGTCACATCCAATGTTTAAATACTATTTTGGAGTAATAATGTAGATTATTTACAAAACACATTCATAATCGGAGGATTATTCACGAGACACATTTAATGAGACTAATTACACCATGATTTGACAATGTGATGCTACAGTAAACATTTGCTAATTATGGATTAATTATACTTAAAAAAATCGTCTTGTGATTTAGTTTTCGATTATGCGATTATTTTTTATAATTAGTTCATGTTTAGTCCTTCAAACTAATGTCGAAACATCCGATGTGACACAAGCTAAAATTTAACCTTGGGAACCAAACACACCCTTAAAATAAAATTTAAACTTTATAACTTAATACATTTCGAGATGAAATAAGTACATATTATAATAATATTCCCTATTTATATAATCTTCATATTATAAATCTCGCAAGTGTGATTCTATTATCATATTGTGTTTAGCCTTATTGATAATAAAGCAATATAAATGCTTGAAAATAGATTTTGCTCTATAAGCTACCGACCAAGGTTCTAACCATAAGCTCATAATCTTTACAAGAATACTAGCTAAGTGCCCGTCGGTAGAAATAGGGAAAAAATCACAACATTAAAAGAATAATATGCAGATAGAGATAAACGAAGTTAAAGCTAAATAGTTTTGGTCATACTTTTAATTTAAAGTAGTATCGAAATTCTACTTCTTCCATCCTAAAATAATCTTTTAGAGTTAGACATATATATTAAAATGATAAAAAAGATTATAATACACTTTTTAAGGTGGGTGAGTGTGGATCTAAAAAAATTTAGACGAAGTAACAAGTAACAAAGAGGATGTTTAGATTATGGGGGCTAAATTTTAGCCTGTATCATATCAGATGTTTGGATATCAATTTGAAGAACTAAACGTAAACTAATTATAAAAATAATTGCGTAATCGGAGGATAATTCGCGAGACGAATTTAATAAGCCTAATTAATCCATGATTAGCAAATATTTACTGTAGCATCACATTGTCAAATCATGGCTTAATTAGGCTCATTAGATTCGTCTCGCAAATAATCTTCCGATTATAAATGAGTTTTATAAATAGTCTACATTTAATACTTCAAAATAGTATTTAAACATTAGATTTGAGAGGGGCTTTTAGCCCCTCATCCAAACACCCCCAAAGTCTACCAATGATATATATACATAAAGACAAGATGATTATTTAACAGTACTATATTACTATATTTATTAAAATAAATTTTGAACTTTAAAACACACAACATTTTACTCCGTGGAATGGAATGAGTAAATTGATACAAAGTTCCATCCTTGGGAGTATATTTGAACACACACAGGGGCCGTAGAAGATCCTGATGTCAGAGTCAGGGGGCGTGTGGCTCCATGTACTGTCATCTGGCACGCAAATTCACTTCAAACAATTCTTACCCACCATTTTACTACTCCTCCCCTTGCAAAAAATACAAGGTGTTTATCCGTTTTATTATTAAAAAAGTAAATGATCTTAATTTTTGCTAATAATAATTAAGTTAAAATATTATGTATACGATACAGTTATGTATAAATATTTTTTTGTATAGTATTAATTAGAGTTTTTATCATGTTAAAACTTACACACCTTATATTATATTTATTTATAGATTGAGTGCTATTTTTTACAATTATTTTTTTCTTAAAAGGCATATTTTAATCGGTTTAGTAAACGGTAGCGTTTCACCAAATTCAGTAACTTTCTCTAATGGCACGAAAGTGCAACTCTTAATCTGAAGAAAATAATTGTACTAGTATCTCTGTTAATTATTCAAAACTAAAGAAAAATATTACTAATATAAAAGGAATAATACTACTTAAAAAAAGTAGTGGCGACGAATCTAACACTATACTAGCTTATTATTGACACGTGAACTATTATTGTTAGAAAAATCTATATTACTTTTAAAACAAAATCACGATGAATATTATTTTAGTATGTTGTAAGTTATTTATATTATTTGTATGATATTCTATTAATACTCTAAAATAACATATACACATCTGATTTGATGGGACTAATTTTTTTAACTAAAGAACTAAACGGTACTAACTACGGTATAATTGAATATTAGAAACCGCACAACTAAAGGTACAGACGATTATTTATTTATTAGGTACTTAACCGAAGAAATATAAAATCATCCAATCTATGAGACATCTGCTTTTTTTCTCTCTCTTTTATGCTGTAAAGATCATGTGCCAAGTTCTTGTACCAATCATAGAGCTCTTTTTGTCCCACAGGCCAGCCAGACAGCTCTTACACAAATGGATTTCACTATATTTTATTGTTGGTCAGCTTGAGGATCATCTCTTTTCCTTGCATGCAAGTGCTAGCTAGTCTTCTACAGCTCACTCATCCATCATATAACATGGGCTCATAAAAACTACAATATTTTTTGTACAAATAATGCACTTTACAAACTAAAAAAAACTGTTTTTTCTTCGAGGATGAATACATATACAATATTCTTCCAAACATATGTAAATTACTCCCTTCATTAACTTTTACATGATACAGTTGACTTTTATCACAACATTTGATCATTTGTATTATTAAAAAAATTGACATATCATTTATTTTGCTATAATTTGTTTTATTAGTGAAAATACTTCACGCATAACTTATATTTTCACATATTTGCAAAAAAAACGAATGATCAAACATTGAGAGAAAGTCAACTGCGTAATTTAAAAGTTAACGGATGGAGTGCTCCCAAAGGATCAAGCTCTGCTCACTGCAGGTAGCCAACCATGATATTATCATAACTAAAAGAATACTACTAAATACTTTTGCCCGTCCCGTAATACTATAACTGAGTATTAGATTTATTATACTATAAAAATATTAAATCTTTTCGTATATTACAATATCAGGGATGTATATATCTGGACCTGATTAGTGCAACGAGATGTTCTCTTTGGATTGGTGTAAAACAGAAAGATTATTTATTATTTAAAACAGTGGTTACTACGTGCTGTCAGAATCTCATATGCATGGTCCAGCCAAGTATTTCCAAGGTGAAAAAAAATACAATTTTTTTCTCCCGAGAAGAAGGGCGAGTTTTGTGGACAGGTATAAACACTTGCATTAGAGATTGGTGAATGGTGATTAGGGCTAATCGGGGGTTCCAATGCGACGAGCTGCAGGGAAGCAAGAGACATGACACAACCTTGTACCTAGGAAATCAAACTACTATGGCTAGCATTGTCTTGCTTGGAACTTGGAACTAGTAGCCATCAAGAAACCAAACAATTGTGGACTATATAGATAGATAGATACACACTGATATATACTCCGTATACAGTAGGAGTTGAGTAAAAATATATCAGATTTGACCTCACTGTTCTTAACTAATCATTTAAAAGTTCTAATATTTTTTATATAATTTTATAACATTTTTATAATAAGAAGAAGCTAGAGGTGAGCACAACTATCATATGTCACTCCAAAAATTTTCAGTTTTAACTTTGCTCATTTCTATTTACGTAATATTCTTTTAATGTTGTAATTTTTTTTCGTGTTGCAATGCACGTACAGTCATGTATATATATTCTTAACTAATAATCTAAAAATTTCAACAATTTTTGTATAATTTTATAATAATTTTTATACTAATAAGAAGGTAGAAGGGGACTCAACAATATGACACTTAAATATAATATCATCAGAGTTCATAATAATATCTTTTAGAGTTTAAAATATAGTAACCTAACCACTGGTAGACCATACTCACAAATCCTGAGAAGAATATTATGAGCTTTTTTACATCTTCTTTTAACTTGATAGGACAGATGCTAATAATCCATGACAAAGAAAGCAGAACAAATGTTTTACAGGAATGTTGGAGACACTTGAGATCAGATCACATCTTACGGGTTCTGATCTCTCCGTTGCAAATTTGCAATCCACCGAATCAAAGAAACAATGTCTTTTCGTATCTGAACTCCCCAGGCATGGTAATAAGTATGAACAACGACGGCATCACATCTGATCTTTCTGACATGCCATCTACATCTACATCATACTTGATCCTTGGGTGAATTCTGCTCTAGTACCAAGTTCATCACAACATATTTGCAATGCCAGATTACTGACGTTAACAACATTTCATTGCATCAAGAACGAAACTGTAGTGGTATTACCTTGAAGGGGGAACACAACATCTTTAGAATCTGAATACAGAACATTATCTACACTTACATAACCTCAGCTAAATATCCGAACGTGTTGCTCACTCGCAGTCATCATTTCCAGACAACACATTAAGTATAGTATCAAATCACTTAAATACAGTAAGATATTTTTTAACCTTTTTAATGAAAGGAATCATCTGCAGATTCTATATGGAAATACAGGTTCTAAATGTCTCTGAAGCTTTTTATGTTGGGCAAATAGCTATCTTCCTCTTGCCGGCATAAACTGTATTAGAATCTTCCAACTTCCTCAGGTTGTGCCACCAGGAATGGTCTTTTGTACATAGTAAGGTTTTCATATGCTATTATGCAGACGAGAAAAACTTGATGAGCACACAAGAGCCAAAATCAAAAAAGAGGACGATTTGTAACAAGCTCTTACATATACCTGATAACTTCATATACTAGGTGAAATCTTGTCATCATCCACCTTGCTGGCCTACTTTGCAATTTCATTTTTTCTATTCCTGAAGAAGCATAAAGGGTAATGAGATCACATTTTAACTTGCAGGAAATAAATAAGAACAGAAAACACATACTCTTGAAATGAATGAACACCCTTGCGGAAGTTCTCTAATCCTTCTGAATCATCAAGCTAATCCATAGAGATAAAACATATTAGTAAAACATTTGCAAGGTGCAAAGGAAAGTGGGGTAAAGGTGGAAATGTGTGACACACCAGCTGCCTGAAATCTTCTCCTGATCTTTTGTTCTGAAGAAAACAGTAGATAAAGTAAAGAACATATATACCACATTCATCCCCATTCTGCTGTGGAACCTGCAAAGTTGTTTATGTAACAAGATAATAAATTCAGGTAAGAAGACGCAAAAGCTGAAACAGTACACTTCGAGATGTAAAATAGCATACCTCAGGAAACTCGAGAGATATTTTGTTAATGAATTGCTCATTCTCTTCCCGCTCTTCAGTTTTAAAAATATCCACAATAAATCTGGCATGCCAGCAAAAAAAAGCTAGTTTAACTAAGAGACTGTAAGTACAACACACGCTTGTTGTTTATGTGCTATCGAAAGTATAGAAATGTACAATTAAAATTGTTTCTGTGAACATAAACTAAGGCCTCAGCAAGGTGTATCCATGTAGGTAGATGCAGAAGTTTGAGGTGGCCATGATGGACAGCACAAACTGATAGTGGCCCAGTATCAACGAGCATCCCAACTATCCAATCAATGTCCAAGTAACCAGAACCAATATTGGCCTAATGTTGGATACATAAAACTTCAAAAGGATCATATCCATTGTGGTTCAAAGATAAACAGGTCTCCAGTAAGTCCATCTGTTAGGTTGTTCCAACAATATATGATGCATATTCATACAGAACAAAATACACATCTTATGGACCTATACATATTATCAAAGAGATCCTTTTTACAATTGTTTTTGAAGCTTAGATGTTGAGGAAAATAAAGGATCTGAACCTTTTGATAGCTGATCGTAACCTTGTCGGGTTTGTCGTTTTAAGTGAATCCAAGAGCAGCATACGTGGTCCTTTGTCAGTACCCAGGCTGTCTGTCTCACCAAAGTTGCATAAAACAAGGAGGTTCCAGTGTCCCCTATAGTTAAGAAAGTGGAAATTTGAATATATTTAAAAATGAATATAGTAATTCCATAAGGTAATAGTGCAGGCAACCCACCAGCAAACAATAGGAACAAAAACATATTGTCTTGAAAATACTTTCTTAGCCTTAATCCATTTAAGGACATTTGATTTATTATGCCCGCTGTTGTACATGTTAAACCACAATGAATCAAAGTATGCATATGCACTCTTCTTTTCTTCATCAATGTGCTTCCAAAGATCCCTATCCACAAAGTTATAGAGGTAAATAAGAAGGCAAACTAATGTGTGTGAGAGAGAGACAGATAGAGGCCAGACATACTCCACATATAATTCAAAAATATCAGTATCCAATTTGTCTTTATTTTTTTTGTCCCTGTTGCTTGTTGCAATGCGGTTTGATCTTCTCTTTGAGGTCGGAGCATTACCACGGGAATATGCCCTTTTGGTGTTACGAGCAGTCCTCGCTGCTGGCTTGTAGCTTGTTCGAGGACGCTTGTTTTTGCACTCTACATAGAAAAAATACATTCATGATAAGATTAGAGCTCAAGTCATATATGCTAGCTAGAAGTTTCTCTGACATTCATCATACTTTGCATACCACAACTGGATTCATCACCACTAAAACACATGAATTTAAAGTTAATTCCTGTCATATTGCTTTAATTAGTTTAGAAAGTCATCTTAACAGCCAACATTTTTAAAAGCAAGGCATGTGACTAAAAGAATCTAGCACCACGAACAAATCATAATAATGACACCAGGCATATAATGAATCAGTAGTTGATGGTTTAGAAGATCAAGTTTTGCTTGTTATGCTAAAATATATTTGAAAAACCCCAATAGTACGGTTCACATCAGGGTAACTCAAGATTCCCAAATTTAAACAGTAAAATGTTCTTTATTTAGTAGTCCCTTCTCGTAATGACCGGGTAAATACCACCAAGAGGATGGCCGGGTGGCATGGATTGTAGGAGATATAGATGGGACCTTTTTCCTGTGATGTTTCATGTTTATCATTTATCAAATTTGCAACCCTCTAGACCTCTACTAAAAGAATTATTACCATGTTCTCAATTTCAGATGCATGATAGCACTTGTGCAGGCTATGACATTGTTCTATCATGTTGGTCATATAGCAGAAGCAACAAACATTTGAAAAGACACCAACAATATAAATGCTTCTACATGCACAAAACAGAACAGGAATAATGAACTAAACTACTATTAACTATTGTACTGAACCAAAGAGGTGAGCATAATGAGGTTATGAACTTCCTTTCCAAGGAGCAAATGTTTATCCAACACAATTTTTTAATAAAGGAAACATAACAGACTTGTAACTAACATCCAGTCCTCTTAATCAATATACACAGGAAACTCTTTTCAAATGCAGATTCCAACTTAGTGGAAAACATCACACAACTTGATCTGTTAAATGCATAGACTACAAAATCACATGCGTACATAAATTACTCTCTTTTAGCAAAACACAAATACCAAATATCTAAACCCATAATCTGCAGAAATTACTCTCTTTTAGCAAAACATATATATGCACAAATTAATAATTTAGTCACCATAATAGAATATGCCAACAAATCTAAGCAACCATTATACCTTTGTAATTTATATCCAGAATGAAACCCTTAAGTGTTAGCATTGAGGCAAGACATTTTGACAACATATAATCCTCCAATTCATAGACCATAGTTTAGACCAAAGTTGATGAGGACATCTCATCAGCCTAGATAGGACCATGATTGTGAGCAAACAAACTAAGGTGCATGCTTTCTACGTTAGATTTAATTTTTATATATTTGAACTATAGATACTACACCATGAGATGTGTTCATTTTCAATTGCAGAAATACTTACATGACTCAAAACAAGCGATGCATATATATGGAACTCATGTATTATCATAGAAATTGATTGGGGACCAACTCAAGGTTTAGAAACACATCAAACATATATTATCACACAAAATAACAAGGAAGGATCAACATATTAATTATGTTTCCTTTTTCAGTCAGAGTCTATTTAGGAAATAATCAATAGTTTCCATAAGCTAGAATTGACGTATTAATTATGTTTCCTTTTCTAGTCAGAGTTTGTTTAGGAAATAATCAATAGTTTCTATATGTAAAAGGTTTCCATGTATTTTGTATTGGGTGATTTCCTTGGGCTATAAATACCCCCAAAGACCTCAGTTGTAGATGGGTTTTGATTAGATTAAAGTTTAGCCAATGTTATTTTTTCCGTGTAAACCCGTGATTGGTTATGTTTCCTTTTCTAGTCAGAGCCTGTTTAGGAAATAATCAATAGTTTCTATATGTAAAAGGTTTCCATGTATTTTGTACTGGGTGATTTCCTTGGGCTATAAATACCCCCAAAGACCTCAGTTGTAGATGGGTTTTGATTAGATTAAAGTTTAGCCAATGTTATTTTTCCGTGTAAACCTGTGATTGGTTAGATCACCGGTTTCTCATTTCATAACCCCAACTATCCATTTATGCGTCTTTCATATTCAACAATATTAGTTGCTCCTTTATCTTGTTCTTGCTCGTTCTTCGATTGCTTACAAGAATAAAGTTGACCACCGGTAAGATCAACAACCCTTGGAGGTGGTGTATTGATCACTAAGGCGCAACATAAACGTTTCGTATGGTTGTAGTCAGATTGTCAATGTCGTCTCCTTCTAATCGAAATTATCTAGACTCACCAAAAGATCGGGCCAACAAAACACATCCACGATCGTGGTGTTCATCAAAAGTTGGCCATCAAATTCTGTCATAGCCACTAAGAAACCATGAAACTATAGAATCACAGGTTTTATTGCTTCACAAACATGTCTAAATAAATACCAGGAGCTACAGAAATAAAAGGAAGCAAATCATGAACAGAGATTAAATATTCTAAATGACAGAAGTGAGAAATCACCCCTCCACTTAGTGCTTAAATGTGACACGGCCTTGTTTCTTCCTAGGTGGTTTAAATAGTATTAAAATTTAGCATAGACGCATTTATGGATACAAGATATATACCAAGTATATGTGATATATGCATTAATCAACAACACAAAGCTTCTGCTCACTAAAATCTAAAAGGTTACCAGATAATCTAAAAGGTTACCAAAGATATATACCGGATAGCAAATTGAAGCCACACAACATATATTCATTGTATTTTGGCGAAACAATCCAACATATCCTGACATGAACAACACACGAGCTAACTGAATGATGCAATGGATCCATGGAACTATTCTAAAAGCTTATGCATAGGCGTATGCAGCTTGAGTGGCCTTGCCTTTAGAACCAGGTACTAATCCTGAACGAGTAAAGGTCTAGGCCCCTAAAGTGCAGATAAACAAATGATAGTATACAAGAAAAGAAGATGCAGGCCTACACAATCAAGTAATATTAATATATTATGCAGCAGTGAACCTACAAAATCCTGCCCATTTCCAACAGATTAGACAATATGCAAGTAGCCATCAGAACCAACACCAAAATTAAACGAACAAAAATGAGATCTTTTATGGATAAATGAACAAAAATGAAATCTGAGACCCCAGCGGACCTTAAACCCCTCCCCATTTCCAAGAAACCAGCTTTTGAAGAAACCATCCAAACCCATACCCAACAGGGGAGTAAGCAAGCAACATTCCAGCCAAAAACCAAACCAGGCCTAGCGCTATGTCCCCTAATCACCGCGACAAGCGCAGAAACCAAGAAAACAACAACAAAAATCAGAGATTTGGCCGAGCGCGCTCACCATCCTCACCATCGTCGCTGTTGACGAGGTCGATGGTGACCTGACTGCTGTTCTTTCTGCGGCGGGGCATGGTGGCGGGGATGTACGAGAGGGGGAGTAAAGGAGGAGGAATGGTGCCCTCCTAGGGCTCGATCCGGAGGGGATAAATAGTGGAGATCCGGAGCTCAAAATTTGGGGGCCTCTGCCTCTCCACGGCCTTCTTCCTCCGGCTGCCCTCCGCTGCTCCTGTTTGGCTGTTTCCTTCCGTTTTGGGGAAGGACGAGCGTTGCCCCTGCTCCTGCTCGCCGGCGACACGTGGAGGGTCAGGATCGCGTGGGAGTTTGGCTTGTCCGCCGTGCGTGGCCGTTAGATCTGGGGGCGGAACGACTTGACATGCCTGCGGCCTCCGGCGGCTCCGGGCTGCGGGCCTCCACGGGCCCACCAGGATCGAGCCAACGGGCAACGGGTACTTCTGCTGCTCTCTCCCACCACACGGACAGAAAAATAAAAAAAATAAATGTTTTAAATTTGAAGTAAATAATAAAATAAATAATGGTTTGTTTGGGACTACTCCGTTCTACTGAAATCTGCTCTACTCCACGAAATTCTTGTAATTCTTGTAAGATTAGATCTTAAGTGAATTACAGATCTACTGCGGAGCAACTGTCTTGTTTGGCTTGCGAAATAGATTTAGATTCAAAAATCTGAAGATTTATTATGTGTAGATCATTTTACCCTTGAGAATAGTACCCACATGTCTACCTTACACTGAAATAAGTCTGCCTTACACTAAAATAAGAGTGTATAATCTGCAGTCAGGTGATACTTTGGATAAACTCTATGAAGGGGTATGTGTGTAATGGCAGTGGTGGGTAACTTACTGACAACTCCACATTTTGTTTCAAAAAGTGAATCCACAAAGCATTCCTTGAGGTGCTCCGCAAAAAATGAGGAGCTGAGTCATTGATCTGTATTTTTTGCGGATCTGAAAATTGAGATCTAGACCTATTTAACTAGTGATTTGCGAAGCGAAACTACAAAACAAAGAGTGGAACAGTGCCAAAAACTGACTAAATATTCATGTTAAGCCAAGGACGAGTTATTAAATTATTAAATCAACAACAAATATACTTTAAAATAGCATAATAAATAATGTCATATCATAACTATCATACATTTTAAAATATCCAAATCTTGACATTTTGCAAGACTGGAACTAGAGAGTAAAATATAGGGCAAAAATTGGTATAATGTTGGACCGGAAACGGCGACCAGAGGGGGGGGGGGTGAATGGGAGCTTTTAAAATTTCGGGCTAAAAACTAGCCTTCGGTTTCAGTTCTGTCTTCTGCAGAACAGGCTTCGAACACTACCTTCGAAGGTCTGGTTCGGAGGTACTTCGACACCTTCGAACACAGGCTTCGGAGGAGCAAAAGTTCGAAGCCAAGAAGACTTCGCTCCACTTACAACCCTCGAAAATCTACTCTGCTAAGTCAGTGCAGGCTCCGCACACAGAGTGCTTCGAGCAGGCTTCGCACTTCACCCTTCGCAAGAGTGGACAGCCCTCTGAGGACTTCGACCAGGAACTTGGCAGCAGCAACTGGTGCTGCGCTTCGTACACGAAGGTCTACACGCACACGCAAATGGACTACGCTAAGGGCTTCGACACAAGAAGCAAAACGGGCCTCGGTCAGAGCTACGCTAGTAAGCAGCGAGGTCTCGCCTCCTGTTACACAGAGCGAACGCACACTGACAAAACACACTTCGCACGAAAAACAACCTTCGCCTCAACAGGCTTCGGTGCACTACTACAGGCGAGGTATGCAATGCGAGCTCAAGCAAAAGCACAAAGAAGCAGGGCTTCGCCGCTTGAACAAGGAACACAGAAAATGAACTCTCTGGATGTATTACAATCGAAGTGTGTGGCTACAGGAGCTCAACAGTAAATGCTCAAAGTGTTAAATATTACCTATCGAGCCCCCATATTTATAGCCCACAGTTCATCCAAAGGAAATGACTACACTACCCCTAGGGTTTACATTGATTTTGACTCTACAGAACTAAGGGGTACAAAAGGTAGTCCACCTTTATTCTGGAGGCTTCTCTGTCAGCTTTGCAGAGGGGACAGTGTCAGCTTTTTACAGAACAAACAGTGTCAGCCTTTGCAGTCTTTGACCTTCTGGAATCCTCCCTTCGCACGCGAGGGTGCGGTAGCTTCGGTGAGAAGCCTGAAGCCAGATGGCCTTCGCTCCACCGAAGTCAGTCTCCGATACAGTGACGGTTTTGAGCCGAAGCCGTCAAAGCCCTTGGGCCTTCGCACCAACACCTCCAGAGTGGACCACCACGACTTCGCAGCTACTCCCAGCTCGAACTCCGTCAGTCCGTGTACCGAAGCCATGCAGGCCGAAGCACCACAAGTCAACCTTGCTCCGGAGCAAGCCTTGCTCCGAAGCCTTCCTCACTCCGAAGCCCCACCTTCGGAGTACCACCCTTCGAAGTCCCTCCTTCGTCCAAGGCCTCCGCATGAAGCATTCCATGAGCCCTTCGTCGCAGTGCCTCTCCCCGAGCACACTCCTCGACGAGCCTCACCCGGACCATGCCTTCGATGCGCCTCGACTTCTGAGACCTTCGTCGGGTACCTTCGAATGTCTCCCTCCGGAGCACACTTCGAATTCCTTGCCTCCGCAGAGGACTTGTTCCATCCAACTCCGAAGTCACTCCATCCGGAGTAGCTTCGAAGTGCCTCAACTCTGAGGACTTTGTCTCGGAGTACCTTCAGCCGGAGCCACACTCCGCACTCTCTGCCTTCACCTGGCACGCCTCGACCCGAGGACCGACCAGGACCACCTTCGTAGCCACCGTGACGGAGCTCCCCGCTCCCCTGGCATCAAACCTCCCGCTTGACCCAGGTTCACCTGCTGCGAACCTTGTCCGTCGCCTCCGAAGTCCCTGCGCACCACAGATAAACAGACAAGTGTATCTAGTACTCCGGAGACCTCTCCGGGTTAGCAACCTCCGGCACACGCTCCGGTGTACCGCCCAAAGTACCGAAGCCTTCGGTACGAACCCAGTCATCGTGTACTGTCGGACCCCTCCGACGAGCACACTCCGCTGCAACAGCTGCAGCAAGCAAACACCGAACACCCTTCGGTGAAACACCTCCGAACAACCTTCGGAGGTCCAACCTCCGAACCCCCTTCGGAGGTACCCTTCGAACAGAGGGTAAAAAGCCTGTCAATCACTCATCACAAAACACTGAAACCAACCCTTGGTTTCTCAATCTCCCCCTTGATGAGTGCATTGACAACCAAATCCAAGTTCAAGAAATTTAAAATTTTCAGCACACAAGTGACCATTAAAAACTCAGAAAAGAGCCAAATCATGTCACTTGATAAAAGAATGTTCCTCCCCCTTTGGTAAAAAGCCCCTTCGGCAATGAAAACTCCCCCTGAGTTAAATTTTCCCTTGGCAATAAAGAATCTTCTCCCCCTTTATGTCAAATTTTCTCCCCCTTTGAAATTATACCCCCTTGCGGCAGAGAACAAGGCAAATCTCTCCCCCTTTGGCAATGCAAGCATCAAGGAGCATGTAAAAGATGCAAAGCTTCGAAATGAGCAGAATTGCAAGGACATATGAAGCAAAAATATGCCAATCATTAATACCAATGATCATGTGCTCAGCTCAAATTAATATTCTCTAAAAGCATGATGAAGCATGTGATATTATCATTTTTGAAATAAAAGCATCACCACTTAGTCAAGGAAACTAGATAAGTGAGAGCAAGGACTGCGCAAAGCTAGTCAATTTCTACTCTAGACAGACAAGTCCAGTTCAATTGGAGCTTGAAAAGCAAACTTGATAAATCAATGAATTTTGTTGTTCTTTTCGTAGTGCCAGGGGTTATTTGTTTGTCCACCTTATACTTTCCAATCCGGCCAAGCCTAGGCATGAAAGCCATAAGAAGCTTAAGGCAAAGATTTTGGCATACACTACGCTATTTCAGTTCAGACCAATGTGCAATGGTAAGCAGTCTAGAATAGGGTAGTGCGACAAACAAACCCACCTGGATCTTTTAACTTAAAGCATACAAATCATGGAATTTTTGATTTTAACCAAGTGAACCAATTGTTGGTACTTTAAGAATATCCATGAAAATTGAGAACAATTTTTCAAGTTGCAATTTTTAGCATCCAATGAACAGTGTCCTCGCTGTCAAGCAGATAAAAGATAGCTAAAGCAGTCCTGCCTAAACATGCTAGATTCAAGACTAAGCAGTGAGCACGATTTGACTTTTGAAAATAAAACATCATGCACATGAATGTTCCAGATAAATTAAAAAGAGCTGAGCTGACACGAGTTCATGAATTAAAAGCAGGCATATAAGTGCAACAGATGTAAATGCAATTTCAACACAATTAGCAAAGTCATATCCATCTAAAACAGCTCCCCCTCACAAAATGCCGTAAGGGTGACAAATGCCAAGTTCCCCACGCAAGTAAGCAAATCGAGAAGCATCGAGGGGTTTTGTAAAAATATCGACAAGCTGATGTTGGGTATCAACATATTGAAGTTCAATATCACCCTTCTCATTGTGATCTCTGAGAAAGTGATACCGCACATCTATGTGTTTGGTTCTGGAGTGCTGAACCGGGTTGTTTGCAATACAAATAGCACTAGTGTTATCACAGAAAAGTGGAACACTCTTATAATCTAACCCGAAATCCCGCAAAGTGGAAACCATCCACAAAATCTGAGAGCAACAGCTAGCTGCAGCAACATATTCGGCCTCAGCTGTCGATTGTGCAACACTAGACTGTTTGCGGGAAGACCAGCAAACCAGTGAAGTACCCAGAAAATGACAAGTACCAGAGGTACTCTTCCTATCAATTCTACACCCAGCAAAGTCCGCATCGGAATAACCTCGAAGACATAAAGATGAAGACGCTGAATACCATATGCCAAATTCAGGGTGTGTTTGAGATACCTTAAAATGCGCTTTACCGCTTGGCGGTGCGAAGCTCGTGGTGAAGCCTGAAAACGAGCGCACAGACACACTACGAAGTGTATGTCCGGCCTCGTGGCAGTCAAGTAGAGGAGGGAGCCGATCATGCTCCGGAACTCCTGCTGATCTACGGCTTCTCCATCTTCTTCAGGTCCAATGCTACAGATGTAGCCATTGGAGTGGCGAGGGGCTTCGCATCGGACATGTCGAACTTCTTGAGCAGGTCCTTGGTGTACTTTGTCTGGTGGACAAAAGTACCTTGTTTGCTTTGCTTGATTTGCAAACCAAGGAAAAGGTGAGTTCACCCATCATTGACATTTCAAATTCCCTGCTCATGGTATCTGCAAACTCGGCAACCAAAGCATGAGAAGAGCCACCAAAGATGATATCATCCACATAAATCTGAACTAGGAGGAAATCTTTGCCATGCTTGAGAGTAAACAGTGTTTTATCAACAGAGCCCATCAAATACCCTCGCTCAAGCAGAAAAGACTTAAGTCTATCATACCAAGCCCAAGGGGCCTGCTTGAGTCCATAAAGAGCCTTATGAAGTTTAAGGACTTTATGTGGGTACTTGAGGTTTTCAAAACCAGGGGGTTGTTTTACATAAACATCTTCACCTATGAAGCCATTAAGAAAAGCACTTTTGACATCCATTTGATAGAGTTTGAATCCCCGGGATGTCGCAAAGGCAAGCAAAATCCTAATGGCCTAAAGGCGAGCAACAGGTGCAAAAGTTTTAGTAAAATCAATCCCTTCTAGTTGAGAAAAGCCCTGAGCTACAAGTCTAGCCTTGTTTCTAACTATAGTCCCATCCTCCCCTTGTTTATTTTTGAAAATCCATTTTGTTCCAATGAAATGAACATTTGGTGGAGGATCAACTAAAGTCCAGACTTGGTTTCTCTCAAAATTTTCAAGTTCCTCATGCATGGCATTGATCCAACTAGAATCAGAAAGTGCATGACTAACATCTAAGGGCTCGAAAGAAGCAACAAAAGCAGCATTAGTGAAATGGGCATGAGAACGTGTTACCCTTTGATCAATCTCACCAATGATCTGCTCGGGAGGATGCATCCTTTGAACATGATGTGGAGCCTCACGGCGGATGCAGTCTCCCCCTCAACTTGTGCGTTGGAGTGGTCCAAGATGACCGATGTTGAGGTAGTCGCTTTGGGACCTCGTGCCGAAGTAGTAGAAGCGGGGTCAGCTTCGGGGGTTGATGTCGAGGGAAGTAGGGGTTCATCCTCGAATCTCCGGGATCTTCTTCTTCGAATAAGGTCTGTTCCATGTCGTGTTCATTCGCCTGTTCAAAAGCAGAACTAACAGAGGGGGTTGATTCATCAAAAGTCACATCACATGACTCGATGACAGTGTTAGTTTCCAAGTTATAAACACGATAAGAATGACCATGTGTAGTGTACCCAAAAAGATCCCGTTAGAAGATCGCGACTCAAATTTATCCAAGTTACCACGTTTTAGGATAAAGCAGCGACATCCAAAAACTCGAAGATGAGTAACCTTGGGCTGTCTCCCAAAATGTAGCTCATAAGATGTCAAATTTAAAATTGAGCGCAAGAAAATTCGGTTTGAGATGTAGCAAGCAGTGTTCATGGCCTCAGCCCAGAATTTTCTATGAGTCCTATGCTCATCAAGCATCGTCCTAGCCATCTCAACCAAAGTGCGGTTCTTCCTCTCAACGACACCGTTCTGTTGAGGAACTCGCGGAGCAGAGAATTGATGTTCTATGCCATGCTCCATGCAAAAATCAACAAAGAGACTATTTTTGAACTCAGTGCCATTATCGCTTCGAATGAATTTTAATGCACCGAGGAGTTCAGTGAAAAGTCTCAAAGCCAAGCTCCGAAAGTGTGAAAACACTTCATCCTTGCTGGCAAGAAAGAAGACCCAAGAGTAGCGAGAGTAATCGTCGACAATAACTAAAACATACCACTTGCCGCCTAAAGAACTAACCCGGGAAGGACCTACAGTGTCCATGTGGAGAAGTTCTCCGGGTTGTTCAGTCATCACAGTGGTGACTGGCAAATGAGAAGCGGCAATCATTTTTCCATGTCGACAAGGAGCGCAAACTAAATTCCTCTCAAACTTGAGCTTGGGCAATCCTCGGATCAAGCCTAGGGCGCTCAGACGAGCGAGCAACTCAAAGCTCATATGCCCTAGTCTCCTATGCCACTTCCAAAGCTCAGAAGTCGAATGTGCAACAAGACAATGAGAAGAACCAGATGATTCTGAAAAATCAGCTCCAAAAACTCTCCCAACTCTAAAAATCTTACACACCACAACGCCATCAGAATTGAGCACTTGCGAAGTATCGCGATGGAATCACACTTCGAAGCCCTCATCAAGCAACTGAGATACAGACAGCAAATTGTATCCCATGTTTCAACCAAAGCAACATCTTTGAGAGTGAAATTCGAGTTAATTCTTACCACACCTTTACCTTTCACTCTACTCCTTCGATTGTTTCCGAAGGTGATATGTTCCCTTTGCTTGGTTGTGTGAGGCTGGAGAACCATGCTGCATCTCCGGTCATGTGGCGCGAACAACCGGAGTCCATGATCCACGTGCCCTCCAAGCCTCGATCTGTCGCCTACACATGATAAGAATGTCTCGATCGCTCAGTGCTGGGGTGAGTGAAATAATGACGAGGCATCCAACACTGAGTGACACGAGTAGTAGGCACAGTAAAAGCAGACTGTCTACGCACATAGTATCAGAATGATGCAAAGTGCGAGGTCTACCTACATGCTGTGAACGAACAACATGTCGAGGTCTCCTACTCTGATGAGGTACAAATCTGCTAGCCCGAGGTCTACCACCATATGGAACATAGTGAAGACCTCGAGGAGCAAAACCTCTCCGAGAAGCACGAGGAGCCTCAAAAGCAGGACGATAGTACATCTCAGACTCATGCATACCTAAAGATGGGTAATGCATGTCCTGGTAGCTCATCGCCTGTGCGCATCGCTCATCCTTGATGCGACGAAAACAGAACCCAACCAAATGACCCGCCCGCTGACAATAGGAACAATGAAACACTCTCCTGGGGGCACTCTCATGGTCACAGGAGCAACTCTCACAGGCTCCTTGGGTTTCTTCTGAGTGGTTTTCCTTGGGAGGATTTTTCTTGGCAGGAGGAGTGGTTTTCTTTGGTGGATGGGTAGGCTTTTTGGCTGATGGGGTGTCCAACAGAGCTCTCTCTTTCTCTAGGGTGGTGGGAGAGGTAAAAATAGTTTTGGACTTACTGTCTGAAGGTATCCTCTCAAACCCAAACCTAGAGCTACCCCGGCTCTGTCAGCACACAACTTGGTTTTGGCCAAGAGCAAATCCATCCTACCCTTTCCCTCAGTGCATTTATTAACCACAGAAAGAAGGTATTCATTTTCAGACATGAGGATTTCAGCTTGCTCTCTAACAGTGCCTAGCTGGTCCTTAAGGGTAATGCATGTGTCACACACAGGCTGCACATCCTTAGAACTACCGGCCCTCTCCAATCTAGCCTCTAAATCATGAACATGCTTATCACGTAAATTAATGCTTTCGCGTAATAAAGAGCAGTTCATGCAATCAATAACATCATGAGGTCTAGAATCCACCTCCAAAAGCTGCTTCTGTGCAGTCTCAAGCTCAGAAAGAGTTTGAGCATGAACAGAACGCAACTGAGCAAGCTCACTCATGACAACAGAATAGGACTCACATTCAGCATCATTAAACTTAGACTTCAGCATGGCATATTCAGTAGAAACAGATTCTAGCCTAAGTCTAAGGTCTTTTCTTTCTCTAGCGGCTTGCACAAGTAATCTATCCTGACCAAGTACTACTTCGTTCAGCTCATCTAATTTAATTAGTAGCTGGTCAGATGATAGGTTTACCTCAGATGAGTCAAGCTCATCGCCGCTGTGATCGCTGTCGGCCATGAAGCAGAGGCCGGTGAAGTCACGTCCCTTCTTGTCCTTCTTGTCCTCCTTCCTTGGGGACTCCTCCTCCTCAGAGCTCGACTCCTCAGTTGAGGATGTGTCGATGTCGCTGAGAGCAGCAACAAAGGCTCTGGAAGCGGCCTTGGCTACTTTGTTAGCCATCTTGCCGCGCTTGCCCTTCACAAAAGGCTTCCTCTCCTTTTGTGGTATTTGGGGCGCTCACTCTCATCTCTCTTTTTGAGCTTAGGGCAATTAGCCTTGATGTGAGAAGTGTCACCGCATTCAAAACAACCACCAAAACCACTTCTCCTCTGATCCCGTCTCTCATGATGAAAACGGGTGAACCTCCGGGCAATGAGAGCAAGCTCATCATCAGCTAGAGTGTCCACCTGCTCCTTTGTGACGAGACCAGGGAGGACAAAGCAAAACCATCTGCAAAAACACAAGTACCAGATGTGCTTGGTTCTGCAGTGGTGCCACGGCTAGTGCTAGAAAACCAATGCCAATGGCTGTGGCAAGAGCTTCTGTGCACTGCAAGAGATGCCTTGGCAATCTCTGTGGACTTCAGCTTGCTAAAGAGTTCATCACAGGTCAAGGTGTCATAGCCTGTGGACTCCTCAATGCTGGATATCTTTACTTCCCATATGCTACGGTCAAGAGCATAGAGAAGCTTGATAGCCCTATCATGATCACTGTAAGCAAGCGTCCCGTTGGACCGCAAGTTACTCACTATCGCATCAAAACGTGAAAACATGGCATCTATAGATTCACCAGGTGCCTGCACAAACAGCTGATACTGTTGATTGTAGGTGCTTTGGCGCCTGGCCTTAATCTGAGTAGAGCCCTCATGAAAATAGTGAGCGTTGTCCAAATCTCCCTAGCAGTCCTAAGGTGCTGCACCCTATCGAACTCACTTCTATTCAAACCGATGAACAGTATGTTTCTTGCCTTGGAATTGGCATTATACTGATCCTTCTCAGTTTGAGAGGTGCGAGTCTCAGGGATGGAGTATTGTGAATCCACAATCTCCCAAATTGCATTTCCTTGGCTTAACAAGTAAGCCTCCATGCGCACCTTCCAGTATGCAAAGTCAGTCCCATCGAACAGAGGAATTTTACTGCCTCTATCCATGTCGCCAATAGATCACAAAACGGTTAAGGTCAACTGGTGATCTTAACCCGCTCTGATACCAATTGTTGGACCGGAAACGGCGACCAGAGGGGGGGGTGAATGGGAGCTTTTAAAATTTCGGGCTAAAAACTAGCCTTCGGTTTTAGTTCTGTCTTCTGCGGAACAGGCTTCGAACACTACCTTCGAAGGTCTGGTTCGGAGGTACTTCGACACCTTCGAACACAGGCTTCGGAGGAGCAAAAGTTCGAAGCCAAGAAGACTTCGCTCCACTTACAACCCTCGAAAATCTACTCTGCTAAGTCAGTGCAGGCTCCGCACACAGAGTGCTTTGAGCAGGCTTCGCACTTCACCCTTCGCAAGAGTGGACAGCCCTCTGAGGACTTCGACCAGGAACTTGGCAGCAGCAACTGGTGCTGCGCTTCGTACACGAAGGTCTACACGCACACGCAAATGGACTACGCTAAGGCTTCGACACAAGAAGCAAAACGGGCCTCGGTCAGGGCTACGCTAGTAAGCAGCGAGGTCTCGCCTCCTGTTACACAGAGCGAACGCACACTGACAAAACACACTTCGCACGAAAAACAACCTTCGCCTCAACAGGCTTCGGTGCACTACTACAGGCGAGGTATGCAATGCGAGCTCAAGCAAAAGCACAAAGAAGCAGGGCTTCGCCGCTTGAACAAGGAACACAGAAAATGAACTCTCTGGATGTATTACAATCGAAGTGTGTGGCTACAGGAGCTCAACAGTAAATGCTCAAAGTGTTAAATGTTACCTACCGAGCCCCCATATTTATAGCCCACAGTTCATCCAAAGGAAATGACTACACTACCCCTAGGGTTTACATTGATTTTGACTCTACAGAACTAAGGGGTACAAAAGGTAGTCCACCTTTATTCTGGAGGCTTCTCTGTCAGTTTTGCAGAGGGGACAGTGTCAGCTTTTTACAGAACAGACAGTGTCAGCCTTTGCAGTCTTTGACCTTCTGGAATCCTCCCTTCGCACGCGAGGGTGCGGTAGCTTCGGTGAGAAGCCTGAAGCCAGATGGCCTTCGCTCCACCGAAGTCAGTCTCCGATACAGTGACGGTTTTGAGCCGAAGCCGTCAAAGCCCTTGGGCCTTCGCACCAACACCTCCGGAGTGGACCACCACGACTTCGTAGCTACTCCCAGCTCGAACTCCGTCAGTCCGTGTACCGAAGCCATGCAGGCCGAAGCACCACAAGTCAACCTTGCTCCGGAGCAAGCCTTGCTCCGAAGCCTTCCTCACTCCGAAGCCCCACCTTCGGAGTACCACCCTTCGAAGTCCCTCCTTCGTCCAAGGCCTCCGCATGAAGCATTCCATGAGCCCTTCGTCGCAGTGCCTCTCCCCGAGCACACCTCCTCGACGAGCCTCACCCAGACCATGCCTTCGATGCGCCTCGACTTCTGAGACCTTCGTCGGTACCTTCGAATGTCTCCCTCCGGAGCACACTTCGAATTCCTTGCCTCCGCAGAGGACTTGTTCCATCCAACTCCGAAGTCACTCCATCCGGAGTAGCTTCGAAGTGCCTCAACTCTGAGGACTTTGTCTCGGAGTACCTTCAGCCGGAGCCACACTCCGCACTCTCTGCCTTCACCTGGCACGCCTCGACCCGAGGACCGACTCGGACCACCTTCGTAGCCACCGTGACGGAGCTCCCCTGCTCCCCTGGCATCAAACCTCCCGCTTGACCCAGGTTCACCTGCTGCGAACCTTGTCCGTCGCCTCCGAAGTCCCTGCGCACCACAGACAAACAGACAAGTGTATCCAGTACTCTGGAGACCTCTCCGGGTTAGCAACCTCCGGCACACGCTCCGGTGTACCGCCCAAAGTACCGAAGCCTTCGGTACGAACCCAGTCATCGTGTACTGTCGGACCCCTCCGACGAGCACACTCCGCTGCAACAGCTGCAGCAAGCAAACACCGAACACCCTTCGGTGAAACCACCTCCGAACAACCTTCGGAGGTCCAACCTCCGAACCCCCTTTGGAGGTACCCTTCGAACAGAGGGTAAAAAGCCTGTCAATCACTCATCACAAAACACTGAAACCAACCCTTGGTTTCTCATATAACTTAGCTCATTTAATGTAACATCAAAATTTCTACAAATGTTCTTTGAAGTTTATACATGATAGAATAACATATTTCATTCGTAAACTAAAGTACTAAACAATGAGATTTAGAAATGCCCAACAAGTCATTATTAAAAACATGTCTAATAATTTTATTATGCAACAAATCCTAGTGAATAACAATTATGCAGACTGTTAGGAGGAAATAGTTCTATCAATCCGCCTATTAGGCAGATGGCTCCGAAGAACAGTTTTGGAGCATATAAAGTGTGAAGCATTCTAACGTCCCTACGGTACTCCGAAGTAGGAGGCCCGAAGCCCATGGCACTAGCCCTGATGACTGCATAGGAGGGACTAGAGCCTCTGAAGCTGCCCTAGAGGCCCCCGCCACCTCGCTGCCCTCCGGTTACCCTTGCTCTGAAGGGGCACAGTAAAACAGGACAAGACGTTTGCTTTAATAGAGTGTTCACACGTGTTCTTACCATTCTACCCCTATAGAGTCTCATGAATAGAGTCCATTATGACGGTTGTAACTAGAGGGTAGGGTAGTATTTCCCTGTTAGATCTCTACCTATAAATACCCCTCCCTTATACTATAATACGAACATTGATTCACGTAATAGAGCACACTTCGAATTGGTTTAAGGTTATTATCCTATTCGGAGGCTTGGCCTAGTCCGTAGTTAACCTCTTTCTTTAGTTAGCCCTTCGAGGTTATTCAAACCTGTTAGCGTAATATTTTACGCCAATAGTTGGCGTCGTCCGTGGGAACTTTAGTACAAAAACTAACGTCTTTACCACCCTACTTTCTGAAGCCATGCCTCCAAAGAGAAGCAAGAGCATTATTCATATTCGGAGGTCCGCTTGGACCTCCCGACAGGAACCCCTATACACAACCACAAGAGCTATGGAGCCCTCTGTAGTCATCCCTAGTCAAACCTCGTGGCTTTAGCCAAAGCCGCTACCTTTGTATCACCAAGCACTCTACCCGAAGCCGGCGACCCCTCATGGTCCACCGACCCATCAATAGGCCATCAAGCCCCGTGCTACAAGGGGTCGTTGGTCCTCGCAAGTTCATTCGGTCGCAAGACCTAGAAACTCATTCTAGAGGAAGCGGGAGCCCGCACGATGCCATGGACGCTAAGATAGCTTAGCTCAAGGCGGAGTTGTTGAGGTGGCGGCAGGCAGCCGTAGATTTGCCCCACACAAAAGATGGGCCTAGCAGGCCCTTATCACCTCCTTGAAGTCATCGCGATAAGCGAACTTGAAGACCAGGAATCCTAAAGAGACAATCAGAATGCTTCCTTCGACGAAGATTCTCCGTTGCACCCCGACCTGCAAAGGGTGCGTTTTGATCCCACATTCTGAGCGGCCAAGCTTCCCAAGTACTCCGAAGATACGAACCCCGGAGAGTTCTCTCACTCTTATGCCCTAGGGATAAAAGCCAACGGAGGGGTATGCGACATGATGGCCAAGTGTTTCCCCTCACGCTTGAAGGGATAGCCCTTCGGTGGTTTTGGTTCCTGAAGCCGGGGTCCATGAAATCATGTCAACAATTGAAGAAGTTTATAAATAACTTACAGGGAAACTTCGTGGCCCCCATGTCCATGGGAAGCATCTTCCAAGTCTAGCAATAGCTCGAGGGAACGCTACACCAATACTTTCAGTGCTTCACCCACACGAAATCCCAAATTAAAGGGTTGTCCACTTCCTCCTTCATCGACGCCACACACGAAGGTGTCACCAACCCAGGCCTCCACGACAAGATCCACTGAAAACCCATTTCCTCGGTGGCCCAGTTAATGACGTACTTCAAGGAGTATGCCTGGTCGGAGGAAGGACAACTGCGAAGGAATGCCGCAATGCCTCCGACACGGGCACCGGAGGTAAAAATCCCTGAAGTAAGGGTCCCAAGCCCTCCACAAGCCACGCCGTCGGAGCATCGACCACACGAATCCTAGCGGGGGCGAAAGCATTATCGGTCGGAGGTGCTTAATATCGCCTCCCTACCCCAAAGCAACAGAAGTACGAGCAAAACCAAGGTAGAGGTCAGACCCACGGGTCGAGGCCCACGGCAAGGACCTCTGGGCCAAGACAAACTTTTTTGTAATTTTCATGGAGAGAATCGGAGCCACAACACCGATTCATATAAATCCATCTTGGTTCTATGGAGCGAGTACCTCGAGCGAAGCACCAACCAAGGCACCATCGACAGGGCACCTCTGGTCATCTGCCCCGAGTCGGTACAAGCTATCAGAAGGATCTAAGGGCATGAAGCTCCTAGGCACCCTTCGGTGTCGAGCATGTTGCTACCGTCAAAAGATGAAGACGGCCTGGACCGCAAGAAGCACATTGTGTTGCCCATCACCAGAGGTGGTGCCATGGGCAACATGTCCAAGCGGCAACGAAAGGAATATGTTCGTGAGGTGGGGCACATTGGGACCTCGACATCCATGATTCCTATGCCCGAGTGGTCACATGTGCCCATATCCTTCACGTCGGATGATGCAATCGGCATCAAGTTCCCCCATGCCGACCCCATCGTCATCTTTGCTAACATTAACGGCACCGAAGTCCGTCGGGTGCTGGTCGATGGAGGGAGATCCACCGACATAATCTTCGTCCACACCTTCGACCAACTCTACATATCACGGAAGCACCTACTCCCGGTGGCTCTCCCCCTACAAGGCTTCATCGGTCCCCCCTCGACGCACTTAGCCAGATAGGCCTCGAAGTCACTTTTGGGGAGGGATACCTTGCAAGGTCTGAGGAGGTCATCTTCGACATCGTCGATGCCCCGTACGCCTACAACACCATCTTCGGGAGGGGCATGTTGAACCAGTTCAGAGCCATAACACACCATAACTATCTGTGCTTAAAAATGCCGACTCAAGGGGGTGCTCACCATCCTAGGCGATCAAGCCACCACGCGAAGGGTGAAGTATGGCCACACCGCCCCACTAGAGGCCCAGCAAGTCGACATCGTGCAAGAGCACCCAAAATGTGTACAATCGACCCCAGACCCCGTAAGGGGATCGACCCTCAATCCTAACACCGAAAGATAAGTCATCACGAATATCATCTCAAAAGGGGACAAGGAGTACCCCGTATAGTTCGGCGAGGGACTGGCTTCAGAAGTCATGGCTTCACTGGAGGAAGTGGTTAGAGACAATCTGGATGTCTTCGCGTGGTCAGACGAAGACACCCCAAGGGTGGACCGGAGCATCATTGTGCACTCCTTGCTCGTGAACCCGAAGGCCAGACCTATGCACCAAGGGTTGCAGAAGTTGTCCGCAGAAAAGGCCGACCTCACTAAGATGGAGGTAGAAAAGCTCCTTCGGGTAGGAGTCAATAGAGAAATAGGCCATACATAGTGGTTTTCAAACCCTGTCTTCATCAAGAACAAGAACTCCGATAAGTAGCGCATGTGTATTGATTTCACTTCCTTAAATAAAACATGCCCCCGTGACCCTTACCCCATGCCTCACATTGATCAATTGGTTGACTCTACGGCCAGGGTTCGAGCTCTTAAGCTTTCTCGACGCATACTCCGGCTACCATCAAATATGGTTGAAGCATGAAGACGAAGCCAAGACTGTCTTTGTCACTCCATTAGGAGTCTTTTGCTATGTAATAATGCCTTTTGACTTGAGAAACATTGGGGCAACATTCTCTAGGTTAATTGCTAGAGCTTTAGACCATCCAATAGGGAGGAATGTCGAAGCCTATATAGACGACATTGTAATAAAAAGTGCAAAAAAGAACCACCATGAGTATGCGTACCCGACAATGATTGGCGGAGCCCAATCATGAGTATGCTCCAAGATGAAGCCACACTTCCAGAAGGTCGTGAGCTCTCAAGACTGCAATGCAGGGCTCGACATTATGTAACGACCCCAAAATTAAAAGGGAATAAAATAAAGGAAAATAATATTAAATGAATTTCTGAATTTTAGTATTAAAGAAAACCCCTAAAAGAACCCTATTAAAGCCAAACAGAGATAAATATTCAAAATTTGGACTTGAAAATTTTATGGGATAAACTAGAGGCCAAGAAATATTTTTGAGAATTTTTACAAAATTTTAGCAACAATACTTCAAGCCTTAAACCAATAAACCAATTTCTGGAATTAAATTAATTAGAAAAAAAGCATTTAAATTCTTATTGGGCCGAAACCCTGAAATTCCCTCCAAAAGCCTTTCGGCCCAGCCCAGTCCCGCCCCTCTCGCTGACAGGTGGGGCCAGCCTGTTGGCGCCAATCCCCTCCCTCTCACCTCCACACACGCCCCGCCGGTCCCACCCGTCAGCCACCGAGCGCCTCTCATCTGTCGCTGCCATCCCTGGCCCGCCTGTCATCCCCTCTTCTCCTCGCGCCCGCCGCTGACAGGTGGGGGCCACCTGTCAGTTCTGTCTTCAACAATGGAAGGGGATCTCCCCCTTCCATCCGGACGGCTCCCTCCTTGCCATCTTTGCCGCCGGTCGGCCCCGCGCCAAATTGCCGCTCGGATTCTCAAATCCAAGCCCCGGTGATCCCATTCCGGCTATTGCCACGCGTTTTTGCCCCATATAGCAAGTACTCGCGTGGTTTGGAAGATCACCGACGCCGGGATGGAAACCTTCGGGTTTCCTCCTGTTACCCTGCCAAAAACCCATGCCGGCGAGCCCTATAAAAGGCCTCCCACCCTCGCCGCAACCCAACCACACCGCTAAAGCCTAGTCATCGCGATCCCGACGGCCGCCACCCCCTTTCTAGGGTTTTCCCCTGTTTCCCCTCCAGCAGCCTCTCACCGGTGCTTCGGACCACCGCCGCCCTCGTGATAGCCACCTCCGGGATCCCCTCCACCTCCTCTACCCTGGCCCCACCTCCGTTGGGCCGGATCGCCGCCAGAGCTCGCCGTCGCCATCAACCCGAAGCTTCCCCGTCGCCTCTCCTCGCCGCCGGTCGCCCTCAGACCCCCGCCGCCGCCACCTCCGGTACGGATGCACTCCCCTCACTCCCCTCTGCCCATTTTTGCAGTCACCCAGGGCCTTAGGCCATCGCCATCGCCGGTGGGCGCTCGCCGTCGTTCGGCCGGCGCTGGGGACGAAGCCTCCTGGCTTCCCCGTGCCGCGAGCGTGCCGGACGCGCGTTCCGTCGTGCGATCACGGATGGACGGCCGAGATTAAATCACTTAAGTGATTAGATCTCAGCCACCCGTTCCGGCGAAAGGGTATGAGGTGATCTGGGCCGTCCAGATTCACTTAAACGCCCCGCCTCACTAGTGATCGTTGGATCTAGATCCAACGGTCCAGATCCGACCGGTCCAGCGCACAGTGCGTGGGTCCACGGTGGACCTGACTCACCATGGACCGATGCTCGATTTCTGTTTAAATAAAAATTCAGGAAAATAGTTTAAACTTCCAAAATTCATATCTTGCTCAAATTAACTCCAAATTTCACCATTTTAATTCTAGAAAATTTGTCTCTTTATCCTCTACACTTTTATGCAATAAAAACAATATGTTTATTTGGCACATAATAATCTTATTAAATAATAAAGAAAAGTCCCCTTTAGGAATTAATTAATATTTCAATTAAATACTTTAGATAAACCCTTAAAAATTTATAAAGTAATTCCAGAAGACATAATGGCTCTATTTCACTGTTATTAACACAATAAAAATGGAATGACCCTTTTGGCCATGACATTTTATTAAATAACATTCCTAAGACACCTTTAGGGTTTAATTATTATTTCATTTAAATAATTCAGAAAAACTCTTAAAAATTTATATATTAATTTTAGATGATATATTGACTCCAGTACACTGTTTATAAGCCAATAAAAATATAATAATTCACTTTTCTCATTTTAATTTATTAAATAACATGTCCAAGGCCCTTTAAGATAAATGATTAATAATAATGCAACACTTTACAAAAATGTCATGAATAGATTCAGAGGACTTAATGACTTTATTCCACTGTTTAAAGCAACAAAAGTAGCATGATTACTTTGCCCACTTTAATCTATTAAATAAAATTACAAAAGCCCTTTTAGGATATTTAATTAATTCATAAAGTAAAAATCCATACTTTATGAAATTATCTTAAAGCTATATAACAAACTTCAGAAGACTTAATATCTTAAAGTCACTATCTTTGATACCATAAAAACATCAAGGATAATTTATACCTTTTTAGTTCATCTCTAAAAAGAGGAAATAAAACCCCCCTTAGGGCCTGTTCGGTTAGGAGGGGATTGAAGGGTATTGGAAGGGATTGAGGGGGATTGGAGGGGATTGTAGTATAAATCCCCTCCAATCCCTCCCAATCCCCCTCAATCCCCTTCTCCAAGGGGATTAAACGAACAGGGCCTTAGGAAAAATAATTATATCAAGTTATAAAATTAAGGAATCTCATTAAAAATTAATCTTAAATGTTTAAGTAACAAATCCCTAAAAGTTAAGACTCTATCTCCTTTACTTAATCCAACATAAACATGTATGTTAGTATGGTTGATTGTTTTGGATTGTTTATTGAATGTTTTATTTACTTTTTCGTATCAAGAAGACTACTACATCATCGAAGATCCCGAGTATTACCCCGAGGTTCCACCTTCACCATTCACGGATCAAGGCAAGTCATCGACCCTTCTGTGGAAACAGTTGATCATCATTGAGCCCATGTTTTAATAAAATATCGCTATAACTCATAGGTTAATATTGCATTAGTCCAATAATCAAGCCTTACACTTATATTTATTAGATCCCCGTCCTTGTGTGCAAACCCAAGCCATGCTTATTGAGCCTTAACTCCTTGTCACCCTACAAATATTATATTAGCTAGTGCCCAATGTATCGGCACAACCGCTATAGGATATCAAGAATGAGTCGTAGATAGCTGGATTCTGATATATGAAATTCCCCGTTATTCTCGTCTCTGGACTCTGTTGGAGTTGGCTAAGTTATAAGTATGGTGGGTTCCGGGTGCAAGCTCGGAAACTGGTTGGTCGCACCCGGGGCACTATAAGGACCGGTCTGCGGGATCTGTTGCAAAGCACTTCCGTACCAACCACAAGTCTAATGGGTAAGTCCTAACTGGAAGTGTGGAACACTCCGGCTCTATGCACCATAGTGGAGGGGTACAAGGGGAAAGCCTGCGGGCGACTTGTACCAAAGGAGGCTCAAGGGGGGTATAGTGGGGCACCGACGCGTCGGGACACCATATGAAACCTATAAGAGGGTGCTGTTGAGTCGGAGAGGACCATATGGAAGGTTTTGGCATGAGTTCCCGTGAAATGGGTCATCTCGTTACACTTTGGTGTAGGTGATGAGTGCGTGCCTTGTGGGTACAGTGGTACATCTCTGATCAGAGTAATTAAATCTTTTTGAAAAGTCGAGCCCACGGTCAAGGGCGGGTTGTGTGACTACTCGCAGTTAGTTTACAATTGGTTGAATGATTGAGTTATTCATGGCATGTAAGGACTGTTGTGCGAGGAGGTGAAACATACTCCTCGAGTTAGAAGATGATGATGCATATACATGTTTACTTTTCCGTACTAATAAATTGCTCACATTTAATGCTTAACAATTATGCTGCTTTCGCAAAACTAGCCACTATCTCCCTTGTATTTACCTTGCATTATATCTGCATTCAGTGGCTTGCTGAGTACATCTGTACTCACCCCGTTGACTTACACAATCAGAGCCCGTCTACTACGAGGAGGATGAAGGTCTGGAGTAGCGACCCAGTCAAGGCAAGACTAGAAGGAGGCGTTCATCTAGGACCCTTATTTTATTAGTTTCTCTTCATCTTTATTCACTTTTGTATTAATGCGGCCTACGAACCGTGAATGATTGCTCGTCTTGTACGTGGTCGTGTGATGAACGTCTTGTTTTATTGATTTTCTATGGAATTTCAATAAAGGTCCTGATTTATTAAATCGGGGCGTGACACATTATCACATTATCAAAGACATATTATACAACTCTAGAGTGTGCTCACCACTACTTCAATGCATCATCAAGCAAGAAGGCTAGCAAATTATCCAAGATATTCATGAAGGGTTGTGCGACTGCCACCTAGCACCCCGAGCCCTGGCCGGGAAGACATTTCGCCAAGGACTCTATTTTCCAATGGTAATGGCCGACATCGAAGCCTTTATACGTACTTGCCAAGAGTACTAATGGATGGGGAGGCGAAGCCACCGACCACCGGTGACACTACAAGTTATAACCCCGGTATGGCCCCTGGCCAGGTGGGGCGTGGATTTGATTCGACCGTTACCGAAGGCAAAAGGAAGCCTAAAGTTTGTGGTGGTGGTGATCGAATATTTTTCAAAATGGGTCGAAGCCGAGCCCCTGATAGCCATCACCTCGAAGAATGTTCAGAAGTTCTTTTGGAAAAACATAATTTGCAAATGTGGAGTGCCCAGACAATTAACAATCGATAACGACACACAATTCAATGCGAAACCCTCCAGAGAATTTTGTGAAGGCTTGGGCATTCAACTGTCCTTTGCAGCCGTCAGGCACCCACAATCCAATGGAGCCATCGAAAGGGCCAATGGAAACATCTTATCTAGACTCAATCGCCGCATCATAGGCCTCGCCAAGGGGCTCTGGACCGAAGAGCTGCTAAAGATTTTGTGGTCCATCCGGACCACCCAAGCCAAGTCAACAGGGTTCACTCCATTCAGACTGCTTTTCGGAGACAAAGCCATGACCCCTGACGAAGTTGAAAGGGGGCTCTCCTTACGAACAATAGAACCCAAAGATGAAGGCTAAAGGCATGCTTCGCTGGATCTATCCGAAGAAACGCGGCTCCGTGTCATGGCCAATTTGATGAAGTATTAGGACCAAACGAAGGCCTGGTATGACCCCAAGGTAAAGCTAAAAGAACTAAGGCATGGGCACCTCGTTCTCTGGAGCGTAGTCACCCCTGAAAAGTTAATCAACAAATCGGAATGCCCCTATATCATTCTTCGGTCTGGCAGACTAGGGTCATTCAAGCTAGCTAATTTAGAAGGGGAAGAGTTAAAACACACGTGGCATGCGGAGCATCTCAAGCGCTACTTTGCATAGAAACTTTGTAAGAAAAAATAGCACTCTATACTTCGAATAAAGGCTTCGATTCAAACCATGCATGCCTTGAGACAAACCCATACCGCAGTGGACGCACTACAGTATGTGCAACATTTTTGCGAGGTACGACATCCTTTCCGTGACAACACCGGTAGATGGAGCCACCAGACCGGCGCATAAAAAAACACTAAAGGTCTAACATGCGTAGTAGTAAACAACACTCAACATGAAGTCTCGATGTTTTGGGTCGCTCCCCTAACAGTCCAAACTAAAGGATTCTGGGCCACTGGCCCGAAGCATCCAAAAAAGAGTCCAAAGCGACCACTTAAGGATTCCGATCCACCGACCCAAAGCATCCAAAAAAGAGTCCAAAGCGACCACTAAAGGATTCCGAGCCACCGACCCAAAGCATCTAAAAAAGAGTCCATAGCGACTACTAAAGGATTTTGGATCGGCCTGAAACATTCAAAAAAGAGTCCAAAGAGACCATCCAAGGATTTTGGGCCACCATCCCGAAGCATCCAAAAAAGAGACCAAAGAGACCATACAAGCACTCCAGGCTACCGACCCAAAGCATCAGAAAAAGTGACCGAGCAATACGCAACATATGAAATGTACTTCCAACCATACTAGGCATTGCGCGCTGAGGAACCATGTTGAAGAGCATGGGTCTTATGGCTCCAGATGTGATGAGTGATTGTCAACGGAAGTCAAAGAGGAGACATGAAGACCTGCCGTGTCTGGGGCGCGTGTGACTCAGGTACACGGATAGCTAGCGATAGCCGGGCAGAGGAGCCGCGGAGTTGGGCTAGCCCAATCCGAGTACATGGGCTAGGAGCGGCAGAGGATCCACTGGTCTGTTGACCAGGTTTGACTCGGGTACACGGGCGGTGAGCGATTGCCGAGCTTAGGGAGCTGCGGAATAGGGTCGGCCCAATCCGGGTACCCGGTGCGAAGACGGTGGACGCTTTGTCAGTTTCAGCGCAAAACTGACAACCGATGATTATATTTATTTAGGATTTTAATATTCAGTATTTAAGTCCACAATATTTGTTATTCGAGTCAGTTGAATATTCTAAGGGTATTTTAGTAATTTCGAATTTTATTTTTAAAGTAAGTGTAATTTACCCTAGGGGTAAATTAGTCTTTTCCTGTATTAGTGGGCTGCCTATAAATAGGCCCCAACCCCCTAGGGTTAGGGTTGACTGTTTTTCCCGAGATTAATCTACAGTCCACCGCAACTATTATTTTGATCGCCACCGAAAAGTTCTTCTGGCATTGATTTCTTCATGCACGTGCGCAGGCGAAGTGCTCTTTGGCAGCAAGCAGTCCGGCGCGGGGACAAAAAACATTGACAGCACAGCTTGGCAGGAGGCGGCAACACGCTGCGTCAAGTCTTGTCGCATGGTTTTTGGGCATGGCAGCCGAGTCCTGGCGTGGCCAGATTTTTTCCATGCAGCAGATTTCTAGCACCTACGCATAGGCTAGCTTGTGTCTATAGCGGCCAGCGGAATCAGCGCGTCAGGCCGGTGCGACATCCAAGGCAGTGTTTTTTTATTCACACGGCAGTGCGCCAGAAGCTACTCGAGTATAGTCGGCAGCACAATAGTAGTCACGTCGTCAACCGGATCTTCTACGGCGCATGGCGACATGAACGGCGAGGTTTCTTCCCTGCATGCAGCAGATGCATGTAAGTTTTAATCTAATCTCCTATTTTCTAGTTAGATTAATTAGATAGATAATCATCTATTTTTGATTAGCATGCAAATCTGGTTAATAACTTCGTAGTTAATTTTTATTTGCTAAAATTTTATTAGTGCTCGCATATTATCTATTTAAGCATTTTTAATCTGCTTGTATAAAAAATATTTTATTAGTCGCAGAAATATTTTTATTCTAGATGTACGTGAAATATTTTAGGTTTATTTCTGAATTAATTTCTGGATGATCTATGTTTTATTCATTTGATTAGTATTTTATTTTTAGACTGCAATTTGAATATTTATTGATATATTTAGGTATTTTTTCTTTATGCCCTCAAATATTTTTAGAACACATTTTTATTTACTGCAGTTATGTTTATTTAGTTTAGTTTAGTTTTAAATATCATTTTTAGGACACTGGTCATTTTTAGGCTAGACAACTTTAGTACGTGAGATCTGTTTTGCTACTGTTATTTGTGTGTCAAGGTGCGTTGAGTGTTGGGATTAGGTTTTTCTTTCGGAAGAAATTTTTAGGCGCCCATTCACCCCCCTCTGGTCGCTACTTTCGGTCCTACACGTGCTAATGACACTTATGGATAAAAAGATACTCCACCCTCTCCCCCTCTAATAGGGGCGAATGATAAGCACGATCAAAATACATCTCGTAAGTTTTATTACTTAAAAAGGGCATATTTACAAAGCACAAACAATATACAAATACAACAACAGGCAAACAACCGAAGTATGTTTACACTACAAAAAATTAGTATCCAACCCAAGAAGTAACCTAGAACCCCTTCGGTCCCGAAGGTTAGGTTGGTCCCAAGAACTCCCTACTGGACTCGAAGCCCTCGAGGCAGCAGAAGCTACTTGAGCCTTCTTCTTAGCCTTGGTATTGGACCGCTTCCTCTTATTCAAAGACCTCTAGGCCCTCCGCTCCTCTTGAAGATCCGCCCAAGTGTGAAGCCCGTGATGGCTAGGCTCCACTGCAGCAGGCTCTTGTTCCGTGTCGGACCAGTGTACGAACTCCAAATATGAAAACAAGACCTCAGCAGGCCCTTCATCTTCGTCGGACCAATCTACATACTCCGACAACGAAGATGTCGCGCCCCGATTTAATAAATCAGGACTTTATTGAAATTCCATAGAAAATTAATAAAACAAGACGTTCATCAAGCGACCACGTACAATACGGGCAATCATTCACGGTTCGTAGACCGCATTATTACAAAAGTGAATGAAAGTGAAGAGAAACTAATAAAATCAAGGGTCCTAGATGAACGCCTCCTTCCAGTCTCGCCTTGACTGGGTCGCTACTCCAGACCTTCATCCTCCTCGTAGTAGACGGGCTCTGATGGTGTAAGTCAACGGGGTGAGTACAAATGTACTCAACAAGCCACCGAATGCAAATATAATGCAAGATAATAACAAGGGAGATAGTGGCTAGTTTTGCGGAAGCAGCATATTTGTAAAGCATTATATGTGAGCAATTTATTAGTACGGAAAAGTAAACATGTGAATGCATCATCATCTTCTAACTCGAGGAGTACGTTTTACCTCCTCGCACAACAGTCCTTACATGCCATGAATAACTCATCCATTCAAACAATTGTAAACTAACTGCGAGTAGTCACACAACCCGCCCTTGACCGTGGGCTCGGCTTTTCGAAAAGATTAAATTACTCTGATCAGAGATGTACCACTGTACCCACAAGGCACGCACTCATCACTTACACCAAAGTGTAACGAGATGACCCATTTCACGGGAACTCGTGCCAAAACCTTCCATATGGTCTTCCCCGACTCAACAGCACCCTCTTATAGGTTTCGTACCGTGTCTCGCCATGTCGAGTTTCCACAATACCCCCCCTTGAGCCATCGTCGGTACAAGGCGCCCTGAGGGCTAGCCCCTTGTCCCCTCCACTATGGTGCCGTGAGACGGAGTGTTCCACACTTCCAGTTAGGACTTACCCATTAGACTTGTGGTTGGTACGGAAGTGCTTTGCAACAGATCCCGCAGACCGGTCCTTATAGTGCCCCGGGTGCGACATACCAAAACCCGAGCTTGCACCCGGAACCCACCATACTTATGACATGCCTAACTCCAACAGAGTCCAGAGACAAGAATAACAAGGTATTTCATATACCAGAATCCATCTAATCTACGACTCATTCTTTATATCCTATAGCAGTTGTGCCGGTACATTGGGCACTAGCTAATATAATATTTGTAGAGTGACAAGGAGTTAAGGCTCAATAAGCATGGCTTGGGTTTGCACACAAGGACGGGGATCTAAAAAATATAAGTGTAAGGCTTGATTATTGGACTAATGCAATATTAACCTATGAGTTATAGCGATAGTTTATTAAAACATGGGCTCAATATGATCAACTGTTTCCACAGAGGTGGTCGATGACTTGCCTTGATCAGCAAAGGGGGATGGAGGAACCTCGGGGTAGAACTCCTGCTCCTCGACGAACTCGTAGTCTTCTTGATACGGAAAATAAACAATACATTCAATAAACAGATAAAATCCACCAAATAATAAACATACATATTTGTGGGTTTTATTATGTTGAAATAAAGCTTCATTATTCTGATGGTTGGTGAATAAACAACAAACTTATTTTTCTCAAGGCTTTTCTAATTTATTTTCCTGAATTAATAATTTATCCCTAAGGGGTTTTTATTCTTTTATTTGTTAAAAACATTTTGGGTAACAGTAACATACTGTTTTTATGGCATTACTGTGTAGAGAATATTATTCTGGTTCTAACCAAATTTGAATGAGGAAATTTGGAGTTAAATTGAGCAAGATATGAATTTTTGAAGTTTAAACTATTTTCTGGAATTTTATTTAAACTGAAAAAGGGTTCTGGTCCACGGTGAGCCAGGCCCACGGTGGACCGCGGCACTATGCGCGTGGACCGGATCAACCAGATCCGTTGGATCCAGATCCGGCGGCCAGGCACGAGGCGGGAGGGTTTAAATGAGATTGGACGGCTCTGATTAAAACGTGGCGAAAGGGTATACGTGGACGCACCGGATTGAGTCAAGCTTTTAAATAGAGATTGACGGCCCAGATTAAAAGATACCGGTTTGACCGGATCTGAGGGCTCAGATTAGATCCCTACTGGATCTAATCTGGACCGTCCGTTCGGGATCGTGCGGCTCGGATGGATTCCGGCACGGCACGCGGTGACGAGGGTAGTTTACCCTTCGTCTCCGGCGACAGCGGGCTCGGGTGCGGCCACGGCGGCGACGGCGAGGGCCTAGGGGCCTAGCTATTGGCGAAAATGGAAAGAGGAGAGGACGGTGATCACGATGGTACCTCTGGCGGCGACGGAGGGCGACGGACGGCGGCCGGCGGCGAGGGTAGACGGAGTAGGGCGTTCGGGTGCTCGACGGCGACGGCGATCCGGCGGCGTCCTCGGCCAACGGAGTGGATGCCGAGGTGGGGCGGTCGACGACGGACCCGACGGTGGCGGTGGCTAGGGCGGCGGCGGTCTGAGGCGGCGGCAAAGTCTCGCCGGAGGTGGAGTAGAGGGGAAAACCGAAAATGACGAGGGAGCGCTCTGGAGGGCTAAGGCTCGGGCTACGGCGGTGTGAGGTGAGTGCGGTGACCGGAGGGGCTTAAATAGGGGGCTTGCCGGCGTAAGGAGGGAAGGGAACCGAGGGCTCCCGAGAGCTCCGGTGATCTCCTTCCAAGCTTCGGGTAGCCTTCCTAACGTGCGAAAACGCGTGGCTCAGGGATGGAAGGAAGGCGGTGGCGTGCGGGGAAGGCGATCCGTGGGTGATCCGGGCGATCGCGGGCGGCCGGCGGCGAGGAACAGAAGGTGATCGCCGGGAGAAAGGAAGGGGGCGATCCCCTTCCATCGGAGACGAAGCACCTGACAGGTGGCCCCCACCTGTCAGAGGGTGAAACGAAAAAGGAAGGGCCGACAGGCAGGCCACACTGGTCAGAGGGCGGAGGCGAAGGTGTGAGACTGCCATGTGGGGCCGAGGCGGGTGCGGGCGAAGGAGAGAGGAAGGGAGCGACGCCGACATCTGGGTCCCACTGGTCAGTGACTCACGATTGGGCTGGGCTGGGCTGAGGGAGGATTCGGGGTTGAGGCCCATTAAGCATTTTCAATTCTTTTCTGATTTAAAATAAATCCAGTAATTCATATATTTGATTAAGGGTTGAATCACTGTTGATAAAAATTTGTAAAAATTCCTAAAATTATATCTTGGCCTCTAGTTTATCTCATAATTTTTTTTAAGTCCAGATTTGAGTATTTCTCCCTGTTTGGTTTTATTTGGGTTCTTTTGTGAATTCTCCTTTAATAATAAATCCAAAAATGATTTAAATAATATTTTCTTTTATTTTATTCCTTTTTAATTTCTGGGGTGTTACAGAAGACAAGACCCCTACTCTCTTTTCCTCCTCTTTTATAGAAGTAAGTACTTAGTTAATTATTTTAGGAAAATTTATTCCTAATCTATCATGGATAATATAAAACGATGGTGCATGTCAGGTTTTAAGGCTTCGAAAATTGCCCATTGGTGATGAAGGCCTTCAGTGGCTTCAAGTACTTCGATTTCAAGAGACAGGACACGAGCCAAGTCATGAGTGCAAACACCCCCAAAAAGAAGTCCTTTTCATTCATAAGTTAGTAAGTGAGAAACCAAGGGTTGGTTTCGGAGTCTGTGATGAGTGATTGACAGATTTTATCCTCTGGATTCGAAGTGGTACCTCCGAAAGGGTTCAGAGGTTGTTTCTCCGAAGGGTTCAGTGGATTTGATTGCAGCAGAGTGTGACTGTCTGAGGGGTCCAATAGTACACGATGATCCGGGCGTACCGAAGGGTTCGGTACTTTGGGTGGTACACCGGAGTGTGTGCCGGAGGTTGTTTACCCGGAGAGGTCTCTGGGGTACTAGATACACTTGTCTGTTTGTCTGAGGTGCATAGGTGACTTCGAAGGCGACGGACAGTTCGCAGCAAGTGAACCTAGGTCAAGCGGGAGGCTTGATGCCGGGCGAGCGGGGAGCTCGGTCACGAAGGCTACGTGGGGTCAAGGTTGGTCCTCGGGTCAAGGTGTGCCAAGCAAAGACAAAGAGTGCGAAGCGTGGCTCCGGCTGAAGGTACTCCGAGACGAAGTCCTCGGAGGTGAGGCACTTCAAAGGGTACTCCCAAAGGAGTGACTTCGGAGTATGGTGGACAAAGTCCTCAGCAATGAGGCAAGGTGTTCGAAGTGTTCTCCGGATGGAGGCCCTCGAAGGCTCACCCAACGGAGGTCTCAGAAGTCGAGGTGCATCGAAGGCATGGTCCGAGTGAGGTTCGTCGAGGAGTGTGCTCGGGGAGAGACACTGAGATAAAGTGCTCATGGAATGCTTCATGCGGAGGCCTTGGACGAAGGAGGGACTTCGAAGGGTGGTACTCCGAAGGTGGGGCTTCGGAGTGTGGCTGACTTGAGATACTTCGGCCATGCATGGCTTCGGTACACGAACTGACGGAGTTCGAGCTGGGAGTAGCTACGAAGCCGTGGTGGTCCACTCCGGAGGTGATGGCGCGAAGACTCAAGGGCTTTGACGACTTCGGCTCAAAACCGTGATTGTATCGGAGGCTGACTTCGGTGAAGCGAAGGCCGTTAGGCTCAAGGCTTCTCGTCGAAGCTACCGCACCCCTCGCGTGCGAAGGGGGCTTCAGAAGACTCCAAGACTACAAAGGCTGATCGTGTCTGCTCTGCAAAAGCTGATGTTGTCTCCTCTACAAAGCTGACAAAAGAAGCCTCTAAATAAAGTAGACTACCAGTTGTACCCCCCTGTTCTGATGAGACAAAATCAGTGTAAACCCTAGGGGTAAAGTAGTCTATTCACAAGGCTGAATAGTGCCTATAAATAGTGGAGTCTATCTAGGCAACGTTAACACTTAGAGCAGCAATTTTAGAACTCCTGTGCTAGCTGCCACATACTCTTATATTCATCCCGTGAGTTCATTTTGTGTTCCCTGTTCAAGCAATGAAACTTTGATTCTGTTTTCATTCTGCTTGAACTTGTACGCCTCTTGGCACTGCAAGTTTTGATTTCCTTCCGCTCCACTTCTTCCTGGTTCAAGTGTGTGCACAGGGGTGTTTTTGGAGAAGTGTGTGAGTGATCTGTGCTTGTGAAGTGTGTTTTTCTCATTGTGTGTTCGCTCTGTGTAAACTGAGGCTAGTCCTCTCTGATTACCAGCGAAACACTGTTCTTGGCTTAACTCGAAGCATGTTTTCTTCCCTACCAGAGTCCTCAGCGCAGTGTGTTCAGTGTGCATTCCGACATCTAAAATACGAAGCCTAGTACCAGTTGCTAGTGCAGAGTATTTGGTCGAAGTCCTCAGAGAGAAGTCATCTCTTGCGAAGGGTGAAGTGAAAAGTCTTCCTTCAAACTCTTGCTCTTTGCGAAGTCTGGTTTCAGAGCAGTGAAATACCTCTGAACCAGAACTTCGAAGGCTGTGTTCGAAGCCTGTTCCACAGAAGACAGAACTAAAACAGAAGGCTATTTTTAGTCTGAAATTTTAAAAGCTCCCATTCACCCCACTCTAGTCGCCGTTTCCGGTCCAACAATAAGATTTACAAAAGAGCTTTATGTTGGACCGGAAACGGCGACCAGAGGGGGGGTGAATGGGAGCTTTTTAAAATTTCGGGCTAAAAAACTAGCCTTCGGTTTCTGTTCAGTCTTCTGCGGAACAGGCTTCGAACACTACCTTCGAAGGTCTGGTTCGGAGGTACTTCGACACCTTCGAACACAGGCTTCGGAGGAGCAAAAGTTCGAAGCCAAGAAGACTTCGCTCCACTTACAACCCTCGAAAATCTACTCTGCTAAGTCAGTGCAGGCTCCGCACACAGGGTGCTTTGAGCAGGCTTCGCACTTCACCCTTCGCAAGAGTGGACAGCCCTCTGAGGACTTCGACCAAGTACTTGGCGGCAGCAACTGGTGCTGGGCTTCGTACACGAAGGTCTACACGCACACAAACGGACTACGCTAAGTGCTTCGACACAAGAAGCAAAACGGGCCTAGGTCAGGGCTACGCTAGTAAGCAGCGAGGTCTTGCCTCCTGTTACACAGAGCGAACGCACGCTGACAAAACACACACCTCGCACAAAAACAGCCTTCGCCTCAACAGGCTTCGGTGCACAACAACAGGCGAGGTATGTAACGCGAGCTCAAGCAAAAAGCACAAAGAAGCAGGGCTTCGCTGCTTGAATAAGGAACACAGAAAATGAACTCTCTGGATGTATTCAATCGAAGTGTATGGCTACAGGAGCTCAACAGTAAATGCTCAAAGTGTTAAATGTTACCTACCGAGCCCCCATATTTATAGCCCACAGTTCACCCAAAGGAATTGACTACACTACCCCTAGGGTTTACATTCATTTTGTCTCTACAGAACTAAGGGGTACAAAAGGTAGTCCACCTTTATTCTGGAGGCTTCTCTGTCAGCTTTGCAGAGGGGACAGTGTCAGCCTTTTACAGAACAGACAGTGTCAGCCTTTGCAGTCTTTGACTTTCTGCAGCCTCCCTTCGCACGCGAGGGGTGCGGTAGCTTCGGTGAGAAGCCTTGAGCCTGGTGGCCTTCGCTTCGCCGAAGATGACCTTCGATACAGTGACGGTTTTGAGCCGAAGCCGTCAAAGCTCCTTGGGCCTTCGCACCAACACCTCCGGAGTGGATCACCACGACTTCGCAGCTACTCCCAGCTCGAACTCCGTCCGTCCGTGTACCGAAGCCATGCAGGCCGAAGCACCTCAAGTCAACCTTGCTCCGGAGCTAGCCTTGCTCCGAAGCCCTCCACCCTCTGAAGCCCCACCTTCGGAGTACCGCCCTTCGAAGTCCCTCCTTCGTCCAAGGCCTCCGCATGAAGCATTTCATGAGCACTTCGTCGCAGTGTCTCTCCCCGAGCACACTCCTCGACGAGCCTCACCCGGACCATGCCTTCGATGCGCCTCGACTTCTGAGACCTTCGTTGGGTACCTTCGAGTGTCTCCTTCCGGAGCACACTTCGAACTCCTTGCCTCCGCAGAGGACTTGTTCCATCCAACTCCGAAGTCACTCCATCCGGAGTACCTTCGAAGTGCCTCACCTCCGAGGACTTTGTCTCGGAGTACCTTCAGTCGGAGCCACGCTCCGCACTCTCTGCCTTCACCTGGCACGCCTCGACCCGAGGACTGACCCGGACCACCTTCGCAGCCACCGTGACGGAGCTCCCCGCTCCCCTGGCATCAAGCCTCCCGCTTGACCCAGGTTCACCTGGCTCGAACCTTGTCCGTCGCCTCCGAAGTCCCTGCGCACCACCGACAAACAGACAAGTGTTTCCAGTACTCCGGAGACCTCTCCGGGTTAGCAACCTCTGGTACACACTCCGGTGTACCGCCCAAAGTACCGAAGCCATCGGTACGAACCCTGTCATCGTGTACTGCCGGACCCCTCCGACGAGCACACTCCGCTGCACAGCTGCAGCAAGCAAACACCGGATACACTTCGGTGAAACCACCTCCGAACACCCTTCGGAGGTACCACCTCCGAAGCCCCTTCGGAGGTACCCTTCGAACAGAGGGTAAAATCCTGTCAATCACTCATCACAAAACACCGAAACCAACCCTTGGTTTCTCAATCTCCCCCTTGATGAGTGCATTGACAACCAAATCCAAGTTCAAGAAAATTTAAAAACTTTCAGCACACAAGTGACCATAAAAACTCAGAAAAGAGCCAAAGCATGTCACTTGATAAAAGAATTTTTCTCCCCCTTTGAAAAAGAGTAAAAAGCCCCTTTGGCAAATCTCCCCTTTGATAAAAACTCCCCCTGAGTTGAGCAAAATTTTCTCCCCCTTTATGTCAAAAATCTCTCCCCCTTTCGAAATTATGCCTTCTTGCGGCAGAGAACATAGCAAATCTCTCCCCCTTTGGCAATGCAAGCATCAAGGAGCAGTCAAAAATGCAAAGCTTCAAAATGAATAGAATTGCAAAGACGTATAATGCAAAAATATGCCAACAGTAATACCAAAGTTCATGTGCTCAGCTCAATTTAACATTCTGTGAAACAAGATGATGGCATGTGATTTTGTCATTTTGAGATAAAAGCATCACCACTTAATCATAGCAGCTAGACATGTGAAGGCAAGGACTGCGCAAAGCTAACAATTTCTACCCTAGACAGACAAGTCTTGTTCAAAAAGGAGCTTTGAAAGCAAACTTGATGATTAATTAATTTTTGTTGATCTTTTCTTAATGCCAAGGGTTATTTGTTTGTCCACCTTATACTTTCCAATCAGGCCAAGCCTAGGCATGAAAACCATTTGAAGCTTAAGGCGGTGATTTTGGCATACACTACACTATCCCAGTTCAAACCAAAGTGCAATGGTAAGCAGTCTAGAATAGAGTAGTGCGACAAACAAACCCTCCTGGATCTTTTCAGTTAAACCAGACAAATCATGGATTTTTGATTTTGATTCAGGTGAATTAAATATTTTGAAGAATATCCATGAATAAAGAACACATTTTTCAAGTTGCAAATTTTAGCATCCAAGGAACAGTGTCTTGCTGTCAAGTAGATAAAAGATAGCTAAAAGCAGTCCTGCCTAAACAAGCTAGATACACGATTGTGCGGTGAGCAAGTTTTGATTTTAGAAAATAAAACATCATGCACAACCAATGTTCCAGACATATTTCATAGAGCTGAGCTGTCATGATTTATTTGAATTAAAAGTAGGCATATAATAGCAAAAGATGTAAATGCAATTTCACACATAATGAGCATATGTAAGATCATTAAAATCAGCTCCCCCTCACAAAATGCCGTAAGGATGACAAATACCAAGTTCCCCACGCAAGTAAGCAAATCGAGAAGCATCGAGGGGTTTTGTAAAAATATCGGCAAGCTGGTGTTGGGTATCAACATATTGAAGTTCGATATCACCCTTCTCATTGTGATCTCTGAGAAAATGATACCGTACATCAATGTGTTTGGTTCTGGAGTGCTGAACCGGGTTGTTTGCAATACAAATAGCACTAGTGTTATCACAGAAAAGTGGAACACTCTTATAATCTAACCCGAAATCCCGCAAAGTGGAAACCATCCACAAAATCTAAGAGCAACAGCTAGCTGCAGCAACATATTCGGCCTCAGCCGTCGATTGTGCAACACTAGACTGTTTGCGGGAAGACCAGCAAACCAGAGAAGTACCCAGAAAATGACAAGTACCAGAGGTACTCTTCCTATCAATTCTACACCCAGCAAAGTCCGCATCGGAATAACCTCGAAGACATAAAGAAGAAGACGATGAATACCATATGCCAAATTCAAGGGTATGTTTGAGATACCTTAGGATGCGCTTAACCGCTTGGCGGTGCGAAGCTCGTGGTGAAGCCTGAAAACGAGCGCACAGACACACTGCGAAGTGTATGTCCGGCCTCGTGGCAGTCAAGTAGAGGAGGGAGCCGATCATGCTCCGGAACTCCTTCTGATCTACGGCTTCTCCATCTTCGTCAGGGTCCAATGCTACAGATGTAGCCATTGGAGTGGCGAGGGGCTTCGCATCGGACATGTCGAACTTCTTGAGCAGGTCCTTGGTGTACTTTGTCTGATGGACAAAAGTACCTTGTTTGCTTTGCTTGATTTGTAAACCAAGGAAGAAGGTGAGTTCACCCATCATCGACATTTCAAATTCCCTGCTCATGGTATCTGCAAACTCGGCAACCAAAGCATGAGAAGAGCCACCAAAGATGATATCATCCACATAAATCTGAACTAGGAGGAAATCTTTGCCATGCTTGAGAGTAAACAGTGTTTTATCAACAGAGCCCATCAAATACCCTCGCTCAAGCAGAAAAGACTTAAGTCTATCATACCACGCCCGAGGGGCCTGCTTGAGTCCATAAAGAGCCTTATGAAGTTTAAGGACTTTATGTGAGTACTTGGGGTTTTCAAAACCAGGGGGTTGTTTTACATAAACATCTTCACCTATGAAGCCATTAAGAAAAGCACTTTTGACATCCATTTGATAGAGTTTGAATCCCCGGGATTTCGCAAAGGCAAGCAAAATCCTAATGGCCTCAAGGCGAGCAACAGGTGCAAAAGTTTCAGTAAAATCAAACCTTCTAGTTGAGAAAAGCCCTGAGCTACAAGTCTAGCCTTGTTTCTAACAATTGTCCCATCCTCCCCTTGTTTATTTTGAAAATCCATTTTGTTCCAATGAAATGAACATTAGGTGGAGGATCAACTAAAGTCCAGACTTGGTTTCTCTCAAAATTTTCAAGCTCTTCATGCATGGCATTGATCCAACTAGAATCAGAAAGTGCATGACTAACATCTAAGGGCTCGAAAGAAGCAACAAAAGCAGCATTAGTGAAATGGGCATGAGAACGTGTTACCCTTTGATCAATCTCACCAATGATCTGCTCGGGAGGATGCATCCTTTGAACATGATGTGGAGCCTCACGGCGGGATGCAGTCTCCCCCTCAACTTGTGCGTTGGAGTGGTCCAAGATGACCGATGTTGAGGTAGTCGCTTTGGGACCTCGTGCCGAAGTAGTAGAAGCGGGGTCAGCTTCGGGGGTTGATGTCGAGGGAAGTAGGGGTTCATCCTCGAATTCTCCGGGATCTTCTTCTTCGAATAAGGTCTGTTCCATGTCGTGTTCATTCGCCTGTTCAAAAGCAGAACTAACAGAGGGGGTTGATTCATCAAAAGTCACATCACATGACTCGATGACAGTGTTAGTTTCCAAGTTATAAACACGATAAGAATGACCATGTGTAGTGTAACCCAAAAAGATCCCGTCAGAAGATCGCGACTCAAATTTATCCAAGTTACCACGTTTTAGGATAAAGCAGCGACAGCCAAAAACTCGAAGATGAGTAACCTTGGGCTGTCTCCCAAAACGTAGCTCATAAGATGTCAAATTTAAAATTGAGCGCAAGAAAATTCGGTTTGAGATGTAGCAAGCAGTGTTCATGGCCTCAGCCCAGAATTTTCTAGGAGTCCTATGCTCATCAAGCATCGTCCTAGCCATCTCAACCAAAGTGCGGTTCTTCCTCTCAACGACACCGTTCTGTTGAGGAACCCGCGGAGCAGAGAATTGATGTTCTATGCCATGCTCCATGCAAAAATCAACAAAGAGACTATTTTTGAACTCAGTGCCATTATCGCTTCGAATGAATTTTAATGCACCGGGGAGTTCAGTGAAAAGTCTCAAAGCCAAGCTCCAAAAGTGTGAAAACACTTCATCCTTGCTGGCAAGAAAGAAGACCCAAGAGTAGCGAGAGTAATCGTCGACAATAACTAAAACATACCACTTGCCGCCTAAAGAACTAACCCGGAAGGACCTACAGTGTCCATGTGGAGAAGTTCTCCGGGTTGTTCAGTCATCACAGTGGTGACTGGCAAATGAGAAGCGGCAATCATTTTTCCATGTCGACAAGGAGCGCAAACTAAATTCCTCTCAAACTTGAGCTTGGGCAATCCTCGGATCAAGCCTAGGGCGCTCAGACGAGCGAGCAACTCAAAGCTCATATGCCCTAGTCTCCTATGCCACTTCCAAAGCTCAGAAGTCGAATGTGCAACAAGACAATGAGAAGAACCAGATGATTCTGAAAAATCAGCTCCAAAAACTCTCCCAACTCTAAAAATCTTACACACCACAACGCCATCAGAATTGAGCACTTGCGAAGTATCGCGATGGAATCACACTTCGAAGCCCTCATCAAGCAACTGAGATACAGACAGCAAATTGTATCCCATGTTTTCAACCAAAGCAACATCTTTGAGAGTGAAATTCGAGTTAATTCTTACCACACCTTTACCTTTCACTCTACTCCTTCGATTGTTTCCGAAGGTGATATGTTCCCTTTGCTTGGTTGTGGTGAGGCTGGAGAACCATGCTGCATCTCCGGTCATGTGGCGTGAACAACCGGAGTCCATGATCCACGTGCCCTCCAAGCCTCGACCTGTCGCCTACACATGATAAGAACGTCTCGATCGCTCAGTGCTGGGGTGAGTAAAATAATGACGAGGCATCCAGCACTGAGTGACACGAGTAGTAGGCACAGTAAAAGCAGACGGTCTACGCACATAATAATCAGAATGATGCAAAGTGCGAGGTCTACCTACATGCTGTGAAAGAACAACATGTCGAGGTCTCCTACTCTGACGAGGTACAAATCTGCTAGCCCGAGGTCTACCACCATATGGAACATGGTGAAGACCTCGAGGAGCAAAACCTCTCCGAGAAGCACGAGGAGCCTCAAAAGCAGGACGATAGTACATCTCAGACTCATGCATACCTAAAGATGGGTAATGCATGTCCTGGTAACTCATCGCCTGAGAGCGTCGCTCATCCTTGATGCGACGAAAACAGAACCCAACCAAATGACCCGCCCGCTGACAATAGGAACAATGAAACACTCTCCTGGGGGCACTCTCATGGGTCACATGAGCAACTCTCACAGACTCCCTGGGTTTTCTCTGTGTGGTTTTCTTGGGAGGATTTTTCTTGGCCGGAGGAGTGGTTTTCTTTTGTGGATGGGTAGGCTTTTTGGCTGGAGGGGTGTCTAACAGAGCTCTCTCTTTCTCTAGGGTGGTGGGAGAGGTGAAAACAGTTTTGGTCTTACTGTCTGAAGGTATCCTCTCAAAACCCAAACCTAGAGCTACCCCTGCTCTGTCAGCACACATCTTGGTCTTGGCCAAGAGAAAATCCATCCTACCCTTTCCCTCAGTGCATTTATTAACCACGGAAAGAAGGTATTCATTTTCGGACATGAGGTTTTCAGCTCGCTCTCTTACAGTGCCTAGCTGGTCCTTAAGGGTGATGCAAGTGTCACAAACAGGTTGCACATCCTTAGAACTACCGGCCCTCTCCAATCTAGCCTCCAAATCATGAACATGCTTATCACGTAAATTAATGCTATCGCGTAATAAAGAGCAGTTCATGCAATCAATAACATCATGAGGTCTAGAATCCACCTCCAAAAGCTGCTTCTGTGCAGTCTCAAGCTCAGAGAGAGTTTGAGCATGTACAGAACGCAACTGAGCAAGCTCACTCATGACAACAGAACATGATTCACATTCAGCATCATCAAATTTAGACTTAAGCATGGTATATTCAGTAGAAATATTTTCTAGCCTAAGTCTAAGGTCTTTTCTTTCTCTAGCGGCTTGCACAAGTAATCTATCCTGACCAAGCACTACTTCATTCAGCTCATCTAATTTAATTAGAAGCTGGTCAGATGATAGGTTTACCTCAGATGAGTCAAGCTCATCGCCGCTGTGATCGCTGTCGGCCATGAAGCAAAGGCCGGTGAAGTCACGTCCCTTCTTGTCCTTCTTGTCCTCCTTCCTTGGGGACTCCTCCTCCTCAGAGCTCGACTCCTCAGTTGAGGATGTGTCGATGTCGCTGAGAGCAGCAACAAAGGCTCTGGAAGCGGCCTTGGCTACTTTCTTAGCCATCTTGCCGCGCTTGCCCTTCACAAAGGGCTTCCTCTCCTTTTTGTGGTATTTAGGGCGGTCACTCTCATCTCTCTTCTTGATTTTGGGGCAATTGGCCTTAATATGAGAGGTGTCGCCACATTCATAGCAACCACTAAAACCACTTCTCCTCTGATCCCGTCTCTCATGATGAAAGCGGGTGAACCTCCGGGCAATGAGAGCAAGCTCATCATCAGCTAGAGTATCCACCTGCTCCTTTGTGACGGAGACCAGGAAGGACAAAGCAAAACCATCTGCAAGAACACAAGTGCCTGATGTGCTTGGTTCTGCAGTGGTGCCACGGCTAGTGCTAGAAACCAATGCCAATGGCTATGGCAAAGAGCTTCTGTGCACAGCAAGAGATGCCTTGGCAATCTCTGTGGACTTCAGCTTGCTAAAGAGTTCGTCACAGGTCAATGTGTCATAGCCTGTGGACTCCTCAATGCTGGATATCTTCACTTCCCATATGCTACGGTCAAGAGCATAGAGAAGCTTGATAGCCCTATCATGATCACTGTAAGCAAGCGTCCCGTTGGATCGCAAGTTACTCACTATCGCGTCAAAGCGAGAAAACATGGCATCTACAGATTCACCAGGTGCCTGCACAAACAGCTGATACTGTTGATTGTAGGTGCTTTGGCGCCTGGCCTTAATCTGAGCAGAGCCCTCATGAAAGACAGTGAGTGTTGTCCAAATCTCCCTAGCAGTCCTAAGGTGCTGCACCCTATCAAACTCACTTCTACTCAAACCGATGAACAGTATGTTTCTTGCCTTGGAATTGGCAATATACTGATCCTTCTCAGTCTGAGAGGTGCGAGTCTCAGGGATGGAGTATTGTGAGTCCACAATCTCCCAAATTGCATTTCCTTGGCTTAACAAGTAAGCCTCCATGTGCACCTTCCAGTATGCAAAATCTGTCCCATCGAATAGAGGAATTTTACTGCCTCTATCCATGTCGCCAACAGATCACAAAACCGGTTAAGGTCAACTGGTGATCTTAACCTGCTCTGATACCAATTGTTGGACCGGAAACGGCGACCAGAGGGGGGGGTGAATGGGAGCTTTTTAAAATTTCGGGCTAAAAAACTAGCCTTCGGTCTCTGTTCAGTCTTCTGCGGAACAGGCTTCGAACACTACCTTCGAAGGTCTGGTTCGGAGGTACTTCGACACCTTCGAACACAGGCTTCGGAGGAGCAAAAGTTCGAAGCCAAGAAAACTTTGCTCCACTTACAACCCTCGAAAATCTACTCTGCTAAGTCAGTGCAGGCTCCGCACACAGGGTGCTTTGAGCAGGCTTCGCACTTCACCCTTCGCAAGAGTGGACAGCCCTCTGAGGACTTCGACCAAGTACTTGGCGGCAGCAACTGGTGCTGGGCTTCGTACACGAAGGTCTACACGCACACAAACGGACTACGCTAAGGGCTTCGACACAAGAAGCAAAACGGGCCTAGGTCAGGGCTACGCTAGTAAGCAGCGAGGTCTTGCCTCCTGTTACACAGAGCGAACGCACGTTGACAAAACACACACCTCGCACAAAAACAGCCTTCGCCTCAACAGGCTTCGGTGCACAACAACAGGCGAGGTATGTAACGCGAGCTCAAGCAAAAAGCACAAAGAAGCAGGGCTTCGCTGCTTGAATAAGGAACACAAAAAATGAACTCTCTGGATGTATTCAATCGAAGTGTATGGCTACAGGAGCTCAACAGTAAATGCTCAAAGTGTTAAATGTTACCTACCGAGCCCCCATATTTATAGCCCACAGTTCACCCAAAGGAATTGACTACACTACCCCTAGGGTTTACATTCATTTTGTCTCTACAGAACTAAGGGGTACAAAAGGTAGTCCACCTTTATTCTGGAGGCTTCTCTGTTAGCTTTGCAGAGGGGACAGTGTCAGCCTTTTACAGAACAGACAGTGTCAGCCTTTGTAGTCTTTGACTTTCTGCAGCCTCCCTTCGCACGCGAGGGGTGCGGTAGCTTCGGTGAGAAGCCTTGAGCCTGGTGGCCTTCGCTTCGCCGAAGATGACCTTCGATACAGTGACGGTTTTGAGCCGAAGTCGTCAAAGCTCCTTGGGCCTTCGCACCAACACCTCCGGAGTGGATCACCACGACTTCGCAGCTACTCCCAGCTCGAACTCCGTCCGTCCGTGTACCGAAGCCATGCAGGCCGAAGCACCTCAAGTCAACCTTGCTCCGGAGCTAGCCTTGCTCCGAAGCCCTCCACCCTCCGAAGCCCCACCTTCGGAGTACCGCCCTTCGAAGTCCCTCCTTCGTCCAAGGCCTCCGCATGAAGCATTTCATGAGCACTTCGTCGCAGTGTCTCTCCCCGAGCACACTCCTCGACGAGCCTCACCCGGACCATGCCTTCGATGCGCCTCGACTTCTGAGACCTTCGTTGGGTACCTTCGAGTGTCTCCTTCCGGAGCACACTTCGAACTCCTTGCCTCCGCAGAGGACTTGTTCCATCCAACTCCGAAGTCACTCCATCCGGAGTACCTTCGAAGTGCCTCACCTCCGAGGACTTTGTCTCGGAGTACCTTCAGTCGGAGCCACGCTCCGCACTCTCTGCCTTCACCTGGCACGCCTCGACTCGAGGACCGACCCGGACCACCTTCGCAGCCACCGTGACGGAGCTCCCCGCTCCCCTGGCATCAAGCCTCCCGCTTGACCCAGGTTCACCTGGCTCGAACCTTGTCCGTCGCCTCCGAAGTCCCTGCGCACCACCGACAAACAGACAAGTGTTTCCAGTACTCCGGAGACCTCTCCGGGTTAGCAACCTCCGGTACACACTCCGGTGTACCGCCCAAAGTACCGAAGCCATCGGTACGAACCCTGTCATCGTGTACTGCCGGACCCCTCCGACGAGCACACTCCGCTGCACAGCTGCAGCAAGCAAACACCGGACACACTTCGGTGAAACCACCTCCGAACACCCTTCGGAGGTACCACCTCCGAAGCCCCTTCGGAGGTACCCTTCGAACAGAGGGTAAAATCCTGTCAATCACTCATCACAAAACACCGAAACCAACCCTTGGTTTCTCACTTTACATCACGGCCCTAAGGAGACTACACCTTCGGGTCCACTAGAGGAAGGTTTGGAGTATGCATCGGAGGATGATGCGTTCGTTTTTGCCTCATCCATCCAGGACTTCGTCGCCTCTTGGGATTCGACCTTCTAAGGTACCTAGAAAACCTTCCAAGCAGCGGTGGCGCTAGATGATGGAGTCAAAAGGCGCTCGCCTCTGAAGGTGATAGGTGCCACCTCTGTCACTATCGAGATGGCACTGCCAATGTCTTCGATATGATGAAGGAAGCCGAGGGCATCCACCCTCCTAGAGATATATCCATATCTGGCAGCAGTGGTCCCCATCATCTTCATCGCCACTTGGACAAGATTTAGCCGATGGGCTAGGAGCTCATTCACGACGGCGGAAGACAAATGACAAGATGTGTCGAAGCACTCCAAGACATCTCGAAGGACTTCCATAGTCTCGTCCGCCACCCCTTCGTTCTTCGGCCGTTCGGCTAGAAAGGCATCCACTGACAACCTTAGCTTGGAGTTCGAAGCCGAGAACTCAGAAGCCCTCTCTTTGAAGATGGCCTTCTAAGCCTAGATCTTCTCTTCCTCGGAATTGTGTCTGGGATGTCTAAGTCTAGAAGAGAAGGGGATCAACCCAAAGCTCACTCCATACCCGGTTGTATCTCTCCCACGCCCCCACAATCTCAAGCATTCGCTTCTTCTCACCAGGAGTAGGGGCTCCAACAACCTTTTCAGTAGCTCAGACTACTTGCTCCGGGGTCATAACCATCCACGAGCCTACACAAGCAAAGGTATTATTTCATAAAAATACTTACGAGAAAGAAGTTGATAAAAATTGAAGGAAGGGGTGCAGAGCAAACTTATTGATCCAGAGGGTATCTCGTGGAGGGCGCCGTCCTGAGCACCTTGGAAGGCGAGAGGCCAGCTAGCTTTAAGAGGGGAGATATAGAGGGAGATGAATTCCTCCGCTAAATCCCGCATGATCATGCGCTGAACAGCAATTTCCATGAGTCGGACGTGGGCCTGAATTGAGCCACCGTCCGATGAAGTATCCGCCTTCCTCTGGTACAAGATCTCTCGAGGGGGGCCCCTACAAGCCGGAGTCCACCCCCACCTCGAGGTAGACCCACCGGAGATTCCAATCATAGTATCACCGCTCGTTGATGGCCTTCACAGGGAAGCCATTTTGATACTCCTTACAGAGCTAGAAGTTGACGCTCTCGTAAGCTAACAACTTCATTGAACCGTTGATGTCATACCTCTTCTTCGGTTGGTTGTTGGCCTCGTGCATCACTGCAAATACCTCAGCCCTCCTTTCACATCCCTCCACCCTCATGGCCCACTCGAAGATGGCCAGACAGGCGATGGCATTCGGAGAAAGCTGCAGGATCTCCACATGGTACACACAAAGGACTTCAGCTAGTAGCTTTGAAGATGGAAGCCCGAGCCTTCCATCGAAGAAAGCTTCAAAGACTACTACTCCCTCTTCGCGCGTATCTAGAATGACATCGTCCTCAGGGTCCCGCGTCACGACCCAGGTTCGAGACACTCGAGCATGGCCTCCCTCACTATTTCCTCGGTGCAGGTTGACCTGTCTAGGATGAAGGTCTGCTCTGAGTACTTCTCAGAGTGTGGCCGGGGGTCCCGAGGGTCGTAAACCCTAGGGGTGCCTGAAGCTCCCGGTGTCACTGCTACCATCGTCGCCACCGCCAGCTGCTAGACGAGAGGGGAGTCCGAGGCGGACCCCTTGGCACCTTTTTTGGTCATTTTCTAAGGTCTTTGGAGGCGCTCGAGAATCAGAATGAGAGTGACTAGGAAAAAGGGCTCCAAAAGCTAAGTCTTGGAAATGAGGAGACTTCATGGTAATGAATGACATGATTTCCCTTTTATAGGGTCGAGGGGATTATACTGCAAAATTCCGCGTAACGCCTATCTTCACCCTTTCTACGCATACCCCCACCATTGACGAGTGGGGCCACTGCAAAAAACTCCTGAAAACAAAATCCCAAGATATCCGTGGCGGTTGGGATTTTAGAGTTAACGTCCTGTCAGAAGCGGCGATTAGTTACTCGAGGCAACAACACTCTGGCTCCGGACCCCTTCACCTAGACACCTCCGCGGGTCGGGATGCGACAGATCTAATCGTAAGGATCACATGTTTTCTAAATTCAAAACATAAAATTATTTCTTACGCATATTGCGTTTCCCACAATGCAGGGATTTCAAAAAGACATATTTGAGGGGTACTGTTGGGAGGAAATAATCCCATCAATCCTGCTATTAGGCGGATGGCTCTGAAGAACAGTTTAGGAGCATATAAAGTGTGAAGCCTTCGGACGTCCCTACAGTACTCCAAAGGAGGAGGCTTGAAGCCCATGGCGCTAGCCCTGACGACTGCATAGGAGGAGGGATCCGGAGCCTTCAAAGCGCCTCGGAGGCCCTCGCCACCTTGCCGCCATCTAGTGACCCTTGCTCCGAAGGGGTGCCATAAAACGGGACAAGACGTTTGCTTTAATAGAGTGATCACATGTGCTCTTACCATTCTACTCCTACAGGGTCTCATCAATAGAGTCCACTATGACGGTTGTAACTAGAAGATAAGGTAGTATTTCCCTGTTAGATATCTACCTATAAATACCCCTCCCTTCTACTGTAATACGGACATTGATTCACGTAATAGAGCACACTTCGAAGTAGTCTAAGGTTATTATCCTATTCAGAGGCCTAGCCTAGTCTGTAATTAACCTCTTTCTTCAGTTAGCCCTTCGAGGCTATTCAAACTTGTTTGTGTAATATTTTACGCCAACACAGACACATGGAAATCTTTCATCATGCAATTAACAACATGTTTTTATCTATTTGTATCTAGATGTATACAATTATGGTGATGGAAAAATATATCATCTCTCATATGATGGAAGGTCACAACTTGGCAGCCATGATAATTGAGGTCTTGGGGGTAAATAGGTTGTATCATCCTGAAAAACAAAAGCAGGAATCATGAAATCTGAAGAAAACAATAGACATGGACATGATTCATATAAATTAAAAGATGTCACAACAAATAACAATAAAAAATGTCATGACAAATGAACAAATAATAATAAAATTGGGATCTTGGATAGTTTGGAATGTGCAGTAGGGCCATCAGACAAGTTGATGATTAGTGGAGCATATGTGACACAAATGTCAATAAAAGATATCACAACAAATAACAAGATCATTATTTAACTAAAATGTTGATTATTCCTAATTACCAGGTTCCCTTCGATTTGTGTGGAAAACATATATAGTTAGATGGTGCAATCTTCTTCAAATAACTCATATTAGTAAATACTCCCAATTCAGAACATCCAGTAGAAGATATGGAAAAAACAAAAATCCTAAAGCATATGTGATAAGCATAGAAAATCATACATTGAATTGGCGCTATTTGCTATTTTAGAACTATATTGAATTCATCGACGTCATTTCCTACAAGTAGTTGCATAGAAGAATAGTAATTTGAATATATTACATTGACAATAACCTCGATACATCTTGAATTGTAGCACATAAAGGCATAACCAAAAATAATATTTGCTACAAAGTAATCAATAACCTACCAATCGTAGGTTATTTGGTGTGCTCGCATTGTGCTAGTTTTCTTAAACAATGATTCCAAGCAGCTCTAACCAACTCCTTTGTTCTAAGTACAAGGAACTTTATATAAAGATATATTATATAGAAACCTTTCAATCTTTTAATACAAGCATGGAAAACTTTTTGTGTAAAAACCGTAAATAGGACTCCCTCTAATTGAGTCATCACCGGTTGAATCATTATATGGGACATGTACTTTTCTTTCATTAGAATAGGAATGGGACATGATAACATGTTAGATATATGTGAGGTCGAACATATTAAATGCAAGATAGCCTATGGTAGACCCATGCATTTAATATTGTCAATCAGCAGTCAGACATACATTCAGGCCTGATCATCCTAATCACCTAGCTTGTTTGCTAGGATCACGAAGAACAATCCTCAGTGAGGAGGTGGTTGAGGGATCCAAGAGGGTTGCCCATTGGATCCACGTAGAGTGGTCCTCAACTAGGGAATGGTCAATGGCTCTACAAGGATTGTCTATGAGACCCACGAAATTAAGTCCTCAACTACTCTCGTGAGGGCCCTTTTATGTCATCAAGCTTTAGTTTATGGTGGTCGATCTGCTATCCTGATCGATTGCCCTGCTTGATTATGTATTTTTGGTTGTGGTTGTTCTTGGGAAGTCATAGCACCATCGAGGGAGTGCTGATACAGTTGGGCCTAGCTATGGGCATACTATCAAGTAGACCACATAATCCATCAATTGCACTAATGATTAGGGTTAGTCAATACATTTTCAAAGATAACATGAGGCATTTATGATAACTTGGTTTGACAAATATATTTTTCTTAAAAAGTTCTTCTCGCAATTTTATAATTTATAAAATAAATTTGTGGTCAAATTTGTGTATTGAGTACCTTGTAAAAAGTAAAATGTTAAGTATTTTTATGGGGTAGAGTATATCATACCATACATTACTCCTTCTGTCCTAAATTATAGCCATTTTTAGACTTTGACACATTTGTTAAGATGTAAAAAAATCCGAACTACCCCTTAACTAGTACTCTAAGTATAATTAGTACTATATACAACTAATACTATAGATAGGGGTAAAACAGGAAGATTTAGGGGAAGAATTGTAGAAGTTATAATATTTGGGATAAATTTTGAATGATAGAAATTGTTGTATTTTGGTCCAGAAGGAGTACTCTATATACAATGATAATATATAAGTTTATTTATTTTATGTCCCAAGTTACCATGCTAGAGTGGGATATCATATTTCTAGTGGAAATTGTTTACCACAAGTTAAACAAACCATACAAGAAAAATGTATCTATGAGATTGTTGGTGCATTTTTTGGTCACACTTTGACACACACGTGGCCTAGGAGATCTGCTTCACTCTAGTGCAGGCCCTATGTTCTTAGAAAAAGGGTTCAAGGCGTGCCAATCAGTTTGACCCTACATCTGATAAGGAAACAGAAAAAATATGGCATTAGCAGCATGGCCTATCGGCTATCAAGCCGATGACCACGACGAGGATAGGATATTCGTGGAATATCATGTTGGTCGGCCATAAGGACGATGATCTAGGACGAAGCAATCGGGAGAGCATGCCATCGGTCGATAAGATGAATAGTTAAGAGTGTAGGCTGATGAGTGCTTTTCCGATAACTTATAAGATGCAACGTGGAATCGAAGATAACCCGTCGGCTTATACTCCGACAGAAATAAATAAAACGTGCAAGATAACATATCTATATCATGCAAATCATCACAATAACTAGATCGGACCTAACCAAGAAAGTAGCTAATCACAATGATCTTAATAATATATCAAAGAATCGAACATACTTTATTTAGATGAATGGTATACAGCATGAAAGAGATACAATAGCAAGAGATGTCGGACTTAACCAATGAATCCTCAAACTATCATACCTAGATCACATCAATCTAAGAGATCAAACTGAACTGATGCAGCCTTAGACCTAGCTAATACACCGAGAACAACCGGCGACCGTACTGTTTCAACGTTCACCTCAAGAGATCAATTTGATGCAGCCGTGAGGATACTGATCTAATTGGTATAGATGTCGGGGGTAGCGGGACTCACCTCTACATCAGAGATCGAACAATGCAGCCCAGCTCCAAGTGTCGAACCCCGCCGGATAAACCTTGGAAACCAAGGGTGGTGATGTGTCGATTAGTTGGTTGACAGAGATGTGTTTCGCTAAGCTAAGTAGGGGTACACATTTATAGTTCGTAGACTTGTCGTTCAAGCACTCTATCTTAACCGATTCCGGATAATCTTCATCTTTTTTTCTGCGCATTATCTCCATCGGCTTCTTCTGCGTCCGATCATCTTGTAATAGCATGAACGAGTTTCCTTGACTTTCCTTGACCGTATCTCTTTGACTTCTATTGACCGTGTGTTTATGCCAAGAATTTGTAAAGCCCAAGGCCCACCAAGGAAGGCGCATGGTTAACAGAAGGTCAAGGAAGATCCAGTCAAAGAAAGTCAAATGAGTTCGTCCGCAATAGTTGCATGATCAGAAGGGGAGCAAATAGAGATAAGAGCAATAGATGGTTACAGATTCATCCGAAATCGGTTGGATAGGTTACTTGGATGACAAGTCTATGGACTATAAATATTTATATCTTAGGTTATGATTAGTTTAACTCTCTTTCAATCAACAATCAGTGCATCGCCACACTTGTGCCCCAAGGTTATCTAGCGAGACTCGGGCTCTCGAAGCTAGGCTGCATTAGTTTGATCTCCGGCGAAGAGGTGAGTCCCGCCACCCCCGACGTCCGTGCCAACTAGGTTAGTATCCTCACGGCTGCATCGATTCAGTTCGATCTCCTGAGGAGAACGGTGAAACAGCACAATCACCGGTTGTTCTCACTGTATTTGGCTAGGTCTAAGGATGCATCAATTAGGTTTGATCTCTTAGATTGAAGTGATCTAGGTTTGATAGTTTGAGGTTTCATCGGTTAAGTCCGACATCTCTTAATGTTCTATCTTTTTCATGTCGTATAATGTTCATCTAAATAAAATTTGCCCGATTCGTTGATATATTGTTCAGATCATCATGGCTAGCTATTGTCTCGGTTAGGTATGATCTAGTTATTGTGATGGTTTCCATGATATAGATTTGTAATCTAGCATGCTTTATTTATTTCTATCAGAGTATAAGATGATAGGTTATCTTTAAATCATATCCATATCATGTTCACTGTCGAAGGGTGCACATCGGCCTATATGCATATTCTATATTTCTTATCGATCGATGGCGCGTTCGCTCGGTTGGGCCAATCTGGGCTATCGGTCGTCTAGCCAATCGACGTGCTGGTTCACGATTTTATCTTTTAAACCACAGTCATCGGCTTGCCAACCAATCAGCTATGCTACTAACATTTATCTTTTCTGATCCATTATTAGTTGCAGGATCAAACTGATTGGCACGTCATGAACCCTTTTCTAAGACGTAGGACCTGCACTGGTGTCAAGCAGATCTCCCAGGCCATGCGTGCGTTAGTGTGTGACCAAAAAGCAAACCAACACGCTTTTTGGCACGCCCGGTGGGACCATCTCCAACAACTTTGCCATGGCGGGTGAGCTCGATGAGGAAAACGTCATCACGATCACTATGAACGCTCTGTCCGAGGAACAAAGGATGGAGGTGCAACAACATTTGGAGGAGTTCCGAAAGTCATGCATGCATGTCTATGGCATGAATTGGTTGGGTCCCGTTCAGAAGGCCTCGCTTCCCACGCCAGTGTTGACCATAGAGGGTGGTCAGCCAATGGAGAATTCTCAGGCCAACCTTCAAGAAGTCATCGACTAGGCGATCCGCCAGTCGCTAGTCAGCCAATCAAGGATGGTGGCCAAGACCATTCAAGGACTGATCAAGGAGGCCATCGGGGGCATAGTGGTTTGCGAGGCACCGCAAGGTCTGGCATACCTCCCTAATGACCCATTGAGACTATTGCAGCACACTTGGCCGACATCACTGTCACAGGGCTGATGAGGCTAGATCAGTTGAGCTCTTCGCTCATCTATGAAGGCAACAAGATGACCCAGCCATCGGCCCCCTCACACAGTCCGTCTCAGGGCACTCTAGGTGGGGCCGATAAGAGCAAAAGATGGTTACAGATTCATCCGAAATCGGTTGGATAGGTTAATTGGACGACAAGTCTATGGACTATAAATATTTATCTCTTAGGTTATGATTAGTTTAACTCTCTTTCAATCAACAATCGGTGCATCGCCACACTTGTGCCCCAAGGTTATCTAGCGAGACTCGGGCTCTCGAAGCTAGGCTGCATTAGTTTGATCTCCGGCGAAGAGGTGAGTCCCGTCACCCCCGACGTCTCTGCCAACTAGGTTAGTATCCTCACGTCTGCATCGATTCAGTTTGATCTCCTGAGGAGAACGGTGAAACAGCACAGTCACCGGTTGTTCTCAGTTTATTTGGCTAGGTCTAAGGATGCATCAATTAGGTTTGATCTCTTAGATTGAAGTGATCTAGGTTTGATAGTTTGAGGTTTCATCGGTTAAGTCCGACATCTCTTAATGTTCTATCTTTTTCATGTCGTATAATGTTCATCTAAATAAAATTTGCCCGATTCGTTGATATATTGTTCAGATCATCATGGCTAGCTATTGTCTCGGTTAGGTATGATCTAGTTATTGTGATGGTTTCCATGATATAGGTCTGTAATCTGGCATGCTTTATTTATTTCTATCAGAGTATAAGCTGATAGGTTAACTTTAAATCATCTCCATATCATGTTCACTGTCGAATGGTGCACATCGGCCTATATGCATATTCTATCTTTCCTATCGACCGATGGCGCGTTTTCTTGGTTGGGCCAATCTGGGCTATCGGTCGTCCAGCCGATCGACATGTTGGTTCACGATTTTATCTTTTAAACCACAGTCATCGGCTTGCCAACCAATCAGCTATGCTACTAAAATTTATCTTTTCCGATCCCTTATCAGTTGTAGGGTCAAAGTGATTGGCATGCCATGAACCCTTTTCTAAGACGTAGGACCTACACTGGTGTCAAGCAGATCTCCCAGGCCACGCGTGCTTCAGTGTGTGACCAAAAAGCAAACCAACACGCTTTTTGGCACGCCCGGTGGGACCATCTCCAACAACTTTGCCATGGCGGGCGATCTCGGTGAGGAAAACGTCATCACGATCACCATGAACGCTCTGTCCGAGGAACAAAGGATGGAGGTGCAAAGACATTTGGAGGAGTTCCGAAAGTCATGCCTGCATGTCTACGGCATGAATCGGTTGGGTCCCGTTCAGAAGGCCTCGCTTCCAACGCTAGTGTTGACCATAGAGGGTGGTCAGCCAATTGAGAATTCTCAGGCCAACCTTCAAGAAGTCATCGACTAGGCGATCCGCCAGTCGCTAGTCAGCCAATCAAGGATGATGGCCAAGACCATTCAAGGACTGATCAAGGAGGCCATCGGGGGCATAGTGGTTTGCGAGGCACCGCAAGGTCTGGCATACCTCCCTAATGACCCATTGAGACTGTTGCAGCACACTTGGCCGACATCACTGTCACAGGGCTGATGAGGCTAGATTAGTTGAGCTCTTCGCTCGTCTATGAAGGCAACAAGATGACCCAGCCATCGGCCCCCTCACACAGTCCGTCTCAGGGCATGCTAGGCGGGGCCGATAAGAGCAAATAGAGATAAGAGCAAAATATGGTTACAGATTCATCCGAAATCGGTTGGATAGGTTAATTGGACGACAAGTCTATGAACTATAAATATTTATCTCTTAGGTTATGATTAGTTTAACTCTCTTTCAATCAACAATCGGTGCATCGCCACACTTGTGCCCCAAGGTTATCTTGCGAGACTCGGGCTCTCGGAGCTAGGCTGCATTAGTTTGATCTCTGGTGAAGAGGTGAGTCCCGTCACCCCCGATGTCTTTGCCAACTAGGTTAGTATCCTCATGTCTGCATCAATTCAGTTCGATCTCCTGAGGAGAACAGTGAAACAGCCCAGTCACCGGTTGTTCTCAGTTTATTTGGCTAGGTCTAAGGATGCATCAATTAGGTTTGATCTCTTAGATTGAAGTGATCTAGGTTTGATAGTTTGAGGTTTCATCGGTTAAGTCTGACATCTCTTAATGTTCTATCTTTTTCATGTCGTATAATGTTCATCTAAATAAAATTTGCCTGATTCATTGATATATTGTTCAGATCATCATGGCTATCTATTGTCTCAGTTAGGTATGATCTAGTTATTGTGATGGTTTCCATGATATAGATCTGTAATCTGGCATGCTTTATTTATTTCTATCAGAGTATAAGCTGATAGGTTATCTTTAAATCATCTCCATATCATGTTCACTGTCGAAGGGTGCACATCGACCTATATGAATATTCTATCTTTCTTATCGATCGATGGCGCGTTCGCTCGGTTGGGCCAATCTGGGCTATCGGTCGTCCAGCCGATCGACGTGCTGGTTCACTATTTTATCTGTTCAACCACAGTCATCGCCTTGCCAACCAATCAGCTATGCTACTAACATTTATCTTTTCCGATCCCTTATCAGTTGCAGGGTCAAACTGATTGGCACGCCATGAACCCTTTTCTAAGACGTAGGACCTGCACTGGTGTCAAGCAGATCTCCCAGGCCACGCGTGCTTCAGTGTGTGACCAAAAAGCAAACCAACACGCTTTTTGGCACGCCCGGTGGGACCATCTCCAACAACTTTGCCATGGCGGGCGAGCTCGGTGAGGAAAACATCATCACGATCACCATGAACACTCTATACGAGGAACAAAGGATGGAGGTACAACAACATTTAGAGGAGTTCCGAAAGTCATGCCTGTATGTCTACGACATGAATCGGTTGGGTCCCGTTCAGAAGGCCTCACTTCCAACGCTAGTGTTGACCATAGAGGGTGGTCAGCCAATGGAGAATTCTCAGGCCAACCTTCAAGAAGTCATCGACTAGGCGATCCGCCAGTCGCTAGTCAGCCAATCAAGGATGCTGGCCAAGACCATTCAAGGACTGATCAAGGAGGCCATCGGGGGCATAGTGGTTTGCGAGGAACCGCAAGGTCTGGCATACCTCCCTAATGACCCATTGAGACTGTTGCAGCACACTCGGCCGACATCACTGTCACAAGGGCTGATGAGGCTAGATCAGTTGAGCTCTTTACTCATCTATGAAGGCAACAAGATGACCCAGCCATCGGCCCCCTCACACAGTCCGTCTCAGGGCACACTAGGCGGGGCCGATAAGAATGCACATGCGCTATTCCTAGTGTTCGATCTAAGGGCTCCAAGGTAGGAGATGCCGCAAGTGACATATGACATTGCAAGAGACCCCCCGACGGACCTCATGCCGCCAAGGGGGGCACCCGATATCATCCCTCCTGGATATCACCGGATGATGCACTATGGAGTAATGCCCTACAACGATGCAGGGCAATACATATATGATGCTGCTTGACAGGACCAGTACTAACAGGCGCTAGTGCCTGCCCAATGTCTGTCGCTGGGCCAGCAGGAAGATGAGTGGATAAACCAGATCATAGAGCTCATTAAAGATCAATTCATGTTGAATCCCAAAGAGCAGACGTACATGTACCGACGGGCGTATCCTGAGTGGTTTTGATCGAGTGTTGATGTCGAACCAGTACAAGGTTTTGGATTTCACCAAGTTCTCGGGACAAGAATCGATCTCCATAATCGAGCACATTAGCCGGTTTCTCACCTAGTGTGGAGAGGCATTGGGTGACGAAGCGCTGAAGGTTTGGTTGTTCCCATTGTCCCTATAAGGATAGGCCTTCGCATGGTTTTCTTCATTGTCGGTAGATTCCATCAAAGGATAGGCGGACCTGGAAAATAAATTTCACAAGTACTTCGTCGACATCCAGGAGATGAAGCTGATCAACTTGACGTCCGTGAAGCAAAGGATGAACGAGTTGGTCCTCGACTATATATAGAGGTTTCGGGACATGCGAAGTAGATGCTACATCGTGAACCTCACTAACAGTCAGTTGGCAGAGCTGATGTTTAAAGGACTCTTAAGCTCTATCAAGGAGAAGTTCTCATCGCACAAGTTTGAAACCCTCTCACAATTGATGCAAAGGGTATCGGCCCATGAGAGTTGATTCCAAGAAGCTAGATAGGACAAATACCAGAAGAAGGTTGCGTACACCCAAGTGTACCACTCGGACTCCGACGAGGACAACGACTCTGATGTAGAAGTCAGGATGGCCGAGTGGTCCAAGAACAAAAAGCAGGTCGCATGCCCATGGATAAAATCGCCCGAGAAGGAAGAGAGGTACGACTTCGATATCAACAAGGCTGATAAAATATTTGACTTGCTGTTGAGAGAAAAGCAAATCCACCTGTCACCTAGCCATGTAATACCATCTGTCGAAGAACTAAAGAAAAATAAGTACTGCAAGTGGCACAACTCCCCATCGCACCACACTAATGAGTGCAAGGTCTTCATGCAGCAGATCCAATCGGTCGTAGAGAAAGGCCGAATCAAGTTTGATGATGGGAGGCAACCGATGAATATAGACGGCCATCCATTCCTAGTCAACATGGTGCACGCGCACTATAACGACAATCGGCATACAAGGAACAGAAGGAGGACTAGAGGGAATGTCACCTCAGTGGAACTCATCGATAAGTATCAAAAGAGGTCGATAGAAAGGGAAGATAGCAGAGACAATGAAGGGCTACGGCTACCGTCCATGGACTACTGCCCAGGATGCAACGGGGTACTGAGTGGTCATTGTCCACGTAACGACGAGATGAGGCCGCGTGATCAAAGAACCGGGCACCAAGGTTGTCGCCCCAAGATGATCGGTGCTAGAAAGGCTTGTCCCCGTCGGTTCTGAAGGAGTTGGTCTGACGACCGAAAACAACGAAGACACCATAGAAAAGCTACAGTGGTGACCCCCAGGAATCTTTACGCAAAGCCAAAAAAGAAGGGTGTAGCGTCTGCGACAGAGATAAGGGAGGTCACAAATGCATGATGAAGGATTTGATCGGCCCCCTAAGATCAGGAGAGAATGGCGCCCAAAAGATAAGGTCGATCACGACGACAAAAAAGATACATAGGTAAACATGGTCTTCTTCCTTCCCGTAGAGTATCGGGCCATCTCAGAGGAATACGCGAAGCTGGACGATACTATGGCTCAACTAATGATGGCTCCACAACCCGCAATTTTTGACAAACTAGAAGTTATGGAACATCGGCACCTGAGGCCTCTCTACGTCAAGGGGTTGGTCAATGGGAATCTGATGTCCAAGATGATGATAGACGGAGGGTGTGGCGCCCCGATTTATCAAATCGAGACATTATTGAATTTCAGAAGAAAAACAATAATACAAGAGGTTCATCATGCGACAACGTACATACGACAACATCCATGGTACGCAGACCATATTTATTACATCAAAGTTTTAGTAAAAACAGTAATAAAAATAATTAGAAAGTGGCATGACGAACATCTCCTTCAGGATCCTTCTTCTCGACTGGGTTGATACTCCAGACCGTCTTCATAGTAAGCATCCTCTGTGGGGTCCAACGGGTATGAGTACAAAAAGTACTCAACAAGCCACCGCAAATGCAAGTAGTAATGCAGGATAATAAACAAGGAAGGGTAATGGCTAACATTGCGGAAAAGTACAGTTTCAGTTATTGCATTCAGTGTAATCACATTTTAATCATGCGGAAAAGTAAACATGAATATCAACAACATCAACTAACTCGAGGAGTACGTTTTACCTCCTCGCACAACAGTCATTACATGTCAATCCATCATGCACATACATATCCAAAGTAAACTAACTGGGGGATGTCACGCAACCCGCCCTTGACCGTGGGCTCGGCTTTTCGAAAAGATTTAAGACTCTGTACCCACAAGGCACGCACTCATCCCAAACGAGATGACCCATACCACGGGAACTCGTGCCAAAACCTCGGCATAAAATGCTCCAAGCGATAACCACCCGCTCTAGGTTTCGCCGGCGCGCCGGGCCGCATCCCGGCTAACGTCGCACCCCCTTTTGCGCCACATTGGTACAAGTCACCCGCAGGTGCAACTTGACCCATCTCCAAATGGTGGCCTCGGTTTGGAACAATCCATACCTTAGTTAGGACTTACCCACTAGACTTGTGGTTAGTACGTAAGTGTATTGCAACGGATCCCTCAGACCGGTCCTTATAGTGCCCCGGGTGCTACCGACCAATGCCCTAGCTTGCACCCGGAACCCACCATGCATTCACTCACAACCACAACTCCAACATCGACAGAATTCCATAGATAAGAAACAATGGGGATCATATAGTAGAACCATGTACTACGACTCATTTTTATCCTATAGCGATCGTGTCAATACATTGGACACTAGATAATAACATTTATCATATGGTGACAAGGAGTTTAGGCTAGAGAGCATGGCTTGGGTTGCACATCAAGGTCGGGGGATCCTAAATAAATATATTGTAAGGGTTCATTTGACTAATGCATATATAACCTATGTGTTTTAGCGATAGTTTAATCAAACATGGGTTCAATATGCTCAAAAGATTGGTTTGGTGACTTGCCTTGTTCAGCAAAGGGAGAGGGAGGGACTTCGGGGAAGTACTCCGGCTCCTCGACGACGTCGTAGTCTTTTTGATATAGTAAAGTAAAATAAAAAGAACACAACATTCAATCAAACAATATAACATTACATTATAAGCACATAAGTTAAGGGTGGTTTGATTAAAAATAAAATAAATTCAATTGTTAAGGTTCGGTGGTTTATTTCATAAATAAATTTTAAAGGAATTAAAAAGTTGTCCTTTTTAGAAAGGGGTGTTTAAATGTGAATAGCCTCCTATGAAATTTCCTGGTAAATTTTAAAATAAAGGGTCCATGTTAATTTAGTGGTTTACAGTACATGAACAGAAAAGGAATAAATATAAATTTTTCTGAAGTTTAAATATTTGAATTCATATTTTAATTCTAAGGGCATCTGAATATTTATTTAAATAAACATGAAAAAGTCAAAGTAAACCTACTGTTTTTATTGCATAAACATGTAGAGAATAATATTATGAATTTTCTGAAATTGGAATGGCAATTTTTAGAGTTCAAATGCACCAGATATGAATTTTACAAGTTTAAAAGTATTTCTGAAATTCATTTTCAATTTTTAAACCCCTCGGGTCCACGGTGAGCCAGGCCCACGGTGAACCCGCACACTGTGCGCGTGCACCGGGTCGATCTGGACCGTCGGATCCAGATCCAACGCGTGAGGATGAGGCGGGGGAGTTAAAGTGACTGTGGACAGCCAGGATTAAAACGTCTGAACCGGTACGTGATGGACGACTTAGATGCGATGCGGGGTTTTAAAACTAACGGACACACGAGATTAAAACGTACCCCTTCGCACAGATCCAACGGCGACGATTAAACCGCACGAGGGATTAAATCAGTACCGTTAGATCCAGATCGCACGGTGCGGATCGAATCCGACACGGCACGGGTACTCGACCCGTGCCGGTCATCTTCTTCGGCGACGGCGAGCGGGCCAGGGGCCACGGCGAGCTATGGCGGTCGAAGCTAAGGCCTAAAATGGAAAGAGGGTGCTACGGGGATCACGAGGGTACCTCATCGGTGAGAAAAGGTCGACGGGGTGAGGCCGGCGATGAGCGGAGGCGGCGAAGGTGCTCGGGTCCTTGGTGGCGACGGCGATCCGGCGAGGTTCATCGTCGACGGAGTGGTGGCCGAGGTCGGTGAGGTCTCGGCGGTCACGATGGTGGTGGAGTCACGGACGGGGACGGTCCGAGGCGACGGCGAGCGGTGGCCGGAGGCGAAATAGGGGGATTGCGCTAAAAGGCGAAGTGTGGGCGCTCGGCTTGGTCTGAGTGCAATTGGATGCGTGAACCGAACGCGGTGGAGGGCCGTGGTTTATATAGGGGTACCGGCGGGGGCAGGGAGGGCGCAATCGACGGTGGCCGGGGATAAATGCGCTTTGACGCCGGCGAGATCGGGTTGAACGCAGTTCATCGAACCTGGACGTGAATCGGTCGGGTTTAATGGGGGGAAACGGTCACCGAAGCGCGGGGGTTTGATTGCCGGGCTTAATTCGAGGGGAGGGGGTCAGGGGCAAGGGATCCGAGGCGAGTAATGGCGTCGGCCGGTGAGGGGGGGCGATTTGGGGGCGGATCTCGCGGGGACGACGGATCTGACAGGCGGGGGCCACACGCCAGTGAGCGCGAACGAGCGAGGGAGGCGGCTGACGGGTGGGGCCGTGACGTCGGGCGCGCGCGCGAGGGGAGGCATTCGGCGCCGATAGGTGGGACCAGGCTGTCAGCCTAAGGCAAGCGTGGGTGATGGGCTGGGCCGGCCGGGAGAGAGAGAAGGGAGGGGAGGGAGCCCATTACTGTTTCAAAGCATTTCTGAATAAAAATAATTCCAGAAAATAGATTAAAATCTTAGGGCTACTTCCAAGGTTGGTAAAAAATTATAAAAATTCTCAAAAATATACTTTGGTCTTAGGATCATATACAAAAAGTTTCACCTCCTAGTTTGGCCATCTACTCTATGTTGTAGTTCAAAAGGGTATTAAAAGTATTTTCAGAAATATATATTCCAGGAAATTGAATTTAATAATATTTTTATTGTATTGAAAATTTGGGGTGTTACAGAGGGGCGGTCGTCAATTTGATGCCTTACGCCACCTTCCAAAAGCTCGGGAATACGCCAGAAGACCTCATTAGAACTAACATAGTACTAAGGGATTTCGGTGGCAAATCGTCAGACACAATGGGAGATTTGAATGTAGAACTGATAGTTGGGAGCAAGATGGTGTCGACCACATTTTTCGTGATAGAGGGAAAAGGATTCTATAGCTTGTTGCTGGGACGCGACTAGATACACACGAACTATTGTGTCTCCTCAACAATGCCTCAAAACCTCATGCAGTGGATCGGCGACCAAGTAGAGGTGATTCCCACCGATAAATCGGTTAACATAGCTACATTCGATCTATCAATATGGGAGGCAGAGGGAGTCAATTGTTTGTCAAGAAAGGCTTGGGACGAGAATTTCTTGTAAGTGTCAGACGATAGCATCACACAAGTCAGCGAAGAGCCACCCAAGATTATGCTATAAGGATGTCACTAAGGATGACTTCGGCCAAAACGATGCCACAACCGATAAAACCACTATGGCGCGGGTGTCAGGCCAAAGTTAGCCTCTATAATGTACCACACCTCCAATGAAATAGTAGCAAGTTAAAAGTTACCACGTCAAGAAGAAAAGAGGTCGAACAATGAGACTAAGGAAATACTTTCTGATCGTTCGGACGAAGTACACAACAGATGCCTATGGTATCGCCTTGAGATAGCCGATGCAAAAGCATTACCTTTAGCCCCTAAACACAGCAAGAAGACTTTGATGCAAAAGTGACTGAACGAAGCGGCTAAGGAAAACATTTGAAATGTTCGGGCGAACTACATTCAGCCGATGCTTATGGCATTGCCTTGAGATAGCCGATGCGAAGGCATCGTCCTTAGACAAAATCATCAAGAACAAAGAGAATACAACTCAGAAAACTCAACAAGCAACGATACAAGATATAAAGAAGTGATGATATATATTTATGATGTTTTTGATTACAATAAGATATGTTACAAGCCCCCTGATCGGCGTATGGAGGACCCTCAGCCGCTTCACCTCTATAGAGCATCCTTCCCCGAAGAACGAGCCGGCAAGGACCGCCTCCCATTCACCCATGTTGTAGGAGTGGGGGCGCCAGTACCAAGGTTCATAGTGGCCGATAGTGGTCTGTATCATATCGGCCAGCCGCTTAGGCTCATGGAAGGGGCCTCCTCATCAACGTCCTACAAAATGAAAAGACAAGTCCCGATCAGATGAGAAAAACAGAAGCAACGAAAGGAAAAAGAGAATGCCGAGATACTCACATCCGGATCTGCCTCGGCGCCAGTTGGATGAAGCCGTTCCCGGTAGACCATCAAGGATCGGTTGAAGACATGGAGCTTCACTTCACCCCACTACTCGTGGAAGGTGGAGGATGTCGCCCGATATGTCATCCAGATAGCGACTCTTCTGTAGGGTATCCCATCGGTCATGTGGGAGAGGTGATCCCACTCTAGAGTGCTCATGACCCTTCCACGGGCCTGGATCTATCCGATGAAGAAGATATGAGGAGGAAGTTGGATGAAACCTAACGGCATCGAGAACTGTTGACGGGTGGTAGAACTCATAGAAGCACCGCCGGGAACAGACATTAGTAAAATTGACCGGGAGAAAGCAGGGAAAGGAGGCAATGGAAAAGATACAAAAGGATTATGTGTCCTAGGATACATTGGGAAAGACCAATCGGTCGGGGAGTGCATACTCCGAATGGAAACCAAAAGGAAACCATACGATCCAACTAGAGAATTTGGGATAGAAGAGCTTGAAGGATGTGGCCAAAGTCTCATGGGAGATGGGAACAGAAGGACGAAACGAGGCCGCTTCGGCCAAGGAGTGACACCAATAGAAAGTGGGAGGCGCTGACTCCGAAAAATTGTTGGGAAAGAGCGACTGGGAAAAAGGGGCCTCTCTGATGGCTTCAGAAGTATAGACATTCAGCCAGAGTTGAAGAAGCCACCATGGACCCCGACGTTGGTCGATGAAGTTTCTAGCCGATAAGTCAACTGACATGAGGTGGAGGAGACGGTAGGTGGCCCCGAGAAGATAACAACCTAGGGGGAGCCGCTCGTGGGTGGCAAGCCATTCGGCCAAGTATTGGAACTACAGAGTCGGGGCCGGGACCGACATGCAGAAAACAAATTCCTCTAGCCAGAGGGTGAGCAAGGCGATGTGTTCGTGAGTGCCTACCGGGCCGACTTTCTTGTTGTGTCGCTTGATGTATCGGTTCCAGTTGTCGACCGGGTCGACACCAATATCGCATGATGGCTGGAAACGGAGGGAAAAGGGGTGGACCAGTGAGCTGATGTCAAGAAAGTCAAGAAGTAAATGTCAAGCAAAGAGGGGCTCATCGGTCCATGGCCAAAGATAAAGGTGTTGAGGGCATCATAACAGAAGTAACATGATGCAGTGACCGACATCAATCTCATCCCAAAAGGTGTGGTAAGTGGCCGATACCCTAAGGTACCAATCATGCTGGCCAAGGATGGAGGAAGGAAAAGGTGTGAAGCCAAGGTCCTAGTCGGAAGGACTCATGGGGGAACACTTGAAAGGGATTCAGTAGGTTTCGGCATTTAAAAAGTCAATGGGATCGGAGTTACCTAGAGGGCCCAAGAAGAAACTGTACGGATTGGTGATGATCGTTATGAAGACTTGGTTCTGAGTTGGAGTCCATGCGAGAGAACCAAGTTTGAAACTTGGTTGATTAACCCAATGGTGTAAAAACTATTGAGTGTAAATGGATCTTCAAGAAAAAAGATAGACATTGATGGAAATGTTCACATCTATAAGGCATGATTGCTAGCGAAAGGTTTCAGATAGATTCAAGGTGTTGATTATGATGAAACATTTTCGCCCATCGCCATGCTTAAGTATATTCGGATCATCCTAGAAATTGTCGCATTTTATAATTATGAGATATGGCAAATGGATGTCAAGATGACTTTCCTGAATGGAAACCTAAGTGAGGATGTGTACATGACATAGCCTGAAGGTCTCGACGGTCTGAGAAATGCTAGGAAAGTTTGCAAGTTGCTAAAGTCCATTTATGGATTGAAGCAAGTTTCTCGGAGTTGGAATCTTCGCTTTGATGAGGTAGTCAAAGGGTTTGGCTTCATCAAGAATGAATAAGAGCCTTGTGTTTACAAGAAGGCTAGTGGGAGCTCACTTGTATTTGTGGTATTATATGTGGATGACATATTATTGATCGGAAATGACATTCCTCTCTTGAATGATGTCAGGACTTCATTGAAAAACAGTTTCTCAATGAAAGATCATGGAGAGGCAACATACATTCTAGGCATAAAGATCTATAGAGATAGATCAAAACGGTTAATTGGATTAAGCCAAAGTATGTACATTGACATACATTCTGGGCATAAACATCCAGTGGACATTTATTGTGATAATAGTGGTGCCATTGCGCAAGCCAAGGAGCCTAGATCACACCAGAAGTCCAAACATATACTTCGACGATATCACCTGATCCGCGAGATTATTGAGAGAGGTGATGTAAAGATTTGAAAGGTACACACGGATTTGAACATGGTGGATCCATTGACAAAGCCTCTTCCACAGCCCAAGCATGAGGCGCACCTGAGCTCCATGGGTATTAGATACTTACGTGAGTAAGTCATGTGTATGTAGAAGATGCTAGTAGAGTCTATGCTAATGTATGAGGATAATTTTTATCTTGTTCCTTGAATAAATGTCGTTTGCATTTAATTAATGAGTACGACTCGTTATGTGAAACTATTTGCTTTGTTACGATGTTGTTTAAAAGGGTTCCTAATCTTGTCATCATGTGGGACAGTGATGATACATGGATTAACACATCCGACTGATTGATGATTGTCTTTCACAGATCATAGACATAGAGATGTCAAATCAGTGATGTGGGCACATGTTAGTGAACATGGTGTTGGACAGACCCACTTGAGATATTGCTGGAATTGTTATTATAATGTGTCATCAGTTGTCATCTCAAATGGTATACCTGCAGTGTCCTCAGACCTGAGATCGTCATTTGATTCCAGAATGCGTAGTGACACACTTAGATGCTTCCTAACGCTATTCCGTAATTTGGATAGTAATAAGGGTTGTTTTCAGGTGTGTTATGAAACATGTCTCGGGATGTGAGCGGTCAAGATGGAATTTACCCCTCCTAATAATGGGAGAGTCGTCTCTGGGCCCCTCGAGGTATTGGATTGGAAAAGTGCATGACCATAGCACTATGACTAAGGAGTTAGTCATGATTTTAATCTGATACTTGATCGAGTGAAATGTCGAGCTAACCAACAAGGGTGGCACGTATCTCGTCTTGATCTTGATTGACGACATGTGGTAAAGGGATTGGTGCTTGCGTATATCAAGGTTCAGTGAGAATTGATTTTGTACGTTTTGGGGGGTCAATATGTGCTGCTAGGTATCACTATAAAAGGTGAGGAGGAGGACGTCTTGGAACATGGAATATGCCTAGATTAGACCTAGTCACCATAGACTCCTCTCCTCCCTTTCTTGATCTCAATCGTTGAGGTCGAGGATCTCCATCTCTCACGTGCGGTGCTAGCACGCTGCCGTGGGAAGTACTCCATCCCTGTACAGGTGGATACCGTGGAGGCATTGCTCAAATAGCGACGCTTGTAGACATCTTCACGCGAACGACTGCATCGTCTTCATCGATCGGATTGGCAAAGGACGGCAAGGACGAAGCGAGGATAGGTTTGACGCGCTGCTCCGACATCTTCTTCCGCTGCACCTAGCACGTCCCATGCTAGATGGTAACGATCCATGATCTGACACACGCATGAGTCTTGGGCTTAGGGAGAAAATTTTGAATTTGCTGGCTAGCGTATCTCCCCTAATCCCCAACAGAGGTTTCATCGATTAAGTCTGACATCTCTTACTATTGTATCTTTTTCATGTCGTATACTGTTCATCTAAATAAAGTTTGTCTGATTTGTTGATATATTGTTCAGATCATCGTGACTAGCTACTGTCTCGGTTAGGTCCGATCTAGTTATTGTGATGGTTTCCATGATATAAACATATTATTTTGCATGTTTTATTTATTTCTATCAGAGTAAAAGCTGATAGGTTATTTTTAATTCATCTCCATATCATGTTCACCGTCGAAGGGTGCACATCGGCCTATATACATATTCTGTCTTTCCTATCGGTCGATGGCGCGTTCGCTTTCTTCATTCAATTTTGTGGCATAACCACAATGTGATAGTGAACAAATCACCTAATAAGTTGATCATTCGTACTCTTTTTTCACATTACACAGTGTTTAACTTGTTTACATTAAATTTCTCACGAAATCTAAAAAAATATTAACATATACAATACCAAATAAATGTAATATTAAAACATATTTAAACTAATTTGGTGTTATAGTTATTAATATTTTTTGTAAAACTATTTAAAATCGAAAAAGTTGGAATTAAAAAGGCAAACGAGGAGAGCAAGTGCCATGTTTGTAAACTCCAATCCTGACCACTCGTGCGATCTACCATCACACGTGGTTACATTTTATCACGCTTCCTTTTTTCGCTAAGGTGATGTTCCAATAAGTAAAAAAAGATTATTCCTAATTTATTATTGAAAATTTATTCAGTTACATATATATCACTGACTATTTCACTGACATGTGAATAACCAGTAACAAATATAAAATCGAGCAAACTTTAAATAATAAATATAAAATCAAGCTAACTTTTAATGATAAATATAAAGCTTCCTCAAAAAAGTCTTTAAAAAAAATTAGAAGCATCCTAATTTTACTCGAGATTCGTCAGTGCGACGTGCAAAACTGCCGGCGAATGCATGCATGCGGCACGTCAGAGCTCGAGGCATGCGGCCGCTAACTCCACCACGTGTGGCTACCGGCGCCGCCTCCCGCGCCGCCGCCGCGTGTCCGTGCAGCTGCCGGAGGCGAACTCTCGGATCTTGTGATGGCTGCCGCTGCGCCTGCACGTACACCTAACCTACGCGTGTGTGGGGGTAACAAGGGGAAGAGTCAAGTGAAAGTTCAGAAATGTCAGGCCGCTGCAGGCTCACCTCGATCGTTTCCTGAACCGAAAAGCGAAAACCTGCTTGCTTTCGAATTAGTGCCACATGATGATGATCTGAATCCAAAATTGCACCAAACTTAGACAGGAGAAAGGGTGAGAGGTTGGATGAACATTATCGAATTCCATTTAGAGAGAGAGAGAGAGAGAGAGAGAGAGAGAGAGAGAGAGGCATGCAGACGGCTGGGAAACAGTGAAGAGGGGGTGGCCTGGCATGGTGGATGAGAGTCACTCTGGCTAGCCAAGAAGACCGGCCCATGCAGCCACATTGTACATCCATCACAAGAACTTCTTAAGAAACCCTTTGCAGCTGCCATGGCTGATGATGGATGAACCAACAGAGGGCAAAGCATAGGCAAGTCATTCTTGGCTACCAAAGGGAGTAGGGCTCTCCATCTCCATGTAAGGCTCCCCTCTTCTTTCACTTCTGAGTTCTGATCATTTCTTCAGACATGGCTCTGTTTGGCTTGGTGTGTAGTGTGTAGTGTGTGTGTGCCATCACCGCACGCTTACACCTGCTATTTATAATGTGGCCAAGGAGAGGAGTCAGGACAAGGGATGCTTGTCACATTTATTCAGTCGAGGGTATCATCACCTGCAGTTGTTCTGCTGGAATGACACAAGTTGAATTGGTTGATGTATCTACAGCTGATTGCAAATCAGTGGTGCTGGAGGTGGAGAATTTTAGCAACTTTTTTTACTCAATAACCATCTTTTTCATTCAAAAAACATCACTAGGAATTACTTGATAAACATTGAAATGATCAATTTCTCAATTCTCTCTATCCTTAAGTATTTGTGGAGTTCTCATGATTCACGAGTGCCCTTGCAAATTTCTTTCAAGTTCAATGTCACATTATATTTATCTCCAGTCAAACCAGCTCAGTGATTATCAGATGGTGTTACTGTTTTAGTCTCCAATTCTTTATAACACAGTTTTGTAAGCAAAACCTGGAGCTGTTAAATGATTCCGCCGTATGATTTGTTGCCAATTTCTGCCCTTTATGGCGACATTGTTCCATTTCAAGGGAATCGATTCTACACTCAGCCATTCAAATGCATCTGCAAGACGACATTAACCAAAAGATGTTTTTTTTTGTTCTTCACAGCCTTATAGTTGACCTAGGCTCCAAATCTTCTGAAATCTCATGCTCATGCAACTTGTGTATATCTAGATGGATTGAGATGCCCAATGATAAGATCGATCGAAGCATATATGTGCAGCCTCCAAAAAAGAGCAAATCTTTAGCGAATGTCAATAGCATCCAACTAGTCAAGAGCAAGAATCTCAACAATATTCTATTTGTGTGTGTAAGAGAAAATGAGAGAAAAATAAGCTCCTGATGGATGATGATAATCCTTTTGCAATGTTGTGAACGATCAGCATATAAATGATGATGAACCTGTTAGTTGAAATTAAAAACTAAGAACAGCATCACACGTTAAGCTTAATTTAGTCATCAATATCTGTGTTCATCGCATCTGTGATAAAATTCAACTGTGGGGAACTGTCAACTGTAGGCAGATGCCTTGGGAAGTTGTAATAGAAACTCATGCCAAGCTGCTAACCATCAAACATGAAGAGTGTTCCAGGCTTTCACCATCTGGTTCAAAACAGCAAATATAATGTATGCATCCATTCAGAATGTTGGTAGTACACTAACAGGTGCTTCTTAAGACTAGAACATGAATGCAAGTAGCAAGAGAGTAAAATAGCACCATCGTTTATTTTACAGGTGGGAGTTTCTATATTTCAAGCAGAACAGTTACGCCTTCTTGCCTGTGAGTTGAATTCGTGTGTACCCCTTACTGCCTTCTCCGGACAACTCATCATAAGAAGCGTCAATAATGCCCTGCATACATCAAAGCAAAAGCAGAAAAAAATGTGTTGTGTCATGGTCGCATGTCTCTGGGGAACATGCTGTGGAGTGTGGAATCAATTTATGCATAGAAATTGGAAAATGGGGCCTTCAATGTTGACATATATTTCATATTAGTCTATCCTTCTAATGTTTTAATACCACCGTAGGCTTGCACTTACAGGTAGGGCAAATGGGGCCCATCCAAACAAGCTCTATTGAAATGATTACTCCCTTTCTAAATTTCAATTAAGCAGAAATTTTATAATGCAATGTATCCACATAAACTGAAATTTATCGCTAGCAAAGCACTAAATGGCATGACTGTAACAAGTTACTATGAATTATTACCTGCCAGTTCTCTTGCTGTCCTTAACTTTGGCGGCTAGGATACTGACCAGAACCCCCTTGCCAGTTATCTCCTCCATATGCAGATCCACCCCCCTGCCTATTGTTTCCACCATAACCAGGATTTACAGCAGAACCCTCTCCTTGGTTGCTTCCAGGATAAGTTGATGCAGGTGATTGCCCATAATTTCCAGGTGTGGGAGGTTGCCCATAATTTCCAGGTGTGGGAGGTTGCCCATAATTTCCAGGTGTGGGAGGTTGCCCATAATTTCCAGGTGTGGGTGGTTGACCATAAGTCCCAGGTGTGGGTGGTTGACCATAAGCTCCAGGTCTGGGTGGTTGACCATAAGCTCCAGGTCTGGGTGGTTGACTAGGATTGAAATCACCTACCTTCCCCTGGAAGTTCCCACGCTCTTGTGAGTTGTAGTAACCTTGAGCTTGGCCAGTAGGATTTGTGCGCCCTTGGTATTGTGTTGCTTGACTTTGGTAGCTACCAGGTGATGCATTGTAACCTGAACGATCTTGTCCAGTTTGTGCATAATTCTGCTGTGGAGCATAGCCTCTTCCATCTTGCTGTGAGCCATGTGTTTGAAAGTTTCCTTGTGACGGAGGACTGTTTTGGTAATTTCCTCGATAGTTACGGTTCCTGTCATTCCTTGAAGGTTTGCTATAGTGAACAGGAGGTGGTCTTGGAGTGATGACACCATTCTCATATTTGTCTCCTGATGAAACCAATATATACATACAGATGTGATAAGTGGCTGTACGGAAAGTCAGTAAAGAAAAAACAAGAATTAAACAAACCTCCATACTCCTTTGTCTCTGGATATAGATATGAATCAGGTAAAATGAATACAACTCCAGGCAATCCTGATGTGAATGGCAAAGTAGGAAAGTAAGTACTTTGAAATTTAGGATCCTAAATTATTGCAAGCAAAACACAAATTTAAGTATAATTCCACTCACCGCGGAATTTTTCTGACATTTCCTCAGTCATCACAGCTTGAAAACCAATATATGTTGTTGTACTAAAAGCGTACATCCTGTTCTTAGCCTCCTCATAACTACAAGAAACAGAGGAATCAGGAAAACAGAAATTAAATGTTTCAATTTCCTAAAATTTAGTTCTTATATAAGTCGAGATTAAGCACCATAAGTAAAAGCAAATGACTTGACTACTTATCAGAAAAATCATCAAACTGCAATGGTTTTGAGCATTATAAATATCAGCTGACAAAACTCATTAAGAATAGAGCTATCAAATATACAAGTACTGGTTAAGGGCACATAGATAGTTAACATGACAATTCCAGCTAGTAAGACAAACTCTTTCCAAGTATTTCATATGTTTCAAAACAACAATTTTATGAACATCACAATTATTGTAAGAAAAAGGATAGGCTCTGGCCCTTGAACTGAAAATTTGATTTGAAAACAACTGACCAGATTTCTCTTAATAATTGAATTTTCGTAGCACCAAAAAAGCAGGGTCTCAAGTGCTGAAAAGCTCATCATTAAAGTAAAGAAATTACAAATATGAGTGGGTTTCAAATATTTTGACACTACCGACTGGAGCAATTTTCTAACTCCTCAATGAACCAACCTAGCAGTGTGTATATCAAACTACATGGCATTATAGGAAATAAATATTAGCACTCAAATTAATCACTTTAATCCAACTATGAATTTATACAAGAAATAAATTTAAAAACATGCATGCTACTATCTAACAATTAAATTCAGAATAGTTCAATAAAAAAAGCACATTTGACATCATTCACAATCACAGCATTGAAGCTCAAGCACAACTGAATTTTCATCCAACTATTATAAGGTATGCCAAAGTAGAAGTGATTCCTTCGCAATACCAAACAATTCAAACACCAGTGATAAAATGTGATAAGATTTATATCCAGATAACTCCAGGACAATGTAACTTTGGGTTAGTACTTACTACTTAGTACAGAATAAATATGGATGAAACAACTTCTCGTGGTTGTATAAAGTTACAGATTAGTATGAATAATTGACCAAAAAACTACTGGAATCCATATTAAAACTAATATCAAGAAATTAATCAATGCTCAGGTCACTCCTACAATACATAACAAATGGAAATAAAAGAAAATTTAAAGTTCAGTGTTACATTTCACCATCCAGAGAACAATTCAACAAGCACAAGACACCGGTACCAATTCATAACAAAACACATATTTCTGGAGCGCGAGCGAATCGAAAGCTGATATTTTTTATACCTTCCGACAACCTTGGCGAGGGTCTGGAGGTAGGTCTCAATCATCTCCTCGCGGGAGGGCTTGGGGTCGGGGAACTCCATGGTGATGAGCCAGTGGTTGTAGTCGCAACCCTCGAAAAGGATCTCGTCGGGGGAGATCTTATCTCCGTCCATTCCACCCCCGTAGTCCCCTCCGCGAGCCGCGGCCGGAGCCGTCGACCGGAACCCGGCGGCGCCGCCCGGGAGCCATGGCCGCTGGATCGGCGGGAGGAGGGGAGCGAGGGGAAGGGACCTGGCGGTTACGGATGCAGACACGGCCGGGCGGAGGAGGGAGGCGGACGTCGAGGCGGCGGCGAGGGCTCGCCGTAGGCGCAGCGCGAGGGCCATAGCGGGCTAGGGTTTCGGAGGAGCCGAGAGGAGAAGCTTCTGGGGTTTATGTGGAACGGGGGTTTAATGGTGGGGAGTAGTGCTATATAAATTTAATTGAGTCACTTACATGTGGGGCTAAGAGTCTGTGGGGCACGAATGTCAGTGAAAAGAGTGTAAGTTCTTACGTGGGGTTCTCGTGTAGGGCCCGCGTTGGGTAGCTGACATGTGGGTCCATTCGCTGGGCCCTTGGGTTGCTCCCGTTTGGCCAGGCTGGGTCAGACTGATATGACACTGGCAGGTGGGCCGTGTGCATATATATAGGGCTGGATAAGTAGCATGGGGGTGAGACAATCTCTTGAATCCACTTCAAGATTACTTATTTCAAAAATTGGAATGCAACGTAATATTAAGCACTTTCTTGGAAATGAATCTTAACACGTATTTAGGTTTACTTTAATGTTCAAGCAGCAATTCTATGACTAGCAAGTTAAAATTGTGTTTGGTTTAGCTTTTTCCGACAAGCTTTTCAGCTAAGAAGTTGAAAGTTGAACCAAATAAGTTTGAGAGCCAATCAATTTTTTCAAAAACAAAAGTTTTTTCATATAAACCGGAATTTATGAGATCCTAACTTTTACAGTTTCTTAATTCAATTTTAAACGAAAATTACCAACCATACTATTAAAACATATCGGTTCATGTAAATTTTGAAAATATATCATTTTAATTTAATTCAAAAATATATAATTTTAGTATAGACATTTATAAAATTTCATGATTACAATGAGTTAGTATGCAAAATTGCATATTAATAATGTAACCAAGAAGCTATCAAAACATGAATCTCCTGCTATTTTAACTAAACAACCTCTTAGCATTAGACAATTGACAGCTCATAATATTTTTTTAGAATCTGCTGGATAATTAATCTGATTAACAGGGTTATCGCTTTGTTGACTATGGTCCAAAAAATACCAACCTTACACGTTTTTCTTATTTTGACTCAGTTTGTTTTAGTTATTTTATTATAACATATAACTTAAATGATGATAATAACCCAATAAGTTGGTTAAATTTAGGGAAAATTACTCACATGCCATTATAATTTTTAGAAATTGCCTATATGCCACTGTCAGTGACTGTGGCGGCCCCCATGTGTCAGTGACACATCGATGGCATATTGGCAAACCGCAAAAATTATAATGGCACGGAAAAAATTAACCCAATTTAGGGTATGTTTGATTCAGATTTTTTAAACCGGCTTTTTGACTTGTAAGTTAGAATCTAAATCAAATGTTTTTTAGACACCTAACTTTTCTAGAATCTACAAATTTGTGTAGTGTAAGCGGAAAGTTAGGGATAGCCTAGATTCCACGTATTCTCACGCTCAACTTTTGATGGAAATTATCCACTTTTATCATGAATGAAATATACATTTTATTGATATAGAATACCTGAAACTAAATATTTTTCTAAAATTAAAAGTTAATATATGATTGTTGAACATAAAGACATTTCAGTTATAAATAATTTTATTTTAGTTCTCTTATTACAACAATGATCTAAATGCATATTGAGAAACCAAGGGTTGGTTTCGGAGTCTGTGATGAGTGATTGACAGATTTTATCCTCTGATTCGAAGGGGTCCCTCTGAAGGGGTTCGGAGGTTGGTTCTCCGAAGGTGTTTGGAGGCTGGTCCTTTGAAGGTGTTCGAAGGTTGTCCCTCCGAAGGGGTTCGGAGGTGGTTTCACCGAAGGGTTCGGTGGCTTTGTTTGTTGCAGCTGTTGCAGCGGAGTGTGCCTGTCGGAGGGGTCCGACAGTACACAATGATTGGGTTGTATCGAAGGATTCGGTACTTTGGGCGGTACACCGGAGTGTGTATCGGAGGTTGCTTACCCGGAGAGGTCTCCGGGGTACTGGATACACTTGTCTATTTGTCTGTGGTGCGTAGGGGACTTCGGAGGCGACGAACGGTTCGTAGCAGGTGAACCTGGGTCAAGCGGGAGGCTTGATGCCAAGGGAGCAGGGAGCTCCGTCACGAAAGCTGCGAAGGGGTCGAGGTCGGACCTCGGGTCGAGGTGCGCCAGGAGAAGGCAGTAAGTGCGGAGTGTGACTCCGGGTGAAGGTACTCCGAGACGAAGTCCTCGGAGGCGAGGCACTTCGAAGGGTACTTCGAATGGAGTGACTTCGGAGTATGGTGAACTAAGTCCTCAGCAATGAGGCAAGGTGTTCGAAGTGTGCTCCGGAGGGAGACACTCGAAGGTATACCCGACTGAAGGTCTCAGAAGTCGAGGTGCATCGAAGGCATGGTCCGGGTGAGGGTCATCGAGGAGTGTGCTCGGGGAGAGACACTACGACGAAGTGCTCATGGAATGCTTCATGTGGAGGCTTTGGACGAAGGAGGGACTTCGAAGGGTGGTACTCCGAAGGTGGGGCTTCGGAGTGAAGCAGGCTCCGGAGCAAAGCTGGCTCCGGAGCGAGGCTGGCTCCAGAGTGAGGATGACTTGAGGTACTTCGGCCATGCATGGCTTCGGTACACGGACTGACGGAGTTCGAGCTGGGAGAGAAGCTGCGAAGCCGTGGTGGTCCACTCCGAAGGTGTTGGTGCGAAGGCCCAAGGGCTTTGACGGCTTCGGCTCAAAACCGTCACTGTATCGAAGGTTGACTTCGGTGAAGCGAAGGCCGTCAGGCTCAAGACTTCTCACCGAAGCTACCGCACCCCTCGCGTGCGAAGGGGGGCTTCAGAAGGGTCCAAAACTGCAAAGGCTAACAGCGTCTGCTCTGACAAAAGCTGGTGCTGTCCCCTCTGCGAAGCTGACAAAAGAAGCCTCCAAATAAAGTAGACTACCAACTGTACCCCCTGTTCTGATGAGACAAAATCAGTGTAAACCCTAAGGGTAAAGTAGCCTATTCACAGGACTGAATAGTGCCTATAAATAGTGGAGGCTGGCTAGGTCACATTAACACTTTGAGCAGTCATTTTTGAGCTCCTATGCTATCCGCCACATACCTTGTATTCAGATCTGTGAGTTCATTTTGTGTTCCCTGTTCAAGCATTGAAGCTTTGATCCTATTTTCATTTACTGCTTGAACTTGTATGCGTACTTCTCTGCATGCTTAGATCTCTCTGTGTCTCACTTCTTTTGAGTTGAGTTTGTGCACTGAATTTTTTCTGGAGAAGTGTGTGAGAAGCTTGTTCGAGCGAAGTGTGTTCGAGAGAAGTGTGTTTTTCAGTGTCTGTTCGCTCTGTGTAAACTGGAGGCTAGACCTCTCTGATTACTAGCGAAGCACTGGTCTTGGCTTAGATCAAAGTCCGCTTTTCTTCCCTTGTCGAAGTCCTCGGCGAAGTCTATTCTGTGTGCGTTTAGACCTTCGAAGTACGAAGCCTAGCACCAGTTGCTGTCGCTGAGTATTTGGTCAAAGTCCGCAGATGGAAGCCTACTCTTGCGAAGGGTGTAGTGCGAAGCCTACTCGAAGGCACCTAGTGTGCGGAGCCTGCACTGCCTTAAGCAGAACAGATCGAAGCCCTCAGGGGGAAGTCCGCTCTTCCGAAGGGTGAAGTGTGAAGCCTGCCCGGAGCACCCTGTGTGCGGAGCCTGCACTGACTTAGCAGAGCTGAATTTTCGGGGTTGTAGGTAGAGCGAAGTCTTCTTGGCTTCAAACTTTTGCTCCTTGCGAAGCCTGATTTCGGAGCTGTGAAATACCTCCGAACCAGAACTTCGAAGGGTGTGTTCGAAGCCTGTTCCGCAGAAGACAGAAGTAAAACAGAAGACTATTTTTAGTCTGAAATTTTAAAAGCTCTCATTCACCCCCCTCTGGTCGTCGTTTCCGGTCCTACACATATCATTAAAAATTTAGTGTTTATATTGAGTACATATTAATAGTGCAACCAAACATCAGATGTATTACAAATATTACTATCAAAATAGAAATCAGCAGTAACTCCACCCAAACAACTTCTACCTTTTCTACCGATCATGTCTTGTAATAGTTTTTTCAGAATCGACATCTCAACCAAACACCATTAGCTTTTTTAACTCTATTATTCTACGACGACTGAAATATAAAATCAACCACTATCATTCCATATTCAAATGTAAGTTTCTTTATATATGGACACTTTATTTTAAGTGTATTGTAATATTTTATAATCTAAACATAATATTAATAATTCAAGACGTCAAATAGCTTACATCTAATTTTTATTTGAATTATTATAAATCAGTTTATTATGTCATAACATATAACAACAATCCTAAAACTAAAACATACATGACCTTTGTGTTTAGTCCTTTTCTTTTTTTGCACATTAGTCATTGACGTTGTGCTAATTATATTAATTGCAAGCATGGCATTGCATGACTCATGCCTCCTCCTCCGGTTGCACCGCATAATTATCCAGGCTAAACCTACTCAAGCCAACTAATTAACATTGTTATTCTACGACACATTGAGTGTTGTAGAGAATATTTTTTTCATGGTTCAACGAATATCTTCCATATTCCTATGGTTTTCAGGAAGGAAATAGATCATGAACTAATTATTAGTAGCTAATTTTCAGTCTTATTTTATCTAAATAACTCAACTAATTATTAAACTAATTGTTAGTTCATGGACTGATTAATCCATAAAATTGGACTAACGAGAGTTAATAGGAGCCTTTTATCTTTTTCAGGTATTAGTCCAAAGTATCCAAACATATATGAAGTAATTATTAGTTAATTAATTATTAGCTAACTAATAATTAGTTGTAGCTAACAGTTAGTTTTAGTCCGTCCAAATGAGCCATTAGAATTTTTTTGTTACAAATAAATTTGAAAGCAACATAAAAGAAGTTCATCAACCTAAAAATGTTCCTAAATCAAACAACCGAAGACGCCACTTTTCGTGCTACACATCACGAGTCAAACGTCAGTGACGCCACACAAAAATACTACTAATCATTAATTATTGCCTTGTGTAGCTCATTACTCCTCCGGTTCTACGATTTTTAACGTTTTAGGCATATTTTCATGTACAAGAAAATAATTAATTAGTACATATATTTTCTATTTTATTCATAATAAATATAATTGCGTTATACTTATAGTTAATAAATTTACATGCATACAAGGATGTATGAGTAAAAAACTTGAATGTTTAGCTTCGGCCAATTAGGGCATCCACAATGGGGGACAAAAAGGTGACTTTACGCATTAATATAATTTTGTTGCTAGCTTTATACATTGTGGAGGCAACCATAAACAAAAAAAACTTAAGGTGCACCTTAAGCTTAAGGTGTAGCCATAAGAAATAAAATGCTAATTTTATTGGTCCTATCTTAAGTTGGACCCACTTTAATACTACCTTTTAAATTTCTTCTATTGTGTACATGACACTAACAAATGACAAATTTTTGTGAATCTCACCTTAATGCTATTTTGAATAATACATTATGGTTGCTCTTAGAGATCCTTACTAGTTAGCTAGTCTGAGTTAAATTTTTTTCGCTGTTTTTTTTCAGTTTTTAAATTCTGGTTCGTATATTAATTTTTACAATCTGAATCAATAACCATGTACTAAATATAAAATCAAAGAAACTACAAATTACACATAATTAGAGGGTCAAAGTGAAAAAGGTAGAGAAATTCGTCGGATATATACGCGAGTCCCGATACGTAGGGAACAGACAAGATTTGGCTGCTCTCCAGTTCTTACCTCGCACACCCGTGACTGCCCAGAATTCTCGTGGGTTTTCTGGATTTGCGCCGATTTTTCCTCCGCTCCCGGAATGGGGGAATCGGGCGCGCTCCAGTCCATCGTCTACCACCGCGGATCGCTCCGCCTCCTTGATCAAGTTTGGTTTTTTTCCGCACCCTTTTTCCGCTGTTTTTTTTAATCTCTGCTCCCTCCTGGTGAAGTTGGGATGATTTATTGATGGGGTTTTATCGGGTGGTGATTTTGATGCGGCGATGCAGAGGAAGCTGCCTCTCGAGGAGGACTACATCGAGGTGAAGTGCTCCGCCGATGGATGGTGAGCTTCACTGTGCTTTCACTATTGTTCTTGATTCTTGCCAAAAGCTGGGAGATGCAACGATATATCGCAAATCCTTTTTTTTTCACTCCAGTAAAGATGCTTGTGTACCTACTGAGGATGGAACCCGTTGGATTATTCAGGAATGCTATCAGAGACATGGTTGTCCGTGGTGCTCCAGCAATTGCCATAGCAGCAGCATTGGCACTAGCTGTAGAAGTTTCTGGGTTGGATTTCACTGGTACACCTGCAGAGGCAGCTACTTTTGTTTCCAAGAAACTGGAGTACCTTGTATCGAGGTATGCATAGTTCAAACATTCATCGATAATTTTGGTCCTGCTGTTGGTATTGTATTTAGGGATAGCAAATGAGACCTCATATCTAATCGATGTTTTATTTTCAAAAAAAATTCTCAGCCGGCCAACTGCAGTGAACCTATCTGATGCTGCAACAAGCTTCAGAATTTAGTGTCAAGGGCAGCAGAATCTGCAGAAGATGCCAAAGCTATCTTTCAGGTCCTAACCTAGATCGATAAGACAATAAATTCGGTGCATCTTTCTTCTCGATATTTGAACAGTAATTAACACTTAACAGCCTACATAAACAAATTTATTTTGCTTTTTGAATGAGCCATGTATACTTGTGAGTAGCCAGCAGCATACAGTTTATCCATCCAAGAACCATACTACCTATGTTTCTTCATCTTAAAGGGTGGAGCTCACAAATTAGTGCTTTTGAACCAACACTTTTTTGAAATGTGATATTTATTAGTTAATGCTTCAAGTCTTAACTCAAATTAGTAACTAGAATCTACTATAGTTCAACTCAAGCTTGTGCAGACAATAATAAACTGCAGACTAAAATATATCTATTGAGGGTAGGCGTAGGCCTAAAATATATCTATTGAGGGTAGGCCGACGGATGATTGCTGCTTATTATATGTTTCTAATCCTCCTTTCCTCAACCAGGCCTATATTGAGGCTGCAGAGACTATGCTAGTTGATGATGTGGCAGATAATAAGGCAATTGGCTTGCATGGAGCTAAATTTCTCCAACAGCAACTTGGAAATTCGACACATACTTCTGTTCTAACCCATTGTAATACTGGCAGGTAAATGAGTGAATTGATGACTTGCTTTACTATGTGTGCTGCTCAGATTCTACACATAATGATACATTTTACCTTCCGTTGTAATTCAGTCTTGCAACTGCTGGTTATGGAACTGCGTTGGGGGTTATCCGTGCTCTTCACTCTGGAGGACTTCTGAAGAAGGCCTTTTGCACTGAAACTCGTCCATTTAACCAGGTAATATATTCCTTCATTGGCACTGAAACATTTTTTTATCTTGTTCTATGTTGTAAGATGTCGAAGATGAGTTCAACCATCTGCATTATCTGACAATTTCGTTGTGTAATTTCATTTATTGTTTATGGACATAAGAAACTCATGCCAATCCTCGATTCCTCTGTTAATTTCCAGGGTTCCAGGCTTACAGCTTTTGAGTTAGTTCATGAAAAAATACCTGCAATGCTGATCGCAGATTCTGCTGCAGCTGCACTGATGAAAAACGGGAGCGTTCAAGCTGTGATTGTTGGTGCTGATCGTATCGCTGCCAATGGTACACATCCATATCATTCCTCAAATGAATTGAGAACTAAAACTAATGTTGTTTTGACGGTGTTTCTGTTATGATTTTCCAGGTGATACGGCCAACAAGATTGGCACATACAACCTTGCCATTTCTGCAAAGCATCACGGTGTGCAGTTTTATGTGGCAGCGCCAGTAACTTCGATTGACCTCTCCCTCCCATCAGGAGAGCAAATTGTCATAGAAGAAAGGTCTCCAAAAGAGTTGTTGAACTCTGAAGGTGGCCTAGGCAAGCAAGTTGCTGCGTCAGGCATATCAGTGTGGAACCCGGCTTTCGATGTTACACCGGCGAATCTGATTACTGCAATCATAACGGAAAAGGTATATAAATGCTTCATAGTGATGTGAACTTCTGTTAGTGAACTAAGCATGCAGAACATTGATTGATTAACCATTGTTTTTTCCATTCATGTACAGGGTGTTATCACAAAGTGTGATGCTGATGAGACTTTCAACATCAAAGATTTCATTCAATCTGCAAACGGGTATTAGCTAGTAAGGCTCACTTCTGTATGGGCATAAATAAGCTGGAGCATCCTTGGCATACAATTGAAGGCTCATGCTGTGTAGTCCATCAATAATTTGCTCCGAGGGAAGCAGAAAGATGAAGATCTTTTGGCAACACGAATTTGCTGTACTGTGAAGATGTATGTGACTAACTGACTATGCATTACTAGTGAGCCAGACAGATTCTCAAGAAATCGGTCTCCACTAAATAAGCTCAATTTTTGCATATTATGTTTTGAAAACAAAATTGAATTCTGGCACGTCGCAAAATCAAAATTAGTGAGGGTCTATATTTATAGATGATGGTCGATAGATTATGGAGATGGAGGGGTGATCATGAATGAATCAAATATAAAATTAAAAAATCATTTTGAAAAAGTAATATAAGAAAATGGTGATGTATGAAGTTTTTGAAAAACAGTACTTTTTGATTCATGCCAAGAATAATCTGCGAAGAATCCATCATCCGTGAGCTGAAACAGAGCCTGAATTCTCAGCTCAATCCGAGTGGATCCACGCCATTCAGAATTATCTTTTTTCAAATATCTTTTTCAAGCTGTGCGGGTCGTTTTCCAAAAAAAATATCTTTTTTCACATGCATCGAGTACGGTTTTTTAAAAAAGTTTGTTTGATGGCAAACGTTAAACTTATATACTTGTAAACATCTTAATCCTTGTAAACTGTGCAATCAAGAAGAATCCAACAAAACGAATAAGATTACGAGGCCAACGCAGTTGACACGCCATTTGTTCTTCTAGCACACAAGGCAATGATAATGGGTAGACATGAACACAAACCCCCTCCTTGTTAAAAAAAACTTAATTCTACACCCATGAAAATAAAACCACAGGAGAGAATGTTGAAACATAATACAAGACGATTTACAGGGCTACTCTGCGACGACTACTGTACAGGGGTTAAGAAGATAACAGGTACAAAGAATTAGTTGGCTTGGCAGCCATCCAACATTATGAGATTGATCCTACAAACGACCTCTAGTAATTACACAAACTACGGGAATCCGCTGCTGGCCTGAGCGGCCATATAGACGGAAGCAGCGCTCTAGCACTATAGAAACAAGACTAACACTAGGTACTTCATCTTCTCCGATGATGTCTGGCCAACATTGCCTGAGCCTGATTTTTCCTATCCGCATACATTGGGAGGCAACTGATCTCATCGATCTCTTCTAGAAGCTTCTCTTCAGTGATATTGTCCGTGATGCTCCTCATTACCTGCACAAAATGCAACAAAATGGTCAGAGCACACAATTCATTTTGCCTCATCATTCCATCAGTAAGCAAATCTTATGCTGTTACAACTCTCCTGAGCCCAAGTTTTGCACTTTATGGGAAAACAACACAGAGATGTTAACAGCTGCATTACTAATCAACCGGCCTCCTTGAATATACTTGGGATTTTTTAAAAACGAGATGAAAGCAGAATGTGTATTGTTCCCAGAGAACATCGACAACATAATAAAATACAGACTCAAAAGGTAAATATTTATAGAGGTTAGCAGATTAGATACTACTCCCCCTCGTCATATATTACTGGTGTCAAAGGGCACATCAGCTTATTCTGGAATTATCAAATTTGCATCAGTTTAAGAATCATTTCAAATAAAAAGACATCAAATTCAAATGATAATGACAATATTCAGATGCTTTCCTAAACAGACTAGGTTTTTCTGCGAACACTCCAAGAAACTACAATTCCCCCATTCTCATGCATCAGATTGAGGAACGGGAGCACCTGGTTGCTCCTTTCACTTCATCGGAAATCGACGGTGTCATTCATTCGATGCCATCTGATAAGGCACCAGGCCCAGATGGCTTCAACAGTCTGTTTTATAAGTCATGTTGGGAGACAATCAAGAGCAATTTCTACAAGTTCTGTGAGCCTGTGAGGCCTTCTACATGGGTAACCTTGACCTACGGCCAGTTAATAACTCTTACATCACACTGATCCCCAAGATAGACTCTCCCTCGTTGATCAATGACTTCAGACCGATATCACTTGTTAACTTTGCAATCAAACTGATTGCAAAATTGCTTGCTAATCGCCTTCAGCCGATCATGCATTGGGCCATACACAAAAATCAATATGGATTCATCAAAGGTCGGTCGATCCAACACTGTCTTGCTTGGACCTTGGACTTTACTCACCAATGCCACCGATCAAAGAAACCAGTTACACTGTTTAAACTCGATTTCGAGAAGGCTTTTGACTTAGTAGAGCACTCAGCCATTCTCTTCATGCTAAACAAACTGGGTTTCCCACAACATTGGATCAAGTGGATTGTCACGATCCTCAGCTCTGCTCATTCGGCAATCATAATCAATGGATCAGTAGGCAGATTCTTCGATTGAAATGTGGGGATAGACAGGGGGACCCTTTATCACCGCTTCTTTTCGTCATAGTGGGAGAACTTCTGCAGTACATCTTGAACACAGCTGCCTCTGTGGGGGTGCTCAGTGCCCTGTCATGCCACCTCCAGAAGGAATTCCCAGTGATCCAGTATGCTGATGACACCATCATCTTCGCGGAGGCATCACAGACATATTTTTCACCTTAAAGCTTTGCTTAATTCTTACTCGGCCTTCACTGGGCTCAAAATAAATCTCTCCAAATCATGCATGATCCCGATCAATATCAACAACCTTCAGGCAACGACTCTGGCTGGAACTTTTGGTTGCCCGATAGGGTCCCTACCAATGTCATACTTTGGATTGCCGTTGGGGGTTACAAATCGTCAACTTTGTATTATCGGCCCTGCCCACATACAAGATGGGCATGTTCTAGTTGCCTGCTAAAGTTATTCACCTCATTGACAAGGCATGGCACCATTGCCTATGGCAAGGCCCTGCTACCGACACAGTTGCCAAACCTCTGATTAAATGGGCAAAGGTCTGTAAACCCAAGTCAAAAGGAGGACTGGGTGTAATTAATCTCCGAGCTCAGAATAACACCCTTATGATGAAGCACTTAGACGAGTTTTACAACAAAAAAGATATCTCATGGGTAGATCTCATTTGGACTGCCTACTACCGCTCGGGCTCATTACCACACCTGGTCTGTCGATGAGGTTCTGCATGGTGGAAAGGCGTTTTGAAGCTCTGCCCCCTCTTAGCCATCGCCAAACCCTCTACTGGTAATGGCTCAACAGTGTCTCTTTGGTTCGACCTCTGGATGACACAACCCTTGCACCTTTGCTTGCCCAGGCTATTCATGTTTGCTAAACATAAAAAGTGCTCCCTCTTTAGTTTTCTTGGGCAATCTGATTTGTCCAGGCACTTCTATCTACCTTTGTCCGAGGAAGCCCTGGCAGAATTACATCAGCTTCAAACCCTTACTGGCTCTCTTACTATAGACCTGGATGTCCCTGATTCTTGGGGTTTTATTTGGGGATCAGGGTCCTTCACAGCCATAAGGCTTTACACTAACACGTTAAGGAATCTTGAGGTTCATCCGGTATTCAACTAGATTTAGTCCTGTCACTGCTCAAACAAGATAAATGTCTTTTTTTGGGTCCTCCATGATAGATTGAACACGCGGGACATCTTGCGAAGGAAGCACTTTATTTCGACTGATCAAGACTGCCACTGCCTGATGTGCTATGCACAACAGACGGAAACATCTCAGCATTTATTCTTTGACTGCAGCTTTAGTATCGCTTGCTGGGCTGCACTGGGGCTGGTTTGGCAGTCCGATACCTCACCAACCGAGCGAATAGTGTCGGCTAGGCGCAACTATAGCTGCCCTTTCATAATGGAACTCATCTTGGTTGGTGCCTGGTCCTTATGGCTTCACCTCAACAATTGTGTCTTTCGCCAACAATCACCCTCTACGAGGGTATGGCTGGTGTCCTTCAAACATGTACTGGCTCTACAGGTGCACTGATGCAGACCAGCTCTTAGAGAATCCTCGATTACTTGGCTTTCACACCAGTAAACTACACTAGTTGTAGCAGTTATTCCTAGCTGTATCTACTCTTCCCTATTGTAACCCCCTCAGAACTCTATTTGTATTTATTTTGGTTCTTAATATATAACCTTAGTAGGAGTCTCTCCTGCTGGTTATCTCAAAAAAAAACTCAGATGCAGCCATATATGCCAGATTGAATTAGCAACTATTGTAACATAGAAAATAGTATAGGAAAACCAACCTTGCGGTATGTGTTGATATCATTGGGAGTCGATTTATCAGATCTAATGCGCATGCAGACCCAACACTGCTCTTCCTTATTCCAAGAACACTCGACAATCCTCCCTGAGATAGATGATTGATCTTCTTCATCTGCATAATTTTCAGAACATCAGAAAAAGAGAACAGTTGAAACACTCATTTAAAACAGGAAAGTAATCATATGCCAGCATCAGAAGATAATCAATTAATATGCAAAAAACATAAATGTATGAATTATGATTTTAATAAAGGACAAAAGACATTACAAAGAAGCAAACAGGACAGAAAAGAAGTAACATATAGTAGATCTATCCCCTGATATTGTTCAAAAAAACCATGTGATTTTTGCATCGAACATGTCCTTTGCTGTTTCCTTAATCCTTACAACACCACTTGATAGTCTTTACACATGTTAATTGTGAAAATAACTCGTACATGTTAACTTGTGATTTTAGAAAGAAAAATAACAGGAGAATAACACAATAGGCCTGCTATGCGATATTAAAGGGATAAAATATGTAAAAAAATTACAGTATTTTCGCAAGAATTGCACTAAATCCTCTAAAAGTCCTATGAAAAAACTGCATTCCAAAGAAGCCCTAAAGGGATAAAATATGTAAAAATGTAGGAGGTGATGGGGTGACACATTCACCAACACATTCTTTTTTAACAGGTATAGATATGCAACCCCTCCTAGACTTCACAATTTTTCAAGGCCGGTTTGGGGCAATGAAAATTCTACAGGCCATTCAGAATAGCATTTAATATCCTAACAATAATTTAAACTTGTCAAAAAATCATCAATTTAAAAAATCAATGTTTTTATCATATACTTTAATATGCTAAATCTAAAATTACAAGAGTAAAATGCTTCACCCTGCACAGCATTTAAAATACTATATACAGGATGAAATGAACAGTGGATGGGATGCTTACTTGGAAATACTATACGGGAACCATCCATTAGTTTCTTTTTGCCTCTCTCATAAAGGAAAACGAGCTGACGATTGTCACCCCCAACCTGTAACAGTTAGATATGACATAATGCACCTAGGCCCTACCATCAAAAAAATATCTTTGCCATGGTAAACCATTTGAAGCAACATCATTGGAAGTTTGGAACACACAACAGATACAAACCTCAAACAAAAAGTCAACTGAATTCATTTCAGGGTATTTCCACTTAAGAAGACCCTCATGTGTACGAGTTACATATGGATCATCCCAGCCCTACATGAATATCAGAAGTGACTCAGCCAAGACAAACAAATTATAGTTCAAGAATAGAATTGAACTGTTACCAACCACAGTATGAATTTGTAAACAGCAGGTGTTTGAAAGCCTTTACACATATCCAAACATCTAATGTTGTATAACAAAATTTAAATCATGGTTCTACAACTTCGCAATAAACATTTTGCTATATTAATAATTTAATATATAAAAAAGGAAATAGATGCATTAGCCTGCACTTCAGAAAAGTATTTACGCCCAGTCTACAAAGCATTGTAAAAACTATTTACACCCACTCAACCACTATTACTTTATTACAAAACCCATGTCAAACTATTTTAAAAACAAGTTCACAGAAATGTTGGACAGAAGAATGTCGAAACATAAGTATACAAAGTTGTGTCGACAGTAGGTTGCCAAGAGAAGATGCAACCTACACCAACACAACTGCTAAAAATTAGTTTAGATTGCCACCGGTTGAGATGGTTTGGACATGTCCAACGGAGGCCTCCGGAGGCACCAGTGCGTAGTGGAACCCTAAGGCGTGACAACGATGTGAAGAGGGGTAGAGGAAGACTAAAATTGACATGGGAAGAAGCAGTAAAAGGTGATTTGAAGCAATAGAATATACCCAAAGATTTAGCCATAGATAAAAGTGCTTGGAAAACAGCTATTCATGTGCCTGAACCCTGATTTGTGGTTCTTGTTGGGTTTCAACTCTAGCCTACTGCCTACCCCAACTTGTTTGGGACTGAAAGGCTATGTTGTTTTGTTGCCATCACATAAGGCAGTCGGCCTATTCATTACCATCTTCATTTTCTGATAGGTCATTAATTGTGACTAAGTTCAATCTTAGATTATTTTGTTCATAATTTCTCGTCTCTTACCAAGCAGGGAATCAGGAACAAAAAAATTAATAACCATGAATTGCCTTCCGTAAGCTTCCATTCCCCTTCCCATTTGTTATCAAATATATCATAAAAACGCAACAATCACAATACTCAATAATTCTTATACTGAACAATCAATGAAGTACAAGGGTATAAGACAATCTGCAATCCTAATAAGAACATTATGGCTATAAGAAAAAGAACAAAGGCCACAAGATGAATCGTCGGACCATTAAAAATGCATATAGGTGATTTTATTTAATTACTAATTACGGTACTACATACTTGAAGGGAAAGGTGATCACATGCAATAAGCATATTTGTGTATCAGTGATAACATGCATTGCAACAAAATAGATAAACCATCCTAATCATAAGCAATAGATCAACAGTCCACATACATCAAAAGTCAACATAGAATGCAAATTTCAAATGAAAGAGTCACATGATTGTTTTTCTCATCCATCAGTATTGAGTCAAATTCATGTCAGAATAACTGGCTTTCAAATATACAAGTTCACAAATATAACATGCTTTTTAAAAGAAAAGATAAGCATTGCATCAACTTGTACAGAAAATCTCAACGCTTATTTTAGTTTTGCTACACAGCCATTTCCTTCGATAGAAGGCAAACCTACCTGAAATATAAGACCATCTGCATCATGTGAAAGTGTTGGAATAAACTCCTTGAGTAACTTCATTACGGTAGAAAGCAACCAAAAATTCTTTCTCCTGACCTAGTAAGGCATCATAGACTAAGAAAATGCATTTTGCAGAACATATAAAGATAGAACAAGAAATTTCAGCTGGTGTTGGCTTACATACCGAAAATAGTTCCATATCGTATTTGTACATTGGGTTGCTCTTAGCACCACTTTCAAACTGAATTTTGTCATAGTAACGTGGCCGAATTATTTCATCTTCAAGTAGCCTCCACCTTTCAGAAAAGGGCAACTGCGAACCATAAATACACAAAACTTAGAACAATACTAACACAGTACTTTACATCAATAAGAGCAAACTGAAAGAAAAAACATACCACAGGGGCAGACACAACTAACATTAGAAAATGAAAATACAGTCACTATAAAATGTGATCTCTAATAGAAAGACATAACATGTTAACAGAAGCTAATTCACATACCACACTACCTTTGATAGAATATCGCAAATGTACCTTAGATATGAGCATATAGCAACTTCCGTGAAAGGAAAAAAACAGAACAGGCATGTGAGATGAGATCAGTGTGAGTGGGTCTGGCCTGTTTAGCTCATTGGAAATGATCAAATGAATGCAGTAGTTAAAGGTGTAGTTTTCGTAAACATGATGCAAATAGTATGATTATCTGAAAATTGCTTACAAATGTTGTTGTGTGATGGATTTGAAGGTAGCTTGGTTTTTGTAAAATTGACTCCAAATATATTTGCATTATATTACGAAGCAACATTTTGATTAACAATTCAATCAGCATTCACTAAGGTGCCGCCCACTTCAGGGCAGTCTAGGAAGGTCGAGTCGGAGTTGGTTGTCACAAAATGCCCTAAATACAAGTACACCAAATGCCTGCCAGATAAAACAATTGGACAGAAACAAGTCAAATAACAGAACATAAATTAGATAAAAAAACATCCACCTTGATTTTTGACACTGAATCAAGTGCCATAAGATCATATGCCAAATACCTCCTCTTCAATCCTGAATCTGGTATTGTATCTATAATCATTTCTCCATCAATCAATGTCATCTCATGTGGACCCTTGAATTGGCATTTGGCAAAGGAATAAAGTTATTTTTTGCAAACAAAAAATGTTAAATGTATTTATATCTTTTCTCCAGCACAAGAATGAGAATCTTACTTCATTAAGATTCCTATGGGGAAAGCGCATCTGAACTCTTCTAAAGCAAAAATTCCGATCAATCAAGAAACAACCATCCCTCATTATAAGCATCATATATCGGGTTCCATCAGCTTTCCATGTAGCATAGTAGTACCGTTGCCTGAGTAGTTGCAGATTGTCGCTGCAGACAAAAAAAAAAGCAAAATTTGGTCAAGAACACACAGACACCAAACAAATGCCAAATTAGGGACACTTCAGACTACGTACTTTCAGAGAGCAGAAAAGGTATTTAAAAATCTCATTTAGAACCCTCCAATAAAAACTGGGCATTTCTTTCATCCATCCAAATACTTATGGTTTTCTTCAAACAAGCGGGCACAATCTTTGGATCATATCATCATAGTTTAAAGGATTTACAGACAAACAACCATTGCCTCTAATTTTAATGTTTTGTAAATAAAAAATTGAAACAAGTTATATGAAAAGATTTTAAGAAATTAATGACATAAAAGGAAGGTTTTCAGGCAATCAGAAATCTGAAATGGTGCTTATGTGAAATAGAGCTTTCGCAGAAAGTAGGGCACATATATTCAATCCACCGAATGCATACATTTACCTACTAACCTCGTGGTAAAGATTTGAATGGTTCTAAAACATTACCCTGCTGTTTTCTGGCAAGCTCTAGCCTCTATGTACAACATAAATATCTTTACATGATACACAAGGAATATCAGAAATACTAGCGCACAGATAACATGTAAGAGATAATTAACTTAACACAGATTAATAATCTATTAATATCACAAACAATGCATGGGGCTGAGTTGCTGTTAGCCACCTGTTAAGAGAGACCGGATGTGATCCTGGAAACTGTGCATACCCTCTTACCTGTAACCAAAGAAATGACATTATAGCGCCATGTAAGAAACACAACTTGTAGGAAGCGAGAAATGCATGAACTTGCGGAAACAATAAAAGTTGTGGAACATATTAAGAGGAAAGTATGCACAAACACAAAATAATATCTAAACAACAGGCTAAACTGTAATGTGGGGGAGATACTACCAACGCAGGCCCAAGCTTCCTGTAGAAGCAGCCGGCGTGGTAGCTTGAGAGGGAAGGAAGAAAATCTGTTAGAACTGATTAGAAATCAGTTAGAAGCTGCTAGCTGGCTGAAGGCTATAAAGAGGGTTGTATCCGGCACTATGAGTTTAACAAAGAATTGATTCCCTCACTTCCTCTCTAATTCTTCTTCCCCTGCCCAATCTCTCTACCTCTCTGGACGCCATTGGTTTGCCGGAGGCCAACTCCGGCGACCCCCCTCGCCGGAGCTACAACCTGCGTAGCCACGGCAGTACCGTCCGGGACCCTAGGGTCCTTGACAACTTGGTATCAGAGCCTAGGCGTTCCTCCGTTGCGCCGAAGGTCTCTACATCGTCATCATCCTTCATACCAATCCCCAGTTCTTCTTCCTCTACATCAATGGCAGAACCTTCAACAGCAGATTTGGCGATCCTCATTGCCAAGCTAACTGCCTCGGTGGAGACACTCCAGTCCAAAATTGATACACTCGAGCACCGCAACACAGAATCCTCATCAGCAGGGCTCCGGGTCGTGCATGGCAGCGAGTACATCACGGAGAGGCCACCTCGTTTCCAGAAGATGGACTTTCCCAAGTTTGATGGTCGATCTGATCCCTTGGCGTTCGCCAATCGCTGTGAATCTTACTTTAGACAGCAGCGAATTGCCGAAGAAGAAAAGGTGTGGATGGCATCCTATAATCTGGAAGCAGGAGCACAATTATGGTTTATGCAAATTCAGAATGATGAGGGAACCCCTCCGTGGAAGCGCTTTGTCGAATTGCTCAATATTCGGTTCGGACCGCCACTACGTTCCAATCCTCTAGGCGAGTTGGTGGCATGCAAACGAACCGGTTCAGTGGTTGAATTTCAGGACCGGTTTGAGGCTCTATTGCCCAGGGCAGGAACTCTCACCGAAGCCCAGAAAGTTCAGTTGTTCACTGCAGGACTTTTGCCACCCTTGAGCCTGGATGTGGAGATTCTTAATCCACAATCCCTCGCCATGGCAATGAGCCTAGCCCGGAAGCTTGAACTTCGTGACCAGTGTGCAGCCGCTGCCCTGCCACAGCATCGTCACCAGAAGGGAATTCTGCCGACTCCTCCGCAGCGGGCTTTGGTCCCTACGGCACTGGGTCAGCCACAGACTACTCTGGCAGGAGATGGGAGACGGGTTATGAGGCTATCCCAGGCAGAAATGGAGGAACGTCGTAAACAGGGACTGTGTTTTAACTGCAATGAAAAATCAGCAGAGGCCACAATCGTGTTTGCCAGCGGATTTTTTTCCTGGACTTGGCCTTTGCTGATGATGAGGATGACCGTGAGTTGGGTGATCACACAGAGGACGAGCCGCAGATTTCAGTACACGCTATTACTGGAATTCATACCAGCGAAACCATGCAAGTATGCGTTTCGTTTCAAGGCATCCTGCTGCTCGCCCTGATTGATTCCGGCTCGACGCATAATTTCGTTGCCGAGGATGTGGTCAGCCGCACCGGCCTGCAGTTGCAGTCAGGAGGGAAGCTACAGGTTATGGTGGCAAATGGTGATCGCGTTCCCTGTCCTGGAATTTTCAGAAGTGCACCATTTTTCATTGATGATGAGCGGTTTACAGGAGATTTCTTCTCACTGGCCCTTGCCGGCTATGACATGGTACTGGGAACAAAATGGCTCGCTACATTGGGTCCAATCCTATGGGATTTTGGTGCACTTACGATGTCATTTTGGCGGGACGATCATCAAGTTTGTTGGCATGGCAAGGCAGGACCCGTTAGTCCAGCGCTTCGGGCATGCATGAGTGAGGATCTCATGACAGCCCTGCTCGATACATTTGTTGCGGTCTTTGATGAGCCTCGGGGCATGCCACCACCTCGCGCCCGCGACCATGGTATCACCCTTCTTCCCGGGGCAGTACCAGTGGCTGTTCGTCCATATCGGTACCCAGTGGCACACAAGGACGAGCTGGAGCGCCAATGTGCCGAAATGCTAAATCAGGGAATCATACGTACAAGTTCATCAGCTTTCTCTTCTCCTGTACTGCTGGTGAAAAAAACTGATGGGTCTTGGCGCTTTTGCGTTGATTATCGCGCCCTGAACGCAATCACCGTCAAAGATGCGTATCCAATTCCAGTGGTGGACGAGCTCCTTGACGAGCTCCATGGTGCGCGCTTCTTCTCCAAACTTGATCTGCGTTCAGGCTACCATCAGGTACGCATGCGGCCCGAGGATGTTGCCAAGACCGCATTTCGTACACATGATGGCCTCTATGAGTTTTTGGTAATGCCATTCGGACTATGCAACGCACCGGCAACGTTCCAGGCCCTTATGAATGATGTCTTGCGGCCGTTTCTTAGGCGATTTGTCCTTGTCTTCTTTGATGACATATTGATATATAGCTTGACATGGACTGATCACCTGCGTCATGTTCGGACCGTCCTCGACACTCTACTCCAGCATCACCTCTTCGTCAAGCGGTCAAAATGTGATTTCGGCTCAACGTCCATATCCTATCTCGGCCATGTCATTTCCGGCGCAGGGGTCGCCATGGATCCAGCAAAGGTACAGGCCGTCACGGACTGGCCGGTTCCACGCTCCGTGAGGGCTGTTCGCGGGTTCCTCGGCTTGGCAGGCTACTACCGCAAATTTGTCAAAGAATTTGGCACAATTGCGGCTCCCTTGACTGCCCTTCTCCGCCGAGAGGGATTTTCTTGGACCACTGAGGCTGAGGCAGCCTTTACAGCACTCAAAGTGGCCGTAACTACAGCACCCGTGCTCGCATTACCTGATTTTGGGCAACCTTTTATTGTCGAGTGTGACGCCTCCACACATGGGTTTGGCGCTGTTTTGATACAGGAGCAGCACCCGCTGGCTTTCTTCAGTCGAGCTGTAGCACCCCGACACCAGTCCTTGCCAGCATACGAGCGTGAGCTCATCGGGTTGGTCATGGCCATTCGACACTGGCGACCGTATCTTTGGGGGCGACGGTTCTTGGTCCGTACAGATCATTTCAGCCTCAAGTACTTGCTCGATCAACGACTCGCCACCATACCTCAGCATCATTGGGTCGGCAAGATACTTGGGTTTGATTTTTCAGTGGAATACAAGACAGGCAGCTCCAATACAGTAGCTGACGCCTTGTCTAGACGGGACACCGATGATCCGGTGTTGCATGCTATATCCAGTCCGGGATTCATTTTCATCGACCGTCTGAGGCAGGCACATACCACAGATCCCAGTCTAGTGGCCCTTAAAAATGAGGTGGAGTCAGGACAGAGGCCCTCTTCTTGGGCTCTGGTGGACGGGTTGGTAACATTCAATGGTCGTCTTTATATCCCTCCGGCTTCACCCTTGCTGCAAGAGATCATTTCAATGATCCATGACAATGGGCATGAAGGTGTTCAACGGACATTACACCGTATACGTCGTGATTGTCATTCTCCCAATCTAAGGCGTGCTGTCCAGGACTTTGTCCGTGCTTGTGTCACTTGCCAACGCTACAAGACCGACCATCTACACCCGGCAGGCTTGCTTTTACCACTACCAGTGCCTACGGCTGTCTGGGCAGATGTCGGCCTTGACTTTATCGAGGCGCTGCCTCGCGTAGGCGGCAAATCGGTGATCCTCACCGTGGTGGATCGTTTTAGCAAATACTGTCATTTCATTCCGCTTGCACATCCGTACACAGCGGAATCCGTGGCACAAGTGTTCTTTGCGGAGATTGTGCGTCTTCACGGCATTCCTCAGTCTTTGGTATCGGATCGTGATCCAGTTTTCACTTCTATCTTCTGGAGGGAATTGATGCGTCTCATTGGTGCCAAGTTGCACATGTCCTCCGCATTCCATCCACAGACTGACGGCCAAACCGAGGCAGCAAACAAAGTGATTGTCATGTATCTCAGATGCTTCACGGGTGATCGACCGCGTCAGTGGTTGCGTTGGTTGCCATGGGCAGAATATATCTACAATACCGCCTATCAGTCTGCCCTCCATGACACACCATTCAAAGTGGTCTATGGCAGGGACCCACCGTCCATCCGCTCTTATGAGCCGGGCGAGTCACGAGTGGCAGCGATCGCCAAAAGTATGGCCGAACGTGATGAACTGCTTACTGATGTGCGATTTCGCCTAGCCCAAGCCCAATCCATTTACAAGAAACACTATGACAGACTGCACCGAGAGGTTTGCTTCCAGGAGGGCGACTGGGTGTGGCTCCGTTTGCACCATCGAGCTGCTGCCTCACTTCATGCAGCGCCATCCGGGAAGCTACAACCCCGTTTCTATGGACCATTCCGCATTATGGCAGTCATCAATCCGGTGGCTTACCAGCTAGAGCTGCCTCCACACGCTCGTCTGCATAATGTGTTCCATGTAGGACTTCTAAAGAAGTTTGTCGGCGTACCACCATCAGCACCGCCGGCTCTTCCTCAAATCCATCATGGTGCCGTGGTCCCAAAACCGGAGCGGGTGACGAAGTCTCGTTTGGCTCGAGGCGTTCGTCAACTGCTGGTCCACTGGAAAGGCGAGCCTGTTGCTTCAGCCACATGGGAGGACGTCGACACCTTCATGGATCGCTATCCCAATTTCCAGCTCGAGGACGAGCTGCTTGTCGAGGGAGGGAGTGATGTAATGTGGGGGAGATACTACCAACGCAGGCCCAAGCTTCCTGTAGAAGCAGCCGGCGTGGTAGCTTGAGAGGGAAGGAAGAAAATCTGTTAGAACTGATTAGAAATCAGTTAGAAGCTGCTAGCTGGCTGAAGGCTATAAAGAGGGTTGTATCCGGCACTATGAGTTTAACAAGAATTGATTCCCTCACTTCCTCTCTAATTCTTCTTCCCCTGCCCAATCTCTCTACCTCTCTGGACGCCATTGGTTTGCCGGAGGCCAACTCCGGCGACCCCCCTCGCCGGAGCTACAACCTGCGTAGCCACGGCAGTACCGTCCGGGACCCTAGGGTCCTTGACATAAACATACACAAAACACCAATTCATATGTGCAATTGTGCATTGTAGATGTTCTATGAACCATATGTCCATATCGAATGCTTTTGATGTCCCAGCATTTTCGAAATGTCACACCTAGATAGGGAGCCTCCTTTTGTCAAGATTAAATTTCCTCTATTATGATGTGGTAAAAAGCTAGCAGTGTGTCCGCCATGTCAAACAGAAACACGTTTCAATTTCTTGTAGCAATTGCATTAGAATTTGATTAAAAATTACATCTTGCATTTACCTGACATGCAACCACAGTAACACTAAATATATTGCCTCAATGTTAACTTTCAACAATCACGATGCATGCAAGCTTGAAATTTAAGATTGCTGTGCACGTAACAAACTATCAACCAAGCATGGAATTGATAACATCCATACATTATTCTACAAAAGGAGACCCTGGTGTTTGATTATATGCTCGTAGCCTCATGACACTAATGCATGATACAATTGATTCAAACAAGCATCTGAAAAATGCAAGTTGGCTAGGAGACTAGGAGTTATTGAAATTTATACTTACATGAGGCATTTCAAGCAAGCGATAGCATACAATCCTCAGAGCATCTTGCTGATCATATGGTACAGCATCCCCTAGCACATCATCATTAGTGATAACTTTATCTTCCACCTCATTCTGCAAGATACACAAGCTCAAAAGCAAGAACACAGCATGCTACTTTGAAACACGTGAATAAACAAACAAACATACAATTTGATAACAATAAACAAACAACACAGGGCTATGGACTATGGGCCAAGGTATATATAGTAAACTTCATTGTGAATAAAGTCATAAAATCAATTCAAAAAAATAAAGTAGGTAATCAGAACAACTCAAAACTCCATACCCTGAATCCCTGATGTCCATCAATGAAAAACCTTTTGGGAACACAAGGAATCAGACAGTTAATTCTACACTTGGGACTTGGGAGTAATTTCAGACTTGGAAACTAAAATGCTTACATGTTGTGGTGCAACATCACCATTCTCATCATCATCGTCTTGCTTAGCTTCACCATTTAAATCAAGATCAGAAGGCCTTTTCCATTCTGGTGTCGAAGGGCATGTCATCATATGCTCAGGAACCTCATGATAAAATGAATACAGTGCTTCAATGTAATCCCTCTTATATATACCAGGTGGTCGCCTTTGAGCGAATATATTTATTGCCTGGAAAGAAAATGATGTCAAGAAAAACAGCATAATTAAGTTGAACAAACAACATTGAGAATCTAGTTGTGATACCTCAGCGACACAGGAGACATGTGTTCTCATAAGGTAATGAATGATCATGAAACCTGTACGATTATGACCATGTGTACAGTGAACAAGAATATACTTGGGATTCTTTGATTGCTTCTGTCGGTCAAGAAACATCATCACCTGAAAGAATAGAAAATGGCTGTTACATGAATAGACTATGAAAGCTCTCTGTAAATATGGTAGCTAACAGTATACATGTGTATCTATTATTTTACTGCACGAGATACTAACACAAACATTGATTGCAGATGCAGCATATCTCAATACAAATAAAGTCGTAAAAACAAATAAAAAACAATTTCTAAAAAGTCTATTTTGACGGGTATATCATCAAATTTGCGTGCCCGAAATGTTGCAGGAAAACATTATAATATAAACTACCACCCTCATGAACTGATGATGCAAAGAAATGTGCACAGAGGGAACAGGATATAAGAAAATAAAAGACAAAAGGATGAAAACCATTACAGTTACAACATACAAACAAAATAAATATATATTAACACAGAACACAACTCAATACTTACTCCCTCTGTCCCAAAATATAAGGCATGAGTTTTTTATATGATCTTCAACTGTAGTCCTTTGACCATTAATTTATTTTACTATATATCACTAACAAATACAAAGTTATCATCATATGATATAACATTAAACTTATATGTTTTTAGCTTGATTATTAGTCAAAAGTTATAAATGTTAAATGTTAACTTTCCTAAAATCATAGGCATCATATTTTGGGATGGAGTATGACACAAAGAAAAAAACAGTAGGTCACATTAAAAGGGACACTACTATAGAGAATCAACCACCCTCCTGAGGAACAAAAATAGCTAAAGGCCCGTTTGGATTCCATAATTTGGCATGGAATTGAGGAATTGGAATTGGGTTTAGACAAATTGGATGTTTGGTTGCTTGTGTAATTCATCCCATGGAATTTGACCTCAATTCCAAAGGAAACCAAATACAACTACAAGCATCCCCTCACAATTCTGACCCAACTACCTCAGATTTGAGTGGAATTCGATGTGACCCTGCGATGACATCCTCCTCTGGCTCCAACGAGCTCGCCAGCAACAATGCAGAGCTCACCCTCTCCAGCACACGTTGCAGCCCTTGAACAACGGCAGCCCGGAGCTTCCACACGGTGTCCCACAGTGCCGGCACCAGCACCCGCGTCTCGCACAACCCCACCACGTCACGGTCGCCAGCCCCCACCACACACCTGTTCATGGACAGCGAGCATGACAGTTGCACCCATCTCCCCACCTACGAGTCTCCCCAACGCCGGGTAGGAGGACAGGAGCCGCAACCGACCGCCAGAGGAGCACAGCGACAATAAAGACAACAGTTGTGGCGGTGCCATTGGGCTTCAGCTGCAGGAGATGGAACCAGAGAGATGTGGTGGCTGGTGCCTATTGCTGGTGCAGGCTAAGCCGTAGCCGTCCTGATAGAGAAGGGGGGGGGGGGCTGGGTGGCATTGGTGGAGATGCGTGGGAGCAGGAGGAAGAAGAGAGAAGAAGAATGGAATTCTTTCACTATGCAGACAAACAAGTCATAGGAATTGAAAATGATATTTGTAAATCTAGAGTCATCCAAACAATAGAATCAGAATTGTAGTCAAATTTCATTTAAACACAAAATTGAATTGGAGCACAAATTCCGTTGACCGTATTTAATTCCACAAACCAAACAGAGCTTAAAAGAAACAAACTGCAAACATCATGGGGACAAAACACAAATGAAAAAATGTGCATGTGTGAAGACTCCCGATTGGATGAATACACACCAGAATCTAATATACTGCTCATACAAATATGTATCCAAATATAGGTGTTACCTCATAGACAAACTCATTAACAGATTCATTATCAGGTACAGTGTCTCTTCCCTTGCATGCAATCTAATATGGAAAATGTTAGCAAAGAAGGCCTTTCAAATTCAAGGATGCAGCTAAGCTAAGCTCTCTCACCTTGAGATATTTAGTACCTTGCCTTGTCCATTCTGCAGATTGGTAGTATCGAGTAGTATTTGTCAAATCAATTACAAAACCTATCTGAAAAGGAAAGGAAAAAAATGGAACAAGAGAAGGCAACATTTGGAACAAGAGAAGGCACCTTAAATGTACATCTTTCACAAAAAAACTTTAGCATGGTAATCTTTTCTTTATATAATACATATCAGAAAGTGAAAAGCAACATTATCTTCACAGTTAACATAGAAATAAGTATAGTAAGCATGAGCATGAAACTACAGCTAACACTTACTTCACGACCAGCTTTTCTTTGTTTATTAACTACTTGTTTGGAAGAATATCTTTTTCCAGGGGGCACTGAGTCATTGAATGTTTCATCAAGAGGAACTTTGGAAGGTATGATTTTGTCTATTGGCTCACCAAACGCCGGACAATTCATCCAGCCTGAAGTAACACCAACAAAAACAAGTATATTCAAAATCATGTAAGGTATACAACAGCATAGCTATATATTACCAAACATAGTTGTTATGGCGGCGCGGCGAGGCGAGGCGCCAGACCACCTTCACACCTTTTAGGCGAGTATGGCGTGCGGCGAGGCGACGCCATACTCACCTCACAGAAATGATATGGCAACAGTATAACAATATTGCACAATTGCAAAATTATGTTGGAAATAAACATGAAAATATATCAAATCATATAACTTGATACTACTTAGGTCACTAATATTATAATCTACACAGTTACTAGCAAGATTAATGTTTGCAAGTCATTAATACTTAGTGTTTGAAAAATCCTGAATAGGGATTAGAGATTAATCAACTAATTAGTAGATTAACTGATAAGTTAATATGATAATAAGATCTCTGTCTCTCTAGCTTTCAGTAATTCAATTAACTACTTAAGCTTATTATTAATTCTGTAAATATGCCAACATACATAATTACAATTTTTATTCATGAGTTTCATTTCTATTGTTGCCCTCCTCACTCCTGGAGTGTTCTCTGTACACGTGATAGATAAAACAAAAGCCAGTAAGCCACTCTCCAGTGTTCAGGTCAACCCGGGCACACTCTTTCACTCTCTCCAGTTGCATCTTCTCTCTGGCTCGGCATCTCTCATCCCTCCCTCACATATTCTCTCTCAGAGGCCGACCCCCAAGTGGAAGGAAGGTGGCGCGCGGCCCTGACAGCGGCGTGCGGTCCCAACGTGGATCCGGCGACCGGGGCTCAGATCCAGCGGCAGAGGCTCAGATCCGGCGGTAGAGGCTCGGATCCGGCGGCGGCGGCTCGGATCCGGCAGTGGAGGCGTGGATCTGGCGACCGGGGCGAAGATCCAGCGGCTAGGGAACGGATCCAGCGGCGGGCTTCTACCTTCTCCAAGCACTGCATCGCCGCCGCCGTCTGGCGTCCTCATGGCGCTATTTGGCGTCCGTAGGGCGTCTAATCCCTTGAGGCGGACGCCATATTAGATAAGGCGGGCGCCACACTCCCATATGGCGAGTCGTCCGCCGTGGCGTCTGCCGCCGGCCGCCCCGACGCCTAGGCGTCGCCTAGGCGACGATTAGGCGACGCCATGACAACTATGTTACCAAATAAAAAAGAGAAAATATGAAACATTCAACTGTAATTAGAACTTTTTCCAACATTTCATACCATGAGGTGCCTCTTTTATTCGACCTCTACCAGCTTTGCTATAAGGTACATAATCATTCCTAATCTGCTGAGGATGTAGTCTTGAACCTTCATCCAGTTGTTCTCTCTTTAATTTTTTGCGTCTTTCTTCACGCTCCTGCAACAATGGAAATTTAGAATAAAAAGGTAACTAGCAAGTCTCATGCAATCCTCAAAACTGATAAGCTGTAGGCATGGCCTAAATATAAAGTATAAAATTTCAACACATGGTCTAAGGAAACAAAGGAAGCAAATATCCCGTAAATCTTAAATCAGATATTGAAATTCAAAGGGGAGCAATAAACTTAACAACACAAAATCAATGTGTGACCCATGATGATTCTGGCAGACTAATGCAGACTATGGTGCCCTATCTCCTTGATTTTTCCCATCATCTATCACAATGTATAGATGTGCAATTTAGTTACTTTTTCCAACAAAAACAAGTATATTCAAAAGCATTGCCTTACTGCAAACAGAATGCACAGTTTACATTTCAGTACTAAATATCCCCTCCTTTCCTTAATACTTATCACTGGGCACTATTCATCTTCAAACTTTGAACATCTTTTTTGAGCAATAAATTTAGAAATACTTGAAAATGAGTTATATTATCGAAGTATATTGCATCATAAATACAACTAAACAACTTTCATTCAACATAATCTAACCATTCAAAAGTTATTTGTGATCAAAGTTAAAACATCAAAGGTAAATGGTAAGTAAATGGGAACAGAGGGAGTAACCAACAAAGCAATCATTATGAAGCTTCTACATGAAATAAAAAAACCAAATGCAGAATGAGTAGTGTAGTACCCTCCGCATTGTAGCAACAGCAGACTCAACATGCTCCTCCTGTTCATAATCGACCTCAACTTGCTGTTCATAAGGCTGTTCATCTTCCTCTGGCAAGGGCGACGCGTTCAAATCCATAGAGAAGGTCATTCAACATCCACTACTTCATATATCCTCAATGTTTTGAGATTTGCACCTAACAAGTATATACTTAGACTGATTGTCCATGGACAAATAAGTATTATGGACAGAAGCATTTAAAAGGGAGTGAAAGGCATTCAGACAATAACTGAAAATACAGCACAGCTTTTAAGACGGCGGTGATATCAACAGCACAGAATATTAGGAAGAAACCAGACACAAAAATAAATGAAGTTTCAGCTGGTACAAACTTAAGGACAGAGGACTGTAGGAGAGCCCCGTTTAAGAAACAAGCGACATCCTTTAAAACAAACTAATGATGAAAAATACAGTGTTCTAAAAATCAGCATTAGGTGGTGCCTAGGAGGTAGGCATGGGACAGGCGCCACGATTTGCACATGGACGACAAGCTTGGTGGATGTGGCACCTAGGCAGACACCGAATCAGCGTGGTGGGCACAAGCAGGTGAGAAGTGGTGTGCGATCCAACGCTGAGGGGTGAAATCTGCCACTGGGGGGATCTACCGCCAGGGGGCACACGGCCTAGATCCACCGCCAAGGGCACGCGCGGCCTCAATTCGTCATCGGGGGGTGCGTGGACTCGATCCACCGCCAGGGGGTGAGGCTTCGATCCACCACTAGTGGGGTGCATTGTATCGATCCGCCGCTGGGGGGACATGTGTGGCCAGGATCCAATGGAGGGCACGCCCTAGATCTGCCACCGGTCGGCGTACGCGGCCGGGGTCCATCGTTGAGGGGCATGTGTGGTTGGGATCCACCCACCAAGCTTCACCACCGCTGTCCACCTGCCCGCCCACCGAGCTTCGAAATGGCAGCCAACCCTAGGTCTAGGGAGTTCAAGCGATAAGTAAGCCCAAATGCCGATCAACACTTCACACTCATTGTTCCAGGTGGTCAAACAAGACAATGGTCCACACTCACACAACACAGACATAGAGACACAGAACCTACCACCGCCTAGGCATCTGTAGGCAATAGACACCAGGGCATTGCCTGACTACCATCGCCTAGGCACTAGGCACCTTCTTGAACACTGGGAAAATATGCATCGCATAGCTACTAACAACAATTCTGGCTGATTGTACATTATAGGCAGTATCTACTCTCATGTAACGTGCATGATGTCCTTCATGTTGTAGATTTTAGATGAATCTCAAAGATATGGAATCAATTAGGACATCACAGATGCAAGACAGCAAATATTTCCTCCGTGCCAACTATAATACAAAAAATAACAGAATGTTGGCAATGAACATGCACAACCATAAACCCCCAAAAAACATGGATATAAATTTCAAACAAGAATAAATGCTGCTTCAGGAGCCCCTGACCTAAAACCCCCAAAAAACATGGATATAAATTTCAAACAAGAATAAATGCTGCTTCAGGAGCCCCTGACCTAAACCCTTAAAAATACCAAAATCTCCTGAAGAATAGACACAATGAATACTATATTATCACCAGTATCTCAAATCCTACAAAAAATATGTAGTAGACAAATTTGTCACTGAGGGAAATGTCTATTTCAAATGAGAAAGGTAACATGGGGCACTAAACCTTGGCTGATTCAGGCATCCAGTCAAAACAAAAGCGTCAAAAGAACAAAAATATGACCAACCATGCCTCAAAATTTTGGATCCGAAACTCAGTCAGCAGTAAGAGCCAACAATGAAATGTTTTCTGTGAACACTGAACAATCTTCATCTTTTCCCTTTGTTTAATTTAATTATAGCTCTCCTACATTAACTTTTTATAAAACATAGAACCAACTGAGTTTGAAGCTGATTTTTTTTGTTTTTGTACAGCTACTTGAGGAAAAGTTTCACAGCTTCAAGAATTTTGAATCGATTTGATGCAAAAAGTACATATTAGCACAGATCTGGTGGATTGCACCAGGCCTGCCCCTGCTAAAGTAGGTAATTTCACAAGAAATTTGTGATTTGAGAGGGAATTATTAAAACAGTATCACCACCTGTCACCGGCAGGGATTTCGGGGAATTAGAAGGAACTAAACTTCTTAATTGATAAGGAAACGAGGTAGTTGGTCGAGGGCCTGGACCTCTCCGTCGTGGCGGCGGCACGGTGCCATTGCGGCGACGCGGCGAAGAGGCAGGGATACAAGAGGCAATAGCCAAACTAAATACTCGACGCCTAGACTCCTAATTAGGTCATGTTTATATAGGCACAAGACCTGACCCTTTGATCTAATCTGCTAAACTAACTTGATCTAATCTGAAATCTTAACTAATTAATCAAAACAGATTTTATCCTAACTGCTACAGTACCCGCGGTACTGTTCACGGCCTGGCCCACTTCCTATCCATGGCACCACCTTAACAAGTTACAAGGTAAGTTCTTTGGCTGACTGCATTTGAGATCCCCTACAGTCGGCGAGGCCGACTGCAGAGGGAAGTCAGCTCCTCAGCGCCGTCCGATTTCAATCGGACGGGCGCGCGAGGGGGGCTTCGTACCGGTGGGACCCACTTCGCAGGAGGCTTCGGATAGAGCGAAGGGGGCTTCGCACCATCCGATCAAGATCGGACGGCTGCGGAGCCCGACTGCCCTCTGCAGTCAGCCCTCCGACTGCAGAGGAGCCGCTCGCGGCTGACTGCAATATCTCAGAATGAGCAACTAAGGGGCATTGACCTCTCATTTCCATGGTTTCTAGGCATCATTAAAAATAACTATAAATTAATAATATGACGAGTTAACGGCACATCACACAGTAAAAAACACAATGCATTCTTCCTTCCTCATTACACTTTTAAGTTATCAAAAGAAGAGAAATTAAAATATCTGAAGTCCACAACATAAACACCATGTTTTAAAATAAACGTGACCGCGAGCACCAAGAGAACAATAAAACGAACTGACATTCCTTGAGGGGCATCCAATTCCCAATATGATTATTCTGAAACTCAGTCCAGGAACAAGCGACAGGGTACTTCGAAAAACAAGAGATATAAGCTATAAAAACTTAGCGCGTGTGGTTTCTTGTAAAAACTTGGTGCATGTGGTTTCTTGTAAAAACTTAGTGCATGTGGTTTCTTGTATAAACTTAGTGCATCAAAAAGAATTGTTGTGAACAAGTGAGTGAGCAAAATGGAAAATGTTTCTCACAACACATGAGAAGAACACAGGCAAAAGAAGGCCGAGCCAAATCAGCAAAAGGCGAAATTAGATTTAAAAACGACAAACATGAGAAGAACAGTAAAGCGCCCAAAGGTTTCTCACAACAATGCTACTTCCAGGCAAGGTAGGGATCCCCAAAAGGTGAAACTCTGGCCAAAACGTAGCTAGGGATTACGGAAGCAGCACACCAAGCACGCATGAAAAACCCCTCAACCATAGCGGCACCCCTACGACCCGGAAACAACCTAGGGTTTGCGAGCCCCTGCCCAATTACCAGCCCACTCGCGCGCGCGGGCCCTCCCCGCATCAAAACCAGACCGCCGGGGCGAGCAGGCACCGAGCGAGAGAACGCGAGCCTAAGACCAGACCGAATTGGGGGGATGAAGTGGCGTGGCGTACCTCGCGCGGAGGCACCGAGAGGGCTGGGTGGCAGGCTCTTCCTCCTTCCGGGCCCTCGCGAGCGGCCGGCGGCTACCGCCGCGGAGGCGACAGGCGGTGGTTTGGGGGAGGTGGTTGTGGTGGGGGAGGGGGAGGTCAGAGGTGGAAGGGGGTGGTGGGATCGGCGAGTCGGAGGTTAGGGTTTGGGGGGAGCCATGGAGTGGAATCGGGTCGAGTCGAGAGGGTTTGGGGTCTCGTGGCGGAGGGAGCTGGGACACGTGCTGTCGCGGGGGCGGGACGACACGGGGCGGCGCCTGCCGGTGCTCAGTTGCTCACGGCTCAGACGCTCAGACCTTTGTTCTTTCGTCCGGTCCGCGGGTCGTAAGTGGGCATCGCTATATTTGGAGAAATTTTATCTTGATTAATATTAATATTGGTGAAATATCTATGCAATCATTTAATAGTGTAATTAAACCATCCAGAATATCTAATCTAGATTCAATGATTACATATGAAAGGGGTTAAAAGTAAAAAAGTACTAGGTTTCAGGTGAATGCACCAGATCGTTTGATTGGATACACCAGATCGCTTGATTGCACGATTGCACCAATATAAGTGACTGCACAGCATATTTTTCCATCAATATTATCACGACTGCTCCTACCTATTGTTTTTTATCAAAACGACCAAGAATATTTTAAATAGTATTATTATTATATTAAAATTTTCATATATTTATCCTAATACATTAAATAATATTTTTATTGCATACGTAAAATCACATGGTTAATACCATAAAGAAGCATTTTGAAAAAAAAAACTAAAAATGTAAAAGGTATAAGTTTTTTGGATGGAAGGAGTACTTTATATATAATAGTCTGATGCATGTGCTTTGCAATAAAAACTTATTTTATAACAAGGTTTTTGCACAAAATTAATGTTTCTGCATGATTTTTCAGAAATTTAAGGGTTTTTTACACAAAATTCGTACATCCGCGCAAAATACAGAAATTAAAAGATTGAAATGTAAAAATACAATTTTCTTTTTCTTTTTTTCTTCTTTTTCCTCTTTTCCTTCTTTCTCACGCAGTTTCTTTCTAAACGGTAGTTGCAGTGCGTTTGTGCGGGTAGTTGGGTGTGTGCGGGTGGGCGCTGCGCGCACGCGAGGGCGCTCCAGCGCATATGCATGCGGAGGGCGCGGGGAGAGGCGGACATACTGACCATCTAGCCGCTTTATATTAGTTAAGATAGAAAATGTGAAGATGTCAAAAGTTTGAGAATGTGTTGTTGTTACTTGTTATCATATTGTATCCAATATTCCAATTGTTAATCATGCATGCATGATTGTTCAGAGGTTGAGGCTTAGATTTATCGGGCATTAAAAGTGCATTGGTTCATATCAATAACTATGGATTACTTCGTCAAAAATGCATTGGTTCTAATCAATAACTTTGTATTACTCCCAAAGCAGATCAAGGTTATACCTATCAAAAATATGATGCATAAAGCTAGTTCGATTGTCGTGCATCACCAATCCATCTATCTCTTTCTAAGATTATTCACAATGTAAGTTTTATGAAGTGTTTCATGATATTAATTATTATGTCATATCAGATTTTTTGCTGACATGATATTCAATTAATGAGGAAACAGAACGAAGTAGTGTCATCACCATGACATGATATTAACATGTTTTCAAGACGGATGAAACGAAATGAAACACCCATTGAGAGCCAAATCATTTCATTACAGAGAGAGTATTTCATGAGAGCTAATTATATTTAACTACATTGGTTGGCCTAGGAAATAGTGAAATAAAATTCTTCACTAAGAGAGAGTATTTCATTCGGTTGTAAAGCTGATGTGGCATTTTAGAAAACAGTGTTATAAAACTCACCATTGTGAATAGCCTAACCATTTTCACCACTATACTAGAATGGCATCAATACATTTGGCTCTATATTTTCGGTCATGTATTTCGTGTTGTAAATTCTCGGTTGATAAAATAGGTGGATTTGACATGTTTAACTTTACCCATCCTTATCATAAAAAGTGCCCAAAACAAAAATAGCTTTCTTTATTACGTGGAAGATGCACATACACCCTTACCACCGCGTGAATACAGCTCTTTAATACTCTGTTCGTTAATTTTTAAATGACGCAGTTGATTTTTATCTCAACGTTTGACTATTTGTTTATTTAAAATTTTTTGAAATATCATTTATTTTTCTATAATTTATTCTATTACTGAAAGTATTTCAAGTATAAACTATATTTTTGCATATTTGCAAATAAATTGAATAATATTTATGGTCAAACATTTTGATAAAAGTCAATGGAGTGAGTAAAGAGACGAAAGTCAGCGGTAAATCAGAAAACACTAACCTCAGTACCTCACTAAAATCTATATAAAAAGCACACCAATGTACGTATAATGTTAGCATGTATCAGGATTTAATTCCTAGTGAGTAAAGTCAGGCATTCATTTAGACATATGAAAAAGAGTGGTTTTACACTAAAATTAATATAAAAAATGTAATGTGGTATTCAAGTAACGTAAAATTTCCGCATGAAAAAACAAATTCTGAGTTTTTTCAAGGATTTTTTTATATTTTCTGTAGATCTTGTACGAACTTGTTGGATTTATTCTCTAACATCACCTATTCAAACTGTATACAGGCCCTGTATGGATCAGGGGTTAGAGTTAGTTTGGGTTAGATTTACCTCAACTAACCCCAAAACACTCATACAGGAGGGTTAGAGTTGGGCTATTTCAATCTAACCCATCAAAAAAATTAGCACCTCCAAGGGGTGCTAATTGGGGCTAGTTTGTGTGAGACCCACTCAAAAAAGAGATTTCTAGCCACACAGCGGATCCCCACACAGCCACACAGCGGGATTAGTCTGGTCACACTAAATCAAGCGAAAAAGTAGTCAAATGATTAAAAAAGTAACCAACTCTAACCTTTGCATCCCTACACCTTAAGGATTAGAGTTAGTTCAAAGTTAATTTAGGGTTACAATCTAACTCTAACCTCTAGCCCTGCTAGAGTTTCCATACAGGGCCACAAAGAGGATAAAAACCAATCACAAACTGAAAAGATAATTGTTGAATAATATGTTGAAATCTTACCGCGCAGAGTTTTCGTTAGTGAATTAAAAACTATCAGATCGAGAAACTTAGAAGAATAACGCTGAAAAAAAGGATTAAAAATATGGGATTAAAACAGTCTGGTGCATTTCGACCGAACACGCTCAAAACGGCAGGCTCACAGGCTGTTGCCGAGTAGACGCCTGCTGATCGTGGCATATATATACATACATACGTATATACACGTACATATATTTTAACTAATATAAAGCCGCAACCCTGTGTGTGTTTCCACGTTCCATGCAAAATCAGTCAAAACTTGCACACTATGAAAACCGTCCAGTCGGTTCGCCCGCGCGCTACGCGTGCCTGCCCGCCCCGCGCGCTATGCGCAACCACTGAAAAGAAAATGCACGCGTGAGAAAGAAGAAAAGAAAAAAAAAGAAAAATGTGCATTTTAGTTTTTTAATTTCTTTATTTTACGCGGATGTATGAATTTTATGTAAAAACACTTAGATTTCTAAAAAATAATTTTACAAAATAAGTTTCCGTTGTAAAGCATAGACATCTGACTATATATATATATATATATATACACACGTATATATAAACATGTATATATATAGAGAGAGAGCTTTCTCTAAATACTCAGTCGATGCGTCATTGCCATAACTCTCTGGTTATGTTAAGTTGTTTGCAATCCAGAGAGAGCTCGAGTGGAATCGCCGGATGATTCGAAATCTTCGCTCCTCGCTGCCCTGCTCAATACTTTGCGGTTGCTCAAGGTAACATTTTTCTACGCTTATTCTAGTTTTGCTACACAGTCATTCCCTTCGATAGAAGGCAAACCTACATGAGATATAAGACCATCTACATCATGTCGGTGCCAAAGTCCCTCGCCTACGTCCATCTCCTCCCACTGACCAGTGGCCCCGTCTGGTCAGTATCTTCTTCCCCTCCGTGCCATCGCCTCAAACCTTGCCGGCCAGAAACCCTAGATCTACAATTCGCCCCCGCCACGCGTCATTCCTTAAATTGAGCCCGCGGATTAATTCCCCTGACTCCGGTGATCATTTCCCCTCCGCACCCATACCCGATTGCATCTCGGTTCAGCGCACCCCGGGCATTTAGCCTCGCCAGCGTTATTATGCTTTTACTCCCGGCTTCCCCCCGATTGTGCCCCATTTAGCCCCGCCGGCAGCCTCTATTTAACCCCCTATCCCCCACCGCGTCTACACACCCAAGTACCACCCGGAGATCACCACCAGAACACCCTCTGACACCTTTTTCTCGCCGCCACCTCTGCCACCGCTCAAGCTGCCGCTCACCGCCGCTAGAGACCGTCGTTTGCCTCGCCATCGACACCATCGTGACCGCCATCACCCGCTCGTCCACGGTCGCCCCTCTATTCGTGCCGCCGTCGTCGTCGACCCGAACGCCCTTTGCCGCTCCCCTCGTCGTCGGCCTCGCCCCTCCACCATCGACCCCGAGTCTGGTATAACAATGACCCTGTGTTATTCTATTTCCATTTCTGCGATCACCCGAGGCCCTAGGCTTTCACCGTCACCGCCGTGCTCACCGCCGCGTCCTACCGTCGCTAGAGACGAAGGCCCCATGCCGGATTCCCCACGCGCATGCCGGATGTGACCTCCACCGTCAGATCCCGGGCCAACGGCTGAGATTAGAACTTAAACGAAGGGCACTTATTGCTTTGACCCCCATTGACCGGTATCAGGCGATCTAGACCATCCATCGTCATTTAAATCCCACCACGATCGCAGTCGTTGATCTGTACCGGTTCGATGTGATTTAATCGTGGTCGTCCGTTTTCACTTAAGCCTCCCACCTCGCCTACAGTCGCCCAATCCAGATCTGATGACTCTCATTCATCCGGTTCACGCACACAGTGCGCTGGTTCACGGTGAACCTGACTCACCATGGACCAGAAGCTATTTTTTTTTGAATAAAAATTCCAGAAATGGTTTTAAACTTCAAAAATTCATATCTCCTTCAAATTAACTCCAAATTTCACCATTCAAATTTCTGAGAGTTTGTCCTTTTATTCTCTTCATGTTCATCCAGAAAAATGTATATGTTTACATTGAAAATTTTATATTGTCTTAAATGAAATTAAAATAAAATTCTAGAAATTGTTTTAAACTTCAAAAACTCATAATTTCTTTGAATTAACTCTAAATTTCACAATTCAAATTTCAGAAGGTTTACCTTTTTATTATCTTCCCATTCATCCAATAAAATTCATATGTTTAAAATAAAATTTTATATTGTTTTGATTAAAATTTAAATATAATTTGGGAATAATCATTTCAAACTTCAAAATTCCTAAACTCATTAGAATCGACTCTACAATTTAATATTCAAAATTTAGAAGATTTATCTCTTTATATCCTACATTTTTAACCAATTTAAATTGATAGGTGTGTATTTGTAACACCCCAAATTTTCAAAGTAATAAAAATATTATCTAATTCAATTTCTTGAATTTATTAAATTGGGAAAATACCTTAATACCCTTCTATACCATTTTGAACTATGCCATAGAGTAAATGGCCAAACCAGGGGCTGAAACTTTTTAAGTGTGATCCTAAGACCAAAATATATTTTTGAGATTTTTTATAAATTTTTACCAAGCTTGGAAGTAGCCCTAAGATTTTAATCTATTTACTGGAATTATTTTTATTCAGAAATGTTTTGAAACAGTATTGGGCCTCCCTCCTCCATTCTCTCTCTCCCGGCCGGCTCACCCCGTCACCCTCGCCCGCCTCTAGCTGACAGCCTGACCCCACCTGTCGGCGTTGATCGCCTCCCCTCGCGCGCGCGCCCGACACCACGGCCCCACCCGTCAGCCCTCTCCCTCGCGCACTCGCGCCCGCTGGCCAGTGGCCCCCTCCTGTCAGCTCCGTCATCAACCTCGCGCTAACCCCCCTAACTCCGCCAGCTGAGGACCTCGCCTCGGATCCGCTCGCCGGCTTCCCCTCCCGTTAAACCAACCCCGGCAAGAAATTCCCCAAGGCCCGCCGGTCATTTAAGCGCGTTAAGGCACGCGTTTAAGCCTCCGGATCGCATTTACGCGCATGGTCGAGCCCTCGCCGGCGAGTAAACCCCTCCTCGGCTTTCCTTGCATGCGACGCCCATTAAACCATCGCCGACGAGGAGCTCGAACCACTCCGTCGTCTACCCTCGCCGCCGACCGCGCTCCTTCGACCCCTCGCCTTGCCTAAGGTACCATCGTGTAACACCCCAAAATTTCCAAAGGAATAAAAACATCATTTAATTCAATTTCCTGAATTTTATTATTTTGGAAATACTATTAAATACCCTTCTATACCATTTTGAATACAACATAGAGTTAATGACCAAACCAGGAGCTGAAAATTTTTGTATAAACTCCCATGGCCAAAATATATTTTTGAGAATTTTTATAAATTTTTATCAACTTTGGAAGTTGCCCTATTATTTTGAACCAATTTCTACAAATATTTTTATTCCGAAATGTTTTAAACAGTAACAGGCCTCTTCCCTCGCTTTCTCTCTCTCCCGACCGGCCCAGCCCATCACCCACGCCCGCCTTTGGCTGACAACCCGACCCTACCTGTCGGCGCCGATCACCTCCCCTCGCGCGCGCACCCGACACCCTGGTCCCACCTGTCGGCGCCAACCGTCCCCTCTCGCACCCGAGCCTGGCCCCACCCGTCAGCCACCTCCCTCACGCGCTCGCACCCGCTGGCATGTGGCCCCTCGCCGGCGTTTAAACGGGTTAACCCTCGGCCACCGCCAATTGCGCCCCCTCTGCCCCCATCGGTGACCCTATTTAAACCCCCTGGTGCCCCGCATTCGACCCCCACGCTCACGCGCTGCAAGAACGCTCAGAACGCCCTCACTACGGTTTTTAGCGCACCACCGCCTCCCCCACTCCAGCCGTCGCTTGCCGTCGCCGGAGCCCTTCTCCGTCCCCGCCGACCGCACCACTGCAACCGCAAGGACGACCCCGACCTCGGCCACCCCTCCGCCGACGTCGAACCCTGCCGGAACACCGTCGCCGTCGAGGACCCCGAACCACTCCGTCGTCTACCCTCGCCGCCGACCGCGCCCCGTCGACCCCTCGCCTCGCTTAAGGTACCTTCGTGACCGCCTTCGCGTCCTCTTTCCATTTCTAGGCTTAGCTAGGGCCGCCGTCGCTCGCCGTGGCCCCTGGCCCGCTCGCCGTCGCCGGAGAAGATGACCGGCACGGGTCGAGTACCCGTGCCGTGTCGGATCTGATCCCGACCGTGCGATCGCAATCGGACGATGCCTGTGAGCCCACGTGCGCGATCTAATCCGCACCGTCGGATCTGGTCGAAGCGTTACGTTTTAATCCCACGCGTTCATTTCCATTTAAAACATGCGTTCGATCTCGTGCGTCCACGTGGTACCCTTTCGCGCGTTTTAATCTTGGCCGTCCGTTATCACTTAAGCGCCCCGCTTCGTCCGCGCGCGTTGGATCTGGATCCAACGGTCTAGATCGATCCGGCGCACACGCACAGTGAGCGAGTTCACCGTGGGCCTGGCTCACCGTGGACCCGAGGCGTTTTAAATTTGAAAATAAATTCCAGAAATGCTTTTAAACTTGTAAAATTCATATCTGGCGCATTTGAACTCTAAAAATTGCCATTTCAATTTCAGAAAATTCACAATATTATTCTCTACACATTAGTTCAATAAAAACAATATGTTACTTTAGACCTTTTCACATTTATTTAAATAGGCATTTAAATACCCTTAGGGTAAAAATGTAAACTTAGATTATTTAAATTCCATTAAAGTTTATATTCATTTTCTTTCTGTTCATAGAATGAAAACCACTCAATTGCCCATGGACCTTTTATTTTAAATTAATTAGAAGACTTAAAAGAAGGCTATTCACAATTGAAAATCCCTTTTATAATGACCATATTTCCCTATAGTTCATTTCAAAATTATTTATGAAATAACTTTCAGAAACTTAATAACTTGGTTTCCCTAAATTAAACCAACTTTAAACCTATGTCCTTATTGTGTAGTCTTGTATTGTTTAAATTGGATGTTGTTATTATTTTAATTTACTTTGTTTATAACGAGAAGACTACGACACTACCGAGGAGCCGGAGTACTTTCCCGAAGTTCCTCCCTCCCCATTCGCTGAACAAGGCAAGTCACCAAACCAATATTTTGAGCATATTGAACCCATGTTTGATTAAACTATCGCTAAAACACATAGGTTATACATGCATTAGTCAAATAAACCCTTACAATATATTTATTTAGGATCCCCCGACCTTGATGTGCAACCCAAGCCATGCTATCTCTCCTAACCTCCTTGTCACCACATGATTAATGATATTAGCTAGTGTCCAATGTATTGACACGATCGCTATAGGATAAAAAAATGAGTCGTAGTAAAATGGTTCTACTATATGATCCCCGTTACTTCTTATCCTTGGATTTCTGTTGGTGATGAGTTATGGTTGTGAGTGTATGCATGGTGGGTTCCGGGTGCAAGCTAGGGCATTGGTCGGTAGCACCCGGGGCACTATAAGGACCGGTCTGAGGGATCCGTTGCAATACACTTCCGTACTAATCACAAGTCTAATGGGTAAGTCCTAACTATGGTATGGATTGTTCCAAACCGAGGCCACCATTTGGAGATGGGTCAAGCAGCACCTGCGGGTGGCTTGTACTAATGTGGCGCAAAAGGGGGTGCGACGTTAGCCGGGATGCGGCCCGGCGCGCCGGCGAAACCTAGAGCGGGTGGTTATTGCTTGGAGCATTTCATGCTGAGGTTTTGGCACGAGTTCCCGAGGTATGGGTCATCTCGTTTGGGATGAGTGCGTGCCTTGTGGGTACAGTAGTACATCTCTGATCAGAGTCTTAAATCTTTTCGAAAAGCCAAGCCCACGGTCAAGGGCGGGTTGCGTGACATCCCACAGTTAGATTACTTTGAATATGTATGTGCATGATGGTTTGACATGTAAGGACTGTTGTGCGAGGAGGTAAAACGTACTCCTCGAGTTAGATGAGGTTATTGATGCTCATGTTTACTTTTCCGCATGATTAAATTTGACTACACTAAATGCAATAACTAAAAATGTACTTTTCCACACTTTTAGCCAACCACCCTTCCTTGTTTATTATCCTGCATTATTACTTGCATTTGCGGTGGCTTGTTAGTACTTTTTGTACTCATACCCGTTGGACCCCACAGAGGATGCCTACTATGAATACGGTCTGGAGTAGCGACCCAGTCAAGGAGAAAGATCTTGAAGAAGGCGTTCGTCATGCTTTTTAATTATTTTTATCGTTTTTCATTAAACTCTGAAGTAATAAATATGGTCTGTGCACCATGAATATTGTCGTATGTACAATTGTCGCGTGATGAACCTCTTGTTATTATTGTTTTTCTATGGAAATTCAATAATGTCTCGATTTTGATAAATCAGGGCGCCACATGATGGTATCAAAGCCGACTTGACTGTAGGAAGCCAAACAGACCCACCTAGCCATTAGCTGCAGAAAATTATTTCTCGAAAACATACTTTATAAACTTTGTTTCTCCCCTCACTTTTTTCTTCAACTTGCTGTTTTGTAGATGCCAGTATACCAAGTGCACAGCTACTGCCGCCATTACGAGGGCTTCGTCAGGGAGCTCCGTATGATGCTCACATTCCTCGGGTTCCTCTTTGAGCCCGAATTCCAAGGAGTGTACCCCGACGAGTTCGCCGGACCTTGTGACGTCTCCCTCACCGTCCACGGCTCCGGAGAGCACCTGCCACCCTACACCACCGCACTTGGGGGCCCGACTTTCGACGTCGCGTGCCAACGAGTCGCCCTCCAGGCCCTCATGGAGCTGAGGATGATCTACGATGATCATCTTCAGAACTCGTCCTTCCGGCTTGTGCCGAAGCGTACTCTCGGCGCCCACCGTAGCATCTACCTTGAAGTTCACTCTGTGCGTGATCCGGTCATGGCCCAGCAGTCGTGTCTTCTGCAGGCTATGGACGACCTCCATACCGAGGCGGTGCTCGACGCCGATGAGCACCATGAGGCGGTTGAGTTTCTTCGTGAGGAGACGAAGAACTTGATCCAACAGAACGGCGAGCTGCAGCGCAAGATTATGCAGCTGCAGAAGGACATCGCGGAGATGGTCCCTCTCCTTCCAAGGAAGAAGAAGCCCATCTATGAGCCCCTCCCTCGCCCCAAGAGGATCCCGCCACACCCCTCCCCCGCTAGACCCTCCACCACCGCCCCTGCACCACGCCCCGGCCTCGTCTCCGACCCCATCATCGAGAATTTTCTCGAGCCTACCATCCCTCAGGAGCCGCGTACCCGTGGTTCTGAGAGCACAGAGACCGCCTCCAGTGGCGATTAGACGTTAGGAGTCGCTATCTTAAATAAAACAAAATTGTGTATGTGGTGCTATCCACAACGAGTGTGTTGTGGATAGAATAAGAGCTTGATTGTAATGAACAATTTTTACCACTTTATATATATGCCTGAGCCTTATGAGGTATTTTTGATAGTATTATTGTTTCATCATCTTTTTGCCTTATAATGTCGTATATTCAGAAAATGGCCGACCACCAGAACACCTGCTCCAACAACGGAGAAGGAGGAAGCTGCGATGCACGTGAGGGTGTTGTACCCAACTGGGGTGCAACGGGCCCACGTAAGTCTAGGACACCATCCGTCAACCATCCTACCTTGGCAGAGGTGATGGCGAATCAGAACCAGCTGATCACCGCCCTCCTCACTCAGATGCAGCACCAACAAGCTCAGTTGGACCGACTGCAGAACGGGGAACCCGCCCCTCGCGCACCAGCCCCCGCACCCGCTCCACAACTCTCAGAGTTTCTGCGCGTGCGCCCGCCCATCTTCTCAAGCACCACCAACCCAATGGAGGCCGGAGATTGGCTCCGCACCATTGGAAAGAAGCTTGACCTCCTTCCCTGCACCGACCGGGAGCGAGTGGCCTTCGCCACTCATCAGCTCTAGGGTCCCGCCGCTGAATGGTGGGACAACTACCGCGAGTCCCAGCCGGAGGACCACGTGGTGACCTGGGCGGAGTTCACCATCACCTTCCGTGCCGCCCACGTCCCCACCGGTGTCATCGCGGTGAAGCAGCAGGAGTTCCGCGACCTGCAGCAAGGCAACCGGACCATCATGGAGTACCTCCATGAGTTCAACCGCCTCGCCTGCTACGCACCGGAAGAAGTGCGCACCGACGCCCTCCGCCAAGCCAAGTTCCTTTGGGGACTTAAGGATGAGCTGTCCATCCAGCTCGTCGCTACCGACTACGCCGACTTCCAACGGCTAGTCAATAAAGCGCTCATCCAAGAGACTGAGCAGAACAGGTTGGACCTCAAGAAGAGGAAGATGATCGCCTTCAAGCATCAGCAGGCGAACTCTCAGAGGCCCCGCTTCGTCCCTCCGCCACCAGCGCCCGCCTACCATCCTCGGCCCGCCTACAGGCCACCTCACGCCGCCGGTGGATCCAACGTCGGGCATCCTCGCCCCGCTCCACCCGCTCCGGCCGCTCAGCCGACGTCAGCCGCCAAGGCCCCGATCTTGAAGGATCGCCAAGGAAGGCCGGTCGTCTGCTTCAACTGCCGTAAGGAAGGGCACTATTCGCACCAGTGTCCTCACCCCAAGCAGCCCCAAGGCGCGGCACCCAACCAGGCGGTGCGTGCCCGCGTCAACCACATCAACGCGGAGGAAGCTCAGGAGGCTCCCGAAGTCGTGCTCGATACGTTTACTGTGAATTCCGTACCAGCCGTACTATTATTTGACTCTGGAGCAACACACTCCTTCGTCTCGGAAGATTTTGTGAAAATCCACAAATTGAACGTGCTCCCTCTATCCGTCCCCATGATGATTGCCACTCCAGGCAATAAGACCTTAGCCCACTTATACAGTCCTAAGCTTCAGATAGAGATCCAAGGAGTATTCTTCCGGGCCGAGCCAGTCCTCATAAAATGCACTGGACTCGACCTCATCCTCGGGATGGATTGGTTGATGAAGCACAAGGGAGTAATCGACTGTGCCAACAAGTCCGTCACAGTGACCAACCCTGAAGGCGCAGCCGTCACCTTTCGGATGACCAGTCGCAAACCACTCGAAGCATCCCTTCACTCGCTAGCTCTTGAAGAAGTGCCCATAGTCAAGGAGTTCATGGACGTCTTCCCTGAAGACCTACCAGGAATGCCTCCCAAGCGGGACATCGAATTCAGAATCGAACTTGTCCCCGGGACCACTCTAATCTCCAAGCGCCCATACCGGATGGCCGCCAACGAACTAGCCGAAGTCAAGAGCAACATAGAAGACCTGGAGCAGAAAGGGTACATTCGACTGAGTACCTCACCCTGGGGTGCACCGGTCATCTTCGCTATGAAGAAAGACAAGACCAAGAGGATGTGTGTGGACTATAGAGCCTTAAACGACGTAACCATCAAGAACAAGTACCCATTGCCTCGGATCGACGACCTGTTCGATCAACTGAAAGGATCCTCGGTGTTTTCCAAGATTGACCTCAGGTCAGGTTATCACCAATTGAGGATTAGAGAAGAGGACATCCCCAAGACTGCCTTCACCTCCCGCTATAGACTCTACGAGTATACAGTGATGTCGTTCGGACTCACGAATGCCCCGACCTTTTTCATGAACATGATGAACAATGTATTCATGGAGTTCTTGGATAAGTTCATCGTGGTATTCATCGACGATATCCTCGTCTACTCCAAGACCAAGGAAGAGCACGAGACTCACCTCCGTCTGACCCTCGGAAAGCTAAGGGAGCAGCAATTGTACGCCAAATACAGCAAATGCGAATTTTGGTCGTCTGAGGTGAAGTTCCTCGGCCATGTCATATCTGCCGGAGGAATAGCAGTGGACCCAACCACCGTGGAAGCAGTAACCAACTGGCTGCAGCCCACGACCGTGACCGAGATCCGGAGTTTTCTCAGATTGGCCGGATACTACCGCCGGTTCATCGAGAATTTTTCGAAGGTCGCCAAGCCTATGACCAGACTGTTGCAGAAGGAAGTAAAGTTCGAATGGACCCCCGACTGCGAAGAAAGATTCTAGACTCTCAAGAAGAAGCTCGTGTCAGCTCCTATTCTGACCTTGCCAGACATCCGGAAGGACTTCCACGTCTACTGTGATGCCTCTCGTCAAGGATTGGGATGCGTTTTAATGCAAGAAGGGAAGGTGATATCCTACGCCTCCCGACAACTAAGGCCGCATGAGCTGAACTACCCGACCCACGACCTGGAATTAGCAGCCGTGGTTCATGCCTTGAAGATATGGAGACATTACCTTGTGGGGAATCGGTGTGAGGTCTTCACCGACCACAAGAGCCTCAAGTACATATTCACCCAACCAGATCTGAATCTCAGGCAAAGGAGATGGTTGGAACTGATCAAGGATTACAACTTGGGCATCCATTATCATCCGGGCAAGGCAAATGTGGTGGCAGACGCCCTTAGTCGAAAAGGGTATTGCAACGCCATCATGATCCAGGACCAGGCTCCTCTACTTTACAAGGAGATGGAAAGGCTGAACTTAGGGATCACCACCCGAGCGTACCTCGCTGCCTTGGAGTCTCGGCCTATCTTGATAGATCAGATCCGAGAAAAGCAAAAGGAAGACCCGGACATCTTGGAGATCCAACAGAACATGCGGAAGGGTAAAGCCCCAGATTCTCTTAGGACAAGCATTGTACCGTCTGGTTCGGAAGCCGGATATGTGTACCCGACCAACCTGAGTTGAAGACCTTCATCCTTCAAGAAGCCCACGATACTCTATACTCCATTCATCCTGGGAGTACAAAGATGTATCAAGATCTGAAGGAAAAATATTGGTGGGTCAGCATGAAAAGAGAAATAGCTGAGTATGTGGCCAAGTGCGACACATGCCGGCGAGTCAAGGCAGAGCATCAGAGACCTGCCGGACTTTTGCAACCTCTCAATGTCCCCGAATGGAAGTGGGAAGAGATAGGAATGGACTTCATCACGGGACTACCTAGGACCCAAGCTGGTCACGATTCTATCTGGGTGATCGTCGACCGACTCACCAAGGTAGCTCACTTCGTCCCGGTCAAGACAACTTACACCGTCGCCAAGTTGGCTGAGTTGTATATGACCCGGATCGTGTGCCTTCACGGAGTTCTCAAGAAAATTGTATCTGACCGTGGGAGCCAGTTCACCTCCAAGTTTTGGAAGAACCTTCAAGAGGAACTCGGCACCCGACTGAACTTTAGCACCGCCTATCATCCATAGACCGATGGTCAAACTGAAAGGGTCAACCAGATATTGGAAGATATGCTTAGAGCTTGTGCTCTAGACTTTGGTGGAATGTGGGACAAGAACTTACCCTATGCAGAGTTCTCCTACAACAACAGCTATCAGGCCAGCCTGCAAATGTCCCCGTTCGAAGCACTCTACGGACGTTAGTGCAGAACGCCGTTGCTCTGGGATCAAACCGGAGAATCGCAACTATTTGGGACAGATATATTGAGAGAAGCTGAAGAGAAGGTCAAGATCATAAGGGATCGGTTAAGGATAGCCCAGTCCCGACAGAAGAGCTACGCCGATAACCGTTGAAGAGACCTAACCTTTGAGGAGGGTGACTATGTCTATCTCCGAGTCACTCCCCTCCGAGGCACTCAAAGGTTCAACATGAAAGGCAAGCTAGCACCCCGCTGCGTCGGACCTTTTCAGATCCTCCGACGGCAAGGAGAAGTGGCATATCAACTTGAACTGCCTCCATCTTTGGTAGGAGTTCATGATGTGTTCCATGTCTCTCAGCTGAAGAAGTGCCTTCATGTGCCCGCCGAGCAAGCCGACCTTCAGCAGCTCAACGTCCAAGAAGACCTGACCTACATCGATAAACCCATCAAGATCTTGGAAACCAAGGAAAGGGTAACCAGGAGTCGTGTAGTTCGCTTCTGCAAGGTTCAGTGGGACAACCACCCCGCCGAAGAAGCTACATGGGAAAAGAAGACGAACTGAAAGCCCAATACCCCGAGTTATTCGAGTAACATTCCAATCTCGAGGACGAGATTCTTTGTAAGGGGGATAGGTTTGTAACACCCCAAAATTTCCAAAGGAATAAAAACATCATTTAATTCAATTTCCTGAATTTTATTATTTTGGAAATACTATTAAATACCCTTCTATACCATTTTGAACTACAACATAGAGTTAATGACCAAACCAGGAGCTGAAATTTTTTGTATAAACTCCCATGACCAAAATATATTTTTGAGAATTTTTATAAATTTTTATCAACTTTGGAAGTTGCCTATTATTTTGAACCAATTTCTGCAAATATTTTTATTCCGAAATGTTTTAAACAGTAACGGGCCTCTTCCCTCGCTTTCTCTCTCTCCCGACCAGCCCAACCCATCACCCACGCCCGCCTCTGGCTGACAACCTGACCCCACCTGTCGGCGCTGATCGCCTCCCCTCGCGCGCGCACCGGACACCCTGGTCCCACCTGTCGGCACCAACCGTCGCCTCTCGCGCCCGAGCCTGGCCCCACCTGTCAGCCACCTCCCTCACGCGCTCGCACCCGCTGGCATGTAGCCCCCGCCTGTCAGATCCTTCGTCTCCGCGAGATCCGCCCCCAAATCCCCCCCTCGCCGGCCGACGCAATAACGTGCCTCGGATCCGTTGCCCCCGACCCCCTCTCCCCAAATTGAGCCCGGCATTCAAACCTCCGCGCTCCGGTGACCGTTTCCCCCATTAAAACCAGCCCGATTTCATCCTGATTCAATGAATCTGCATGCCACCCAAACCTCGCTGGCGTTTAAACGCGTTAACCCTCAGCCACCGTCAATTGCGCCCCCTCTGCCCCCGTCGGTGACCCTATTTAAACCCCCTGGTGCCCCGCATTCGACCCCCACGCTCACGCGCTGCAAGAACGCTCAGAACGCCCTCACTACGGTTTTTAGCGCACCACCGCCTCCCCCACTCTAGCCGTCACTCGCCGTCGCCGGAGACCTTCTCCGTCCCCGTCGACCGCACCACTGCAACCGCAAGGACGACCCCGACCTCGGCCACCCCTCCGCCGACGTCGAACCCCGCCGGAACACCATCGCCGTCGAGGACCCCGAACCACTCCGTCGTCTACCCTCGCCGCCGACCACGCCCCGTCGACCCCTCGCCTCGCTTAAGGTACCTTCGTGACCGCCTTCGCGTACTCTTTCCATTTCTAGGCTTAGCTAGGGCCGCCGTCGCTCGTCGTGGCCCCTGGCCCACTCGCCGTCACCGGAGAAGACGACCGGCACGAGTCGAGTACCCGTGCCGTGTCGGATCTGATCCCGACCGTGCGATCGCAATCGGACGATGCCTGTGAGCCCACGTGCGTGATCTAATCCGCATCGTCGGATCTGGTCGAAGCGTTACGTTTTAATCCCGCGCGTTCATTTCCATTTAAAACCCGCGTTCGATCTCGTGCGTCCACGTGGTACCCTTTCGCGCGCTTTAATCCTGGCTGTCCGTTATCACTTAAGCGCCCCGCCTCGCCCACGCGCGTTGGATCTAGATCCAACGGTCTAGATCGATCCGGTGCACGCGCACAGTGCGGGTTCACCGTGGGCCTGGCTCACCATGGACCCGAGGCGTTTTAAATTTGAAAATAAATTCTAGAAATGCTTTTAAACTTGTAAAATTCATATCTGGCGCATTTGAACTCTAAAAATTGCCATTTCAATTTCAGAAAATTCACAATATTATTCTCTACACATTAGCCGGGATGCGGCCCGGCGCGCCGGCGAAACCTAGAGCGGGTGGTTATCGCTTGGAGCATTTCATGCTGAGGTTTTGGCACGAGTTCCCGAGGTATGGGTCATCTCGTTTGGGATGAGTGCGTGCCTTGTGGGTACAATAGTACATCTCTTATCAGAGTCTTAAATCTTTTCGAAAAGCCGAGCCCACGGTCAAGGGCGGGTTGCGTGACATCCCACAGTTAGATTACTTTGAATATGTATGTGCATGATGGTTTGACATGTAAGGACTGTTGTGCGAGGAGGTAAAACGTACTCCTCGAGTTAGATGAGGTTATTGATGCTCATGTTTACTTTTCCGCATGATTAAATTTGACTACACTAAATGCAATAGCTAAAAATGTATTTTTCCGCACTTTTAGCCAACCACCCTTCCTTGTTTATTATCCTGCATTATTACTTGCATTTGCGGTGGCTTGTTTAGTATACCCATTGGACCCCACAGAGGATGCCTACTATGAAGACAGTCTGGAGTAGCGACCCAGTCAAGGAGAAAGATCCTGAAGAAGGCGTTTGTCATGCTTTTTAATTATTTTTATCGTTTTTCATTAAACTCTGATGTAATAAATATGGTCTGCGCACCATCAATATTGTCGTATGTACGATTGTCGCATGATGAACCTCTTGTTATTATTGTTTTTCTATGGAAATTCAATAATGTCTCGATTTTGATAAATCGGGGCGCCACACGTCGTGACCGCCATAGTGTTCTCTTTCCATTTCTAGGCTTAGCTAGGACCGCCGTCGCTCGCTGTGGCCCCTGGCCCGCTCGCCGTCATCGGAGAAGATGACTGGCACGGGTTGAGTACCCGTGCCGTGTCGGATTCAATCTCGACCGCACGATCGCGATCGAGCGGCGCTAGTTGCACCACGTGCGTGATCTAATCCGCACCGTCGGATCTGGTCAAAGCTGTATGTTTTAATCTCGCGCGTTCATTTCCATTTAAAACCCGCACTCGATCTCGTGCGTCCACGTGGTACCCTTTCGCGCGTTTTAATCGTGGCCGTCCGTTATCACTTAACCCTCCTGCCTCGCCCTCGCGCGTTGGATCTGGATCCAATGGTCCAGATTGGGCCGGACCACGCGCAGAGTGCGCGGGTTCACCGTGGGCCTGACTCACCGTGGACCCGAGGGGATTTAAATTTAAAAATAAATTCCAGAAACTGTTTAAAACTTGTAAAATTCATATCTGGCGCATTTGAACTCTAAAAATTACCATTTCAATTTCAAAAAATTTATAATATTATTCTCTACACATTCAGTCCATAAAAACCATATGTTTACTTTAAAATTTTCATGTTTATTTAAATAGGTGTTCAAATACCCTTAGGATAGAAATGTGAAATTGATTATTTAAATTTCAGTAAAGCTCATATTTATTTATTTCCTGTTAATATGAACAAACCACTAAGTTTTCTATGAACCTTTCATTTTAAATTTATTAGAGAACTTAAAAATGAGAATAATCACTTTTAAAACCCTTTTTAAAAGGACAACACTTCATTTTAATTTCTTTTAAAATTATTTATATGAATTTCAGAACCTTAGCAATTTGATTTATTTTTAATCAAACCAACTTAAACCTATGTGCTTATTATGTGATGTTCTATAGTCTGATTGTATGTTGTGTTTATTTTATTTTGCTTTATTTATATTGGAAAGACTACGACGCCGTCGAGGAGCTGGAATATTTCCCGGAAGTTCCTCCCTCACCCTTCGCTGAACAAGGCAAGTCACCAAACCAATCTTTTGAGCATATTGAACCCATGCTTTATTAAACTATCGCTAAAACACATAGGAAATATGTGCATTAGTCAAATGAAACCCTTACAATATATTTATTTAGGATCCCCCGACCTTGATGTGCAACCCAAGCCATGCTATCTCGCCTAACCTCCTTGTCACCTTATGATTAATGTTATTAGCTAGTGTCCAATGTATTGACACGATCGCTATAGGATAAAAACGAGTCGTAGCAAAATGGTTCTACTATATGATCCCCATTGTTTCTTATCCTTGGAATTCTGTCGGTGATGAGTTATGGTTGTGAGTGTATGCATGGTGGGTTCCGGGTGCAAGCTAGGGCATTGGTCGGTAGCACCTGGGGTACTATAAGGACTGGTCTGAGGGATCCGTTGCAATACACTTCCGTACTAACCACAAGTCTAATGGGTAAGTCCTAACTAAGGTATGGATTGTTCCAAACCGAGGCCACCATTTGGAGATGGGTCAAGCAGCACCTGCGGGTGGCTTGTACCAATGTGGCGCAAAAGGGGGTGCGACGTTAGCCGGGATGCGGCCCGGCACGCCGGCGAAACCTAGAGCGGGTGGTTATCGCATTGAGCATTTCATGCTGAGGTTTTGGCACGAGTTCCCATGGAATGGGTCATCTCGTTTGGGATGAGTGCGTGCCTTGTGGGTACAGTAGTACAACTCTGATCAGAGTCATAAATCTTTTCGAAAAGTCGAGCCCACGGTCAAGGGCGAGTTGCGTGACATCCCACAGTTAGATTACTTTGAATATGTATGTGCATGATGGTTTGACATGTAAGGACTGTTGTGCGAGGAGGTAAAACATACTCCTCGAGTTAGATGATGTTATTGATGTTCATGTTTACTTTTCCGCATAATTAAATTTGACTACACTAAATGCAATGAATAAAAATGTACTTTTCCGCATTGTTGGCCATTACCCTTCCTTGTTCATTACCCTACATTATTACTTGCATTTGCGGTGGCTTGTTGAGTACTTTTCGTACTCATACCCGTTGAACACCACAGAGGACGCCTACTATGAAGACGGTCTGGAGTAGCGACCCAGTCAAGCAAAGATCCTGAAGAAGACGTTCGTCATGCTATTTACTTTTATTACTATTTTTATTTCAACTCTGATGTAATAATTATGGTCCGCGTACCATTAATATTGTCGTATGTACGATTGTCGCATGATGAACCTCTTGTATTATTGTTTTTCTTTTGAAATTCAATAATGTTCCGATTTCGGTAAATCGGGGCTCTACAGTATTCTTTATTATTCAAAATAAAATCGAGGAAACAATTCCTAAACTTTAGAAATTCTTACTCCCAAAATTTCCATTTCAATCCTAGGGAGTCTCTCCTTTCATTCTCTACAACTTTAACCAATTTAATTAAAATGCTTGCACTGTTTGTTTTATTGTTTCTTTCAATTGTTTATTATTCTCATTTTGCGTGCCGAGAAGATTACGACATCGTCAAGAAGCTTTACCATTTTCCCCAAGGTTCCTCCATCTCCATTCACAAATCCAGGCAAGTCATCAAACATCATTTTTGAGCATATTGAACCTAGGTTTCTTAAAATATCGCTAAAACCCATAAGTTATAAATGCATTAGTCAAATTGAGAGTCTTACATTATATTTATTTAAATCCCCGACCTTGAAGTGCAAACCCAAGCCATGCTATTGAGCCTAAAATACTTGTCACCATAATAATAATATTATTAGATAGTATATGATGTATTGACACAACCGCTATAGGATAAAAATGAGTTGTAGATACTTTGATTCTATTATATGATCCCCATGATTTCTCTCACCCCTGGAATTCTATTGGATATGGAGTTATGGTTTAGTATGTTAGCATGGTGGGTTCCAGGTGCAAGCGAGGATATTGGTTAGTCACACTTGGGGCACTATAAGGACCGGTCCGTAGGATCCGTTACAATACATTTCCGTACTAACCACAAGTCTACTGGGTAAGTCCTAATTGAGGTATGAGGTGTTCTAACTCGAGGCACCACTTGGAGATGAGTCAAGTAGCACCTGCGGGTGGCTTGTACTGATGTGGTGCAAAAGGGGGTGCGACGTTGTCCAGTGCACTGGCGCGCCGACGAAACCTAGAGTGGGTGTTATCAGATTGGAGCATCTCATGCTGAGGTTTTGGCACGAGTTTCGGTGACTTGGGTCATCTAAACACACTACGGTGTGCAGGGATGAGTGCCTTGTGGGTACAGTAGTACACCTCTGATCAGAGTTTAAATCTTTTCGAAAAGACGAACCCACGGTCAAGGACGGGATGCGTGACATCTCACATTTAGTTTATATTTATGAGTGTTGCATGATGAATTGACATGTAAGGACTGTTGAGTGAGGAGGGCCAACTAGGCTCCTCAAGTTAGGTGATGATGCACTGTTCATGTTTACTATTCTGTACAATTAAACTTGACTATATTAAATGCTGCAACTCAAAAATGTGTTTTTCCGCACTTTAAACCATTACCATTCATTGTTATTACCCCGCATTACTATTGCATTCTCGGTGGCTTGTTGAGTACTTTTGTACTCATACCCATTGACAAAAGTCTTTTAGACGACGAGTTCATTGAAGACGGAGGTCTGGAGTAGCTGTCCCAGTCAGAGATGCGAGTCTTAGAGCAAGATTTTCATCGCCAATAATTTTTCTCTTTATTATTTTAAAATTTTGTGTAATAAAATAGCCTGCGAGCTATACTTTGCTTGTCGTATGTATGAGGTCATGTGATGAACATCTTGTATTTATTGTTTTTCTCTGGAAATTCAATAAATTCCTGGTTTTGTAAAATCGGGGCATGACAAGATGGTATCATAGCCGACTTGACTGTAGGAAGCCAAACAGACCTACCCGATGCCTAGCTTTATAAAATTATTTCGAAAAACTATACCTCTTGTTTTTTTCTCCTCCCCCTCACTCTTTAAACCTTGTCTTCTTTGTAGATGCCAACCCACGTTCGCAGTTTCTGTTAGGAGGCCACCGGTTTCGTCTAAGAGCTCCGTATGTTGGCAAATTTCCTTCAATACAACCATGAGCCATAATACCGCTGAATCTACCAGATCGAAGAAAGTGGCCCATGCCAAGTGACCCTAACACTCATCGCCTCAGCCCATGAGTTGACTTCCTTCGCCACCTCAGCCAAGGCTCCGAGTTTTGAGATTGGTTGCCATGAGACCACTCTACAGGCACTCGGAGAACTTTGGCAGATCTACAATGACCGCCTTAACATCACCGCCATCCACTATCTTCCATCCCAGGAACCAGCATCAGATCATAGCACCTACGTCAGCTGTCTCGACGACTGTGATACTCTCGTAGCTTGCCAAACTCGTCTCCTATCGACCATGGTCTCTCTTCACACCGAGGCCCTTCTGCACGCCGACTAGACGCAAGCTTCAGTCAATTACTATCGCCAAGAGGCCAACGAACTGCAGTAATAGGTTGCCCAACTCCTCAACCAGAACCGGGAGCTCAAGGAGGACATTGCTGAGCTGTCGCCCATAGCTCTCCCTAGGAGGAGGACCTGTCGGAAGACCATTTGTCGACCAAAGAAGTCGACCAGGCGAAGTTCGACCCTACCCAGCCCAGGTGAAGTCGAAGCATCAGAATGGTTGATGGCCGACGATGAGGCTGAACCTAGCATCGTAGAGGGCTCAACCCGAAGATCCGCGAATACATTCAGCGATGCCCCCGACAATCACTAGATGGTTGTAGTATGCGCTGAGGAGCCATGCTGAATAGCGTGGGCCTCATGGCTACAGAAGTGATGAGTCATTGCCAACGATAGTCAAAGAGGACAGAAGAAGAAGAGATCTGCTGTTTCATGGGCCGCGTGTGACTCAGGTACACGGGCAGCGAGCGATTGTCGGGCAGAGGAGGCTGCGAAGTCGGGCTGGCCCAATCCGGGTGCATGGGCCAGAAGCAGTAGAAGACCCACTGGGCTGTTGACCAGGATTGACTCAGGTATACGGGCGGCGAGCGATTGCCGGGCTGAGAGAGCTGCGGAGTCAGGCCGGACCAATCCGGGTACCTGGTGCAAAGCTGGTGGAGGCTTTGTCAGTTTCAGCGCAAAACTGACAACCATTGATTCTGTATCCGACTGTCCAGAAGAGAAGCCGTAGTCGCTACGAAAACTTAGCTTCCGGATAAGTCATCTGTAACTCTAGGCCCACAGTCAGTCAGTCGTGTCTGTAAAAATACCTAAGGGCAGTAGAGTCTTTCTCTTTATTCTTGAGTCTGTAAAAAACCCTAAGGGGCTGGTAGAATATTCCTAGTGTTGGGCTGCCTATAAATAGGACCCCAATCCCTAGGGTTTGGACTACCTCTTCTAGAATTCACTTTTCAATCCATTGGATCATTTTGCCTCTCACGTTCTCTCTCCTGTGTGCGCCGCCAGGCACTGGTTCATTCCTTTTTGCCTTGCATTTACTTTGCTCCTGTGAGATTGAATTCTTTGTTGGTTGTTGAGGTGTGTGCATTGATTCCTCTGATTCAAGAAGCTTCGGTTTGTTGTGCTGGTTGATTTTATTCCTGAGGATGTGTCTCTGTTGCGTGTGTTCTTCGTGAGAAGTAGTACTAGTTCTTGCTGTTGCAAGTAGTACTGCTACTGTAGCTACAGTACTCGCTGCCAGCCTTTTCACCTTCTACCGCACAGCTTTTTGATCGAAGCAGACTGGATTGAATGCCTTTTTGACAGTTTTCTGGCGAAGCCATCATCTCTGTTCGAAGCCTCTCAGCTCCGTGAGGCAGACTTCGAACGTATACTCTCAGAGGCTTCGTTCGAACTTCGGACTGTTTTTGTATTCTGTGTCTGGCTTCGAAGTATTTTTTAAACTGTCAGCATCTCTACTTCGAACGTCTGTGCAAAGGTACTCAGACTTAAGCCATTCGAAGTCCTCACTTCGACGGGTTTCGAAGTTGTCTTCGGAGTTTGTTCCTCTGATAGACTTCGCTTTGTTTTCTCTGACGCGTGTCAGCCTTCGCCTCTCGGTTCGAAGCTTACTTCTTTCGAAGGTAGAGTGTAGGCTTCGAATTTAGTTTTCTGTCGTGTGACAGGCTTCGCTTCTTTGTTCGAAGGTAGTCCGTCTGTGTGTTGCATTCGAAGTTTTCTGTTCGAGGTTTTAGATTCGAAGTGCTCGGTTCGAAGTTGTGTCCGAAGCCCTGCCGTCGAAGTACATACTTCGAAAGCAGGCTCCGGCTCTGTTATACTTCGCTTCGAAGCATACTTCGCTTCTTGCCACTTTGAACTAGGCTAGACCACAACATCTTCGGCATCTTCGACATGCTTCGCAACTGATCTCCGAAACAGGCTTCGTCACCAACCTCCGAAGCAGGCCTCGACCAGCGAAGCTGTCTTCGTCAATCATCTCCGAAGCAGACCTCGACGGGCGAAGCAGGCTTCGCCAAGTTCCGAACAGGAGACAACTTTGGACAGTAACTTCTCATTTCACCTTACATATACTTAGATCATTTCATTGGGAAGTTTAGGCCTGTTACACAGTGGTCATCTGCCTAGTTGCACTTCATTAATAGTTCTCTGTTTAACATCTGTTGCTTCTAGGTTAGATACTCTTAGACTTAGGCCTTCTGTTTATTTTCTGCTGCGTAGTCTTTTGAGGTGCGTTGGGTATTGGGAACAGGCCATTGATTCGAAAGAATTTTTAAGGCGCCCATTCACCCCCCCTCTGGTCGCTACTTTCGGTCCTACAAGTGGTATCAGAGCTTGGTTAGGGTTTTTCCATACCTTAACCGGTTCTAAACCCCGGTAGTGACCATGACGTCTCCTGGCAAGGTCCCGTCCTTGGAAGCCTATGGCTATAACTATTGGAAGACTCGCATGCGAGCCTATCTTATGAGCCAGGGTTCGGACATATGGGACATTTGCGTTCACACCACGTTTGTCATTTTGCCAGTTACTGAGCAAGGTACTGCTGGTATCATTGCTCAGCATCTGAGCAACAGTAAGGCTGTGAACATTTTGTTTTCTGGCTTAGGTCCCACTGAGTTTGAGCGTGTGAGTCATCTCTCCACTGCGAGAGAGATCTGGGCTACCCTCAAGGCACACCATGAGGGAACATCACAGGTCAAGGCTCGGCTCTATCAGACCTACCGGCGTGAATATGAGAATTTCACACAGAAGCCGGGTGAATCTGTTGAGACTTTGTTTGGTCGTTTTCAGTCGATCATTAACAAGCTTCGGGACAACAAGGCTGAGGGTGCTCAGTTAGTCTCAGATCACGAGCAGGCGCTCAAGGTTCTCCATACCTTGGACCCAAAGATCTGGGAGATCAAGGTATCCTCTATCGTTGAGAGTACTTCTTACGATACCTTGACCATTTCTGAGTTATTTAGCAAGCTGAAGGCCACTGAGGTAGATATCCAGTTGAGATCAAATCTCACTGGTTCTGGATCAAAATCCCTGGCCCTTGCTACACCTTCTGTTGATCCCACTGCTGTGAGCTGTGCTGGGTTCTCTTTGATGTCTATCACTGAGGACCAGCTTGAGTCCTTGGGAGATGATGATTTGTGTCTGTTTAACAACCGGGTGCGTCGTGTCTATGACAAGAGAATGTTCAAAAGACACGGCACAAAATCCGGATGCTTTGAGTGTGGTGATCCAGGACACTTCATCGCCGACTGCCCCAAGCGAAATGGTCACAAGAAGGGCACCGATGGTGGCTTCCACGACTCCGGCAAGCAAGACAGCTCATCCTTCAAGGGCAAGCCGAAGACTCGTTTCTTCAAGAAAGCCCTGAAGGACTACCGGCGAGAGAACAAGAAGCGCGACAAGGCCTTCTTCGCCGAGATGGAGAAGAGCTACTCCAAGCGGTCCACGTCCTCTTCCTCTTCATCGAGCTCAAGTGATGAGGAGATCGCCATCAGGAAGGGGAAGGACAAGGACAATCCGGCGGGCCTCTGCTTCATGGCCTTCGGGGACAAGCCGAAGAGCCACTCACACCAGCGCCGAAGATCCCGCAAGAGCTTCTGCTCAATGGCTCTTGGGGATAGAGAAGAAAAGAGCTCCTCCTACGACTGCGACGACGACGACAACAAGGTATCATCCTACGAGCGCAAAATAGTTGATTTACTTGAAAGCAATCGTCAGGAGTTGAGATATCGGGAAAAACTGCTTAGGGGGGCTAAGAAGAGGATAGATGAGCTAGAGAGTGAGCTTGCCGTGGCCAACGGCAGAATTGAGAGTCTATCTTCTTCCCCTTGCTTGGGTGATAGCAGTGAGTGCCCGAAGTGTGAGGTGCTTTTGTGTGACCTGTCGACTCTGAAATCCAGGTACACAGAAAGGGTTGATGAGAGGGACGCTTTGGCCACTGAGCTTGAAAGCGCTCAGCTGGAGCTGAAAGATGCTCAAGCCACTGTCGTCACACCCTGTGTTCATTGCCCAACTCATCTAGCTGCCTTAGCTGAGCTGAAATCCAAGGGCAATGAGTATTTGGGTGAATTAGAGAGGTTGAGAGCTGAGCTTGTCCAGACTAGGCTAGAGCTTGAGACACTGTCAGTTCCACCCACTGTCTGTGAGAACTGCCTGTCTCTTAGAATGGAATTGATTAAGCTGAAAGCCGAGAAGTCTGTTCAAATTGAGAGTGAGTGTGAGACCTGCTTGTCTCAGGTGGAGGTTCTAGCTTCCTTGAGAGAGGAGCTAGCAGATTCTCAGAATGAGAACTTTTACCTCCGGTCTATCCTGAGTTGGATCAGTGCCAGAGAGCCACAACTTGGCATGATGATCCAGCAGTTCAAGAGGCAGGATGGGTTTGGGGTAGGTTACACCTACACCAAGGCTGACTTTGAGAGTGCCATTAGCCGGGCAGTGGAGTGGAGTAAAATGACTCCTGAGCAGAGATACCCCAAGACTCACTCCACTGAGACCTCCCAGGCTTGTCAGCCCAAGGATGGAGTGATTCATGAACCACCCAAAGCTCCACCCAAGAAGCCTATCAGGGTTCCTAAGCCCAAACACCTCCACTCTTCTCTAGACTCTCTTCCTGGACCCTCTCAACCCAAGAAGACCACACCAAACACCACTAAGCCTAAACAACCCAAGCCTCAACCACATCCCAAGAAGCCCACCTATCATTGTGAGTACTGTCAGAGAGACGGGCATCTTGCGGAGTTCTGCTTCAGGAGGAAGCGGGTTGAGAGAGCAGAGAGGGCTCGTAGTGATCAGGAGCAGTTCTACCAGCAGGATGGTAGACTGCGTGTTCCTCGGCGCGGGGAGAGGCTGGAGGCCAGGCCGCGTCGTGTAGGTGGTGGTAGAGGAGACGGCTTTCATGCCCATGCTCCAGTTGGTGGTGTCCGTTCCGGCAGAGTTCCAGACCGTGTTGGCTACGGTTCTGGACCTCGTGGCCGCAGGGTTAGGCAAAACCGAGGACCGCGCTTTGAGCCGCGTTTTGGTCCGAAATCTTTTGATGGTTTTCGCTTTCCATCTTTTGAGCAGATGGCTCGACACTGGTTTAGCTCTTTTGCTAAACCTGGTGCCGAACCATTTGCTCCCACTTACAAACACTGATTGTGCAGGACCGGGGACTGGAGGATGTTTGGATCATGGACTCAGGATGCTCTCGCCACATGACGGGACATCGCAGATGGTTCTCCAGTCTCACTCCCCCGAGCTCCAAAGAATACATCACGTTCGGGAACAGCGGTCAAGGGAAAGTAAGTGGCATAGGCTCAATACGCATTTCAGATCATTTCTCTTTAAAAAATGTTGCTTTGGTTAAAAATTTGAACTTTAATTTGATTTCTGTTTCGCAACTTCTTGAGGATGGTTTGGAAGTGCGTTTTAAGAAGGGCAATTCATCTGTGGTTGATTCTAGAGGGTCTTTGGTTTGTCAGATCTTACCATTCGGTAAAGTTTTTCGAATTGACTTCTCTAGTTCTTTTGGCCCTTTTCGTTGTTTGATTGCTGGATCTTCTTCTGAGCTCTGGAAGTGGCATAGGAGGTTAGGTCACTTGAGTTTTGATCTGCTAGTCAGGTTAAGCTCTATGGACCTCATCCGAGGATTGCCCAAGCTTAAGATGGAGAAGGATCTAGTTTGTCATCCCTGTCGTCATGGGAAAATGGTTGCCGCTTCTCACTCACCTGTGACTCAGGTGATGACATCGTATCCGGGCGAGCTTTTACATTTGGACACTGTAGGTCCAGCTCGAGTACGCTCAGTCGGTGGGAAGTGGTATGCACTTGTAATTGTTGACGACTTTTCTCGATTTTCGTGGGTTTTCTTTTTGGAGTCCAAGGATGAAACGTTTCAGTTTGTTCATGACCTGATCTTGAAGTTGAAGAATGAGAACAATGGTCGAATGCGAGCAATTCGCTCCGACAATGGCTCTGAGTTCAAGAACTCTCAGTTCGTCAGCTTCTGTAGTTATCAGGGTCTGGACCATCAGTTTTTTTTCTCCTTACACTCCCCCACAGAACGACGTTGTGGAACGAAAGAACCGCACGCTAGTCGAGATGGCCAGGACGATGCTCGATGAGCACAGGACTCCTAGGCGTTTTTGGGCTGAAGCCATGAACACGGCTTGCTATCTGGCCAACCGCATTTTTCTTAGAGCTTACCTTGGTAAGACATCATATGAGTTGCGGTTTGGCAGACAGCCCAAGGTGAGCCACTTGCGAGCGTTTGGCTGCAAGTGCTTTGTGCTCAAGAAGGGAGGGCATTTGGACAAGTTTGAGTCTCGTTGCTGGGATGGTGTTTTTCTTGGTTATGCATTGCATTCTCGAGGCTTCCGTGTTTGGAACCTCGAATCCCAGCTGCTTGTCGAGACTTGTGAGGTTTCTTTTGATGAGTCCTTGCCTTCTTTGACTCCTTCTTTTGAGCTTTCTGGTGATGATTAGCTCGGAGAGTCCATCTTCGAGGAAGATGAGGATACTCCAGCTGCTGATGAGGGTGGACCTTCTGCATCCCCCGCAGAGCCACACCTTCTGAGACTTCGACTGAGGATGAGGGCGGACCTCTGATCACTTCTTCCACATTGATCGAGCCCCCTCAGTCGAGTCCAGAGGTGCCAGCTGCTGACTCCGGTGAGGTGACTTCAGATCACCAGGGAACCCGAGCAGTTCAGCGTGACCATCCCTCAGAGCTCATCATAGGTGATCTGACTGAGAGAACTTTGCGTTCTTCTGCCTCTCTCGCTGTGTTAGCTGAATCTGCGTTTGTTGCATCTTTGAGCCCAGAGACGTTTCTCATGCTCTTTCTGATTCTAATTGGATTAATGCTATGCAAGAAGAGCTTGGAAATTTTGTTCGCAATCGGGTTTGGACATTAGTTGAGCCGCCATCAGGATGCAACCCCATATGCACCAAGTGGGTATTCAAGAACAAACAAGGTGAAGATGGGGTTGTGGTGCGCAACAAGGCTCGACTAGTTGCCCAGAGTTATTGCCAGAAGGAAGGTATTGACTTTGAAGAAACCTTCGCTCCTATTGCCCGTCTTGAGTCCATTCGTATTCTTCTAGCTTTTGCCGTTTCGAAGGGTTTTAAGCTTTTTCAAATGGATGTTAAGAGTGCTTTTCTGAACGGGTACATAGAAGAGGAGGTTTATGTTAGGCAACCCCCGGTTTTGAGAACCCTAAGTTTCCTCGACATGTTTTTAATTTGCACAAAGCTTTATACGGGTTGAAGCAAGCCCCCAGGGCATGGTATGACCGGTTGAAGCAATTTTTGTTGGGGAAGGGCTTTGTGATGGGTTCTGTGGATAAGACTCTTTTCTTGCTCAGAGATGCTTCAGATTTTTTAGTTGCTCAGATTTACGTGGACGATATTATTTTTGGCGGTACTACTGATTCTCTTGTGTCCAAGTTCTCTGAGCAGATGCACAGTGAGTTTGAGATGAGCCTCATGGGTGAGCTCAAGTACTTCTTAGGGCTCCAGATCAAGCAGACCAAGGACGACACCTTCATCCACCAAGGTAAGTACACTCGTGATATGTTAAAGAAATTTGACTTTGGTGGTGAATTGAAGCCGCAGATGACCCCGATGGGCACTTCTGGGGGTCTGGACAAGGATGAGAGCGGTGTCAAGGTCAATGAAAGGGAGTTTCGAGGGATGATCGGTTCGCTGCTGTACTTGACGGCGACAAGGCCAGACATACAGTTTGCCGTGGGACTGTGCGCGCGCTTCCAGTCTTCACCACGTGCATCTCATCGGCAGGCTGTCAAGCGCATCTTCAGGTATCTCACTTATGCGCCTGATCTTGGTCTTTATTATTCAGCATCATCATCTCTTGATCTATCTGGCTTTTCGGACGCTGATTTTGGTGGGTGCCGATTGGATCGCAAGTCGACTTCCGGTACTTGCCAGTTTCTTGGTTCCTCTCTTGTCTCTTGGTCTTCTCGAAAGCAATCTGGAGTTGCTCTTTCGACCACAGAGGCTGAGTACGTAGCTGCTGCTAGCTGCTGCTCACAATTGGTTTGGATGATTTCCACTCTACGAGATTTTGGGTTGTTCTTTCCTACCAGGATTCCATTATTTTGCGACATTACCAGTGCTATTAGTGTAGGGAAAAACCCGTGTCTCCATTCAAAGACCAAACATATTGATGTGCGCTTTCACTTCTTGCGGGATCAATATGAGAAAGGTGTCATTGACCTTGTTCATGTTGATACCCATCATCAGTTGGCTGACATTTTTACCAAACCCCTAGATCAGTCTACTTTTGAGCGTTTACGAGGGGATTTGGGTGTTGTGTATCCTTTCTAGGATATTTTGCGTCAGTTTTCCTTCTTCTTTACTCTTTTCTTGAGTCTTTATGTGTGTGTTCATATCTTGCATATTCACATATCACACCTTTGAGCTTGCTTCTGTTATATGATTGAAATGCTTTACTTGTTCTAGCTGGTACATGCTTTTGATTACTTGTCGATGATCATGCTTTGGTTCAGTTCACTTGATATATCTGATATCTGTCATATGCATGGCTTTTACGCCTTCAACTTGAAAAATGATCACCTTTGCTTCTGGTTACTAGCATGTGTAGGCTGAGTGTTTTTGCTATCTGTTACATGCCTTGTAGCTAGTTCATCACATAGATGCAGATATACAACTTGGACATCTTTATGCTTTCACATGGAAAATGAGCTATAAAAATGATAAAATTCAAAAATGAATGAAAATTCCATGCCTTTTTATGCTTGATTTGAAAAGATCCAAGTGGGTTTGCTTTGTCGCATTACATTGTTCTGAACTGCTTACCATAGCACTTTGGTATGAACTAGGACAGTGTAGTGTATGCCAAGACCAATGTCTTAAGCTTCTGATGGTCTAGTTCTGGCCTAGGCTTGACTTGGTCGGTTAGCATAAGGATTGACATGCAAATAACCCTTGGCATAAATGAAAAAGGAAATCTGAAAAAGCCTGAATATTTAAAAGATAACACGTTTGCTGAAGCACTTTGGTGTGGACAATGCTTAACTTGGTAGATTTCAGTTAGCTTCTGCATCTCATGTTTTACCTTGCTTGTTTACTGGAACATGTGGTGATGCTTTTTGTTTGCAAAAAAAAAAACTGAAAAATGCGTGCTAATGACTTTCTCTAGATATCATCTGTTGCACTGATCATGCCATGTGTCTTAGACAGTATCTCTTTTGCTATACTTGTTAGATGTTGTAATTGCAGTCAATCATATTTGAGAAGCATGCTTTGAAATCACTCCTTATGCACTCCGGTTGAAATCACTACATATTTTGAGAGAGAGTTGCATTTCAGGGGGAGTATGTGTCTCTTTTGAGTGCTTGATGAGTTCACTTGTCAACAAGGGGGAGAAAATTTGGGATCAGAGTTTAAGGGAGAGTTCTTACTCTGTTGATATCCTTGTTGTTCTGAAATCGCACTCATTTTGAGCTTGTACGTTTTGGTTAACCATAATGACCGTTTCTTGCTTTTGTTCGGCTTTTGGTCATTAGGGTTAAACTTTTACCTTATTTTTCCTCTTCTTTGTTTTCTTGTGTTTTGTTTTCGTGTTTCCACATTTGTTCGCAGGTGCTGAAGAGCCGAGAAAAGAGGAGTGTTGACAATGCACTCATCAAGGGGGAGATTGAGGAGCCATGCTGAATAGCGTGGGCCTCATGGCTCCAGAAGTGATGAGTCATTGTCAACGATAGTCAAAGAGGACAGAAAAAGAAGAGATCTGCTGTTTCATGGGCCGCGTGTGACTCAGGTACACGGGCAGCGAGCGATTGTCGGGCAGAGGAGGCTGCGAAGTCGGGCTGGCCCAATCCGGGTGCATGGGCCAGAAGCAGTAGAAGACCCACTGGGCTGTTGACTAGGATTGACTCAGGTACACGGGCGGCGAGCGATTGCCGGGCTGAGAGAGCTGCGGAGTCGGGCCGGCCCAATCCGGGTACCTTGTGCAAAGCTGGTGGAGGCTTTGTCAGTTTCGGCGCAAAACTGACAACCATTGATTCTGTATCCGACTGTCCAGAAGAGAAGCCGTAGTCGCTACGAAAACTTAGCTTCCGGATAAGTCATCTGTAACTCTAGGCCCACAGTCAGTCAGTCGTGTCTGTAAAAATACCTAAGGGCAGTAGAGTCTTTCTCTTATTCTTGAGTCTGTAAAAAACCCTAAGGGGCTGGTAGAATATTCCTAGTGTTGGGCTGCCTATAAATAGGACCCCAATCCCTAGGGTTTGGACTACCTCTTCTAGAATTCACTTTTCAATCCATTGGATCATTTTGCCTCTCACGTTCTCTCTCCTGTGTGCGCCGCCAGGCACTGGTTCATTCCTTTTTGCCTTGCATTTACTTTGCTCCTGTGAGATTGAATTCTTTGTTGGTTGTTGAGGTGTGTGCATTGATTCCTCTGATTCAAGAAGCTTCGGTTTGTTGTGCTGGTTGATTTTATTCCTGAGGATGTGTCTCTGTTGCGTGTGTTCTTCGTGAGAAGTAGTACTAGTTCTTGCTGTTGCAAGTAGTACTGCTACTGTAGCTACAGTACTCGCTGCCAGCCTTTTCACCTTCTACCGCACAGCTTTTTGATCGAAGCAGACTGGATTGAATGCCTTTTTGACAATTTTCTGGCGAAGCCATCATCTCTGTTTCGAAGCCTCTCAGCTCCGTGAGGCAGACTTCGAACGTATACTCTCAGAGGCTTCGTTCGAACTTCGGACTGTTTTTGTATTCTGTGTCTGGCTTCGAAGTATTTTTTAAACTGTCAGCATCTCTACTTCGAACGTCTGTGCAAAGGTACTCAGACTTAAGCCATTCGAAGTCCTCACTTCGACGGGTTTCGAAGTTGTCTTCGGAGTTTGTTCCTCTGATAGACTTCGCTTTGTTTTCTCTGACGCGTGTCAGCCTTCGCCTCTCGGTTCGAAGCTTACTTCTTTCGAAGGTAGAGTGTAGGCTTCGAATTTAGTTTTCTGTCGTGTGACAGGCTTCGCTTCTTTGTTCGAAGGTAGTCCGTCTGTGTGTTGCATTCGAAGTTTTCTGTTCGAGGTTTTAGATTCGAAGTGCTCGGTTCGAAGTTGTGTCCGAAGCCCTGCCGTCGAAGTACATACTTCGAAAGCAGGCTCCGGCTCTGTCATACTTCGCTTCGAAGCATACTTCGCTTCTTGCCACTTCGAACTAGGCTATACCACAACATCTTTGGCATCTTCGACATGCTTCGCAACTGATCTCCGAAGCAGGCTTCGTCACCAACCTCCGAAGCAGGCCTCGACCAGCGAAGCTGTCTTCGTCAATCATCTCCGAAGCAGACCTCGACGGGCGAAGCAGGCTTCGCCAAGTTCCGAACAAGAGACAACTTTGGACAGTAACTTCTCATTTCACCTTACATATACTTAGATCATTTCATTGGGAAGTTTAGGCCTGTTACACAGTGGTCATCTGCCTAGTTGCACTTCATTAATAGTTCTCTGTTTAACATCTGTTGCTTCTAGGTTAGATACTCTTAGACTTAGGCCTTCTGTTTATTTTCTGCTGCGTAGTCTTTTGAGGTGCGTTGGGTATTGGGAACAGGCCATTGATTCGAAAGAATTTTTAAGGCGCCCATTCACCCCCCCTCTGGTCGCTACTTTCGGTCCTACATGCGCTAGCTTACGCTTGATTGTTTCCTTGTTTGAGGTCTTTTTCCATAGCGACTTGTGTTGTGGACAAGTTAAAAATAAGAACTATAATAGACAAACTTATCTTTTCCACGGCAATAAAGAGAACTACCTTTAGTTGGCAAAATTAATCTAAGTTCATTCCTCTTCTCTTGGGGTGTTACGTCTTCCAGTAGAATGGCCACCCATCAGAGAAACAACACCAACAACAACAATGAAGCAGAAGGCGACCCTATCAGCAGCCTTCTTGGAAGCCTTTTACCCACCTAGGATGCGTCGGAACGTCGTCAAGCGAATTCGTCATCAACCCTAGACCAATGAACTCTTGCCGAAGCCATGGCCAATCAAAATAAGCTCATCACTTCCCTTCTCGCACAAATGCAACATCAGCAAGCCTAGCTCCAACAGCAGCAAGAACAACTTCATCAGCTTCAGCAGGCCCAAGGGATTAACATTCCCCGAGAACCGCCAACACCGACTTCATCTCGTGCAATTCAACTATCGGAATTCCTTAGTATCAAGCCCCCGACCCTCTCACACACCACCAACCCCTTCAAGGCAAACGATTGACTTCGTAAAATCACTAAAAATCTTAATCTTCTTCCCTGCACCGATCATAAGCGTGTGGCCTTCGCCACCCATTAGCTGCATGGACTCACCGCAGAATGGTGGGACCAGTATCGGCAAGATCAAGCCGTGAATCATGAGATTAGTTGGGTCGAGTTCACTGCTGCTTTCAAAGTCGCCCACCTCCCTCCAAGAATGATCGTGTTAAAGGAAAGGGAGATTCAAGAACTCCAACGGAGAAACAATGGTGAACCATCAACTGAAGTCATTCTAACAAAGACATTGAAGCATGTTCCGTCAACCAGGAAAAAGCAAGCCGAGATTCAAGCTCGTCCCCACTCACACAGGAATCGAAAGGTAAAAACCAGGTCTAACCTAAAGGAAGAGATGAGTGATATGGAAATTGTCAGAGGAGAGTGTCCCCTAGAAGGAATCATTGGAAAGTTGTGCTATCATTGTGGTCAATTTGGACATATCGCACGACAGTGCAGGCAAAGTGTGTTCCAGGACCCTATGATTATACCCTTAGAGGAAGACTCAGGTCAAGATAGAGCCACTACACATGAGCATTCGTTATTCAAGGCTTGTAGCATATGTTGAGAAGTCAGACACCATGCTAGTGAATGCAATGTTGGTTGTCCAAGATGTATAGAAGATCATCCACCCGAACGATGCCCCACCAGCAGGACTACTTGCTATTTGTGTTAGGGAAGGGATCATATCCCTAGGGACTACCACATGAGTTCACTATTAACTAAGGTCGCTGAAGTCCATCGGATGTGCTTTCGCCTCACCTATCCACCCACGAGGCTAGGTAATGTAAGTGACAAGGGTAAACCATCCGGTTCCAACCAAGATCTTGCTTCAAATCAGGTCAATCAGATATTGAAGAAGGATCACCATGGAAACCTAGTGGTTTGCTTCAATTGCCATGAATAAGGACATTACACCCATGAATGCCTAGAGCGTCGGAGTGTCGGTAAGAAAAGACTGACCAAGAAAAATAGGGGCCTACCCATAACCTTCTCTATCTCTGGCCTTTCCAAATCTCGGGGTGAGATTCTTGTTAAGGGGGTTAGATTTGCATCACCCTGAATTTTCTAAAATTAATAAATTGAGAAAATAAAATTTTTATATGGATAAATTGAGTTTAGATAATAAAATGATTGAATTAATTGGAAAACCTTAAGGAGAAATAAAATAAAGTAATCAAAAGTTTTATTTGACTAAAGTCAATTAATTAGGTTTGAACCAAAAGAGGCATCCAAATAAAAATTTTGAGAAAATTTATTTTTAACAGGAAAAGGATTATTTGTGATTTTTGGATAAACTGAAAATGTCCAAATAAAGGAAAACATGAAGAAATAATTCAAATATTTAGCTAAGAAAATTATGTTAGATTCATAAGGCCAAAAAATAATTTTGAGAGTTTTTACAAATTTTTATAAACTCTACTGAGAGGTCATTTTTTTAAATGAATTTTGTAATTATTTTAATCAGAAAAACAATTTTAAATCCTAATGGGCCGTTCCTTCTTTTCCCTCTCTCCAAGCTGTCCCAGCCCAACCCCTCTCTTGCGCCCCACTGACACCCGACCCCCACCTGTCAGCCTCTCCCTCTTGCGCGCCCGCACCTCTCTCTCCCCTCACTGCCACTCCGACCCACCTGTCGGCGTCGATGTCCCTTGCCTACGCCCATCTCCTCCCACTGACTAGTGCCCCACCTAGTTAGTATCTTCTTCCCCGCTGCGCCGTCGCCCCAAACCTCGCCGGCCGGAAACCCTAGCTCTACAATCCGCCTCCGTCACGCGCCATTCCTTAAATTAAGGCCGCAGATTAATTCCCCTAACTCCGGTGATCATTTCCCCTCCGCACCCATATCCGATTGCGTCTCGGTTCAGCGCACCCCGGGCATTTAGCCTCACCAGCGTTATTGTGCTTTTACTCCCGGCTTCCCCCCGATTGCGCCCCATTTAGCCCCGCCAGCAGCCTCTATTTAACCCCCTATCCCCCACCGCATCTACATGCCCGAGAACCACCCGAAGATCACCACCAGAACACACTCCGACACCTTTTTCTCGTCGCCACCTCTGCCACCGATCCAGCCACCACTCGCCGCCGCTAGAGACCGTTGTCTGCCTCGCCATCGACACCATCGTGACCGCCGTCACCCACTCGTCCCCGGCCGCCCCTTTGTTCGTGCCGCCAACCGCTAGAAGACCGTCGTCGTCGTCGACCCGAACGCCCTTCGCCACCCCCCTCGTCGCCGGCCTCGCCCCTCCACCGTCGACCCCCGAGTTCGGTATAACAATGACCCTCATGTTATTCTATTTCTATTTTTGCGAACGCCCGAGGCCCTAGGCCTTCACCGTCGCCACCGTGCTCACCGTCGCGTCCTACCATCGCCAGAGACGAAGGCCTCGTGCCGGATTCCCCGTGCGCGTGTCGGATGCGACCTCCACCATCGGATCCCGGGCCAACGACTGAGATTAGAAGTTAAAACGAAGGGCACTGATTGCTTTGACCCCCATTGACCGATATCATGTGATCGAGACATCCATCGTCACTTAAATCCCACCGCGATCGCAACCGTTGATCTTTACCAGTTCGATGTGATTTAATCGTGGTTGTCCATTTTCACTTAAGCCTCCTGCCTCACCCACATCCGCCCAATCTAGATCTAATGACTCTCATTCATCCGGTTCACACGCATAGTGCGCTGGTTCACGGTGAACCTGACTCACCGTGGACCAGAGCCTGTTTTTTTGAATAAAAATTCCAGAAATGATTTTAAACTTCAAAAATTCATATCTCCTTCAAAGTAACTCCAAATTTCACCATTCAAATTTCTAAGAGTTTGTATTTTTATTATCTTCATGTTAATCCAGAAAAATGTATATGTTTACATTGAAAATTTTATACTGTCTTAAATGGAATTAAAATAAAATTCTAGAAATTGTTTTAAACTTCAAAATCATAACTTCTTTGAATTAACTCTAAATTTCACAATTCAAATTTTAGAAGGTTTACCTTTTTATTATCTTCCCATTCATCCAATAAAATTCATATGTTTAAAATAAAATTTTATATTGTTTTGATTAAAATTTAAATATAATTTGGGAATAATCATTTCAAACTTCAAAATTCCTAAACTCATTAGAATTGACTCTACAATTTAATATTAAAATTTTAGAAGATTTATCTCTTTATCTCCTACATTTTTAACCAATTTAAATTGATAGGTGTGTATTCTTTATTATTCAAAATAAAACTGAGGAAACCATTCCTAAACTTTAGAAATTCTTACTCCCAAAATTTCCATTTCAATCCTAGGGAGTCTCTCCTTTCTTTCTCTACAACTTTAACCAATTGTTGGCGCAATCGCCGGCGAACCGGTTGGATTTCTACATCGCTGGTTGGTTTGACCAGCCAACTCCAACTGGTCCGACCGGGCCATGCCAGCACAGACTGGTCGGACTGTCAACACAAGGCCGGTCTAATCGCCAACCCCTGGCCGACCTATTTTCTCCTCTGGCTAACCCGCGCGCCGTCTTTACTGCATCACCGGTCCGACCGCCACCTATAGTCCGGTCTGACCACTGTCTCCTAGTCGGTCTGATTGGCAACCCTAGAACGGTCTGACCGTATTTCCCCTATTCCATCCAATCGGCTTCAATTGGTCGATTAGATTTATTTTCACTATATTATTCACACTTCGATTAATTGAATTAGTATGATAATTTGATTGTCTAGCGACTCCTCCCTCTCTTGTCACTATCAAGGGTCGTTAGAACGCGACATCGGCGTCGTGTTACGCTTAGGGATTTATCTCTAAGTATCCAGACACTTTTGGATCGTCGGATCGGCGTCAGTACACTTGGCACTTTGATCGTCGGATTTTAGTGTCAACAGATACCTCAGCAACGCAAGAGACATGTGTTCTCGTAAGGTAATGAATGATCATGAAACATGTACCAGCTATATCGCAACCTAAAGGATAGCACGTCTATAGATAATTCATATAATTTATTATATTATACTTTCTAGATACTTATTTGTGAACAAGTTATTTCTATATGTTTGAAATTACATAATTCAATAATTTGTGAGATTAATGTTAAACTAGTCATTTCATACCAAGATACTCTTTTACATAAATTAGAATCTAGTCATCGAGCCAAACAGTTCCACCTAATTCTGAATCACTACATAATCACTTCACTAGAGAATTAAAATCAGAATCTGGAGCCCTACCAAACACACCCTTAAACCTCTTGGTACACGAAACCTAAGCGTAATTGAAAAATATGGCATCTAAAAGGTTAAGAAAAGACAAAATGTTCATCCACCGGAGCGACCAATATATGATTGGATATATATCACATACAATTAATTCCCGTACGTATATTAAAATTATTTTATTTAAATTTAATACAAATAAAATAAATTATTTCCAACAAAGCATGCCTTCCTATCTATTTAAGTTGGTTGAAGTCTTCCTTAATGACCATGTTGTATTAACCACCTTTAACATTGAGCTTTAATTGCGGGTCTATAAAATTTAGATTAAATAGGCTAAGATCAATTAAATTCAACAAGGATAACATCATTTCTCATTATTAATGAGTACCGGAAACCTACAATGAAAACTTGTGCAATTGATGAAAAAAAACAAGCTCATTGAAGGGCAACCGAGGGTCATATCTTCAACACGGTTATATTTATTTATTTCCCATACAATAAATTCTTATACATATCTTGAAATATAATTTATTTCCTTTTAATACAACCAAATAAATTATTTCTAAAAAAGCATGCATTTCTACCAATCTTCTATTTATATGTGTGTTTGTTGAACGAACATCATCACAAAGGAATTCACAATCCTTTCAAAAATGCCACGAGATTTTTTCAAAAATGCATTTATGTATGAAATATCACATGTAAGTCCTAATAATCTCATCTTCATGTTCATACTAAAAAATCCATTGATTTAGTTGATCAGTAAAGTGTGTATTGGGAATACCTCATAATTTGATTCCTTGCATTTATGTATGATTATAACAGTTGACATTAAACATGTGCAACGTTGGATTAAACGTTGGAAAAAAACTCAACATTTGTTCTTGTTGTAGTATGCAGTATATCGAACAAGTGTGACGACCTCTAAAAATGTATTTGCTGGTGCTATGGGCACTTTTGATTATTATGATTTTCCAAATATGAAGAACGGTTCATCAATTGGTGCTCAGATTTGGATAGAAAATTATTACCAAAATGGTCCAGCAAAAGTCATTTCATCCGGATGGGAGGTAATTAGAGTTCGTATCTGTTTTTTAGCATTTAGAACTGCCATCACGATCAAATCTCACAAAGTTATTTGTTTTGCAGATTGATGAAGAAACATATCAAGATAGCAAAACACATTTTTACACTTACTGGACGGTAGAAATCAATTTCATTTTTTATTATTTGACAATATAAGTTTTTAAACAATCCCTGAGATAGTGTTATGATTTTGATGGATACAAATCAACTGGCTGCTCTAACATAGAATGTATAGGTTTTGTACCAGTAAACGGGGCTCCTATTACTCCTGGCGATATTCTAGATCATAGCAGCGGACAAACTAAAATCTCATTAAAGATATTTAAGGTAGCTTCATAAACAGCCATGCATATCAAATAATTTACTCTTGCCCTCCCAAAACAAGTTAATTTCATATAATAATCAAATTATTTTTAATAATGTGAGCAAATTTACAACAAAGAGCATTAATATATATTTCATAATGAATTTAATAAAAACCTACATATATATAAAGAGAAAAATACTTATCAATTTGTACTGACAAATTCTTCTTCCTTTTCAAAATTGGCTATAGAGTAAAGATGATGGAGATTGGTGGCTGCACTTTGGGCATGACATCAACAATCTCAATCCGGTTGGGTATTGGCCAAGTAGCCTTTTCAACGGCTTTGATCATGCCACATTTATAGAGTGGGGTGGAAGTGCCATATCCCACCGTGGAGATTTTAGTCCTCCGATGGGCAATGGCCAGAAAAAGGCTCAATGGACAGGGCTATCTCCCCCCTTGGCCTGCTAGTATTTTTGCATCTGCATCTCACAAGAGATGCTATCAAACTAGCATATTTATGGATCACATGTTTTATTATGGCGGACCAGGTGGTTGCACCGAATAAGATCCATTTGATACTTTGTTTAGTTTTGTTGTTCATTCTCAAAAATAATTCGTTGGACCGAATAACTCTCTTCTATATAAGATGTGTTTCCATGTATTTTATTTCAGTGCATTCCTACATTCTGGTTTGTATCAGTAGTTAATAAATTATTACAAGGAAACATAAAACATATGCATATCCAAGAAATCTTTCTCAGTATCAATCCCCTTGCCTCTTAGGGTCTTTTTGGTTTGGGGCGAGGATGGATAGGATGATCTCATCCATGGATTTATGGATGCGATGATACATTTGAAGTGTTTGGTTGGATGGATGCGACGAGATAATTTTTTATTTGGTTAGATGTATATAACTTGGATGCGATAAGCTTAAATTTAGTGGGACCCACTTGTAAAATATATTTTTTAACAAAAATATAATCATATGAGATCTTATTTTATAGATTAAATTATAATCAATACAATGATGTAATTAGATCATTAATTGGATAAATAATTTAGGAGTAAAAATCATTTGAATATTTATAAATAAAAAATTAAATGTGTAATAACCAATCAAGAGATGACACATCATCTCATCCAATATTGAATGAGCTCACCCAGAAAAATTTCTTGAATCCCTCCATGCAGCATATTGAAGGAATATTTTTCTTAGTGGTCATCCCATCTATCTTCGCCCTCTAACCAAACAGCTAACTGGATGGAATGTACATATCTCGTTTAGGAATATCCAGCGAACCAAATGATTCTTGAGCATAATCTAAGGAGTGTTTGCCGCCATTGAAGTCCTGGAGGCTCTCGCCAAAAGTTTCAGACTGAACAACTGTCGGGCTTTGCGGTAGCAAACTGCACAGTTGCAGTGCCGAGAACCTTTGTGAGGAGCCAAGAGATCGGAAGAAGAAGGGAGCAAAAGATGGAGTACTACTTCAAAAGGCGCCGAGGAAGGTTACTTCTAACTTTTCTCCCGACAGTTTCCCGTACCGAAGCGTCGTGGCTGCCAAAGCGAGCAGTTTGGAAAAAACACTTTTTCCATCATTCGCACTGACGCGGTTCCCAGGGATCGCTCAGAGGGTCCTAAACTGTGCTCTAGAAGATGAAGCAAGAAAAAATCAAGTGGAGCGACAACGCCAACTGCCGTCTCCATGCTGTCCAATTTAGCAGCTAGCACCGCCACCAACACCTTGGCTTCCATCGCATCCAGAGCCTCAACTATTTGTTGAACTTGAGCACTTTGCCTTGCCATGTTGAATTCTTGGCTCCGAGCGGATCGAACCAAACAAGGAATTGCAGCAATCACCCGAAAGTAATCGCAAACCTTGCCACATGAATTTTACCGATCCACAGAGAGTTTGTGCAAGGGGTTTCAAACTTGTACCGCGGTGCAGTCCTTGATTCGATACCATATTGTAATGAGCTCACCAGCGATCACTCTCCTCAGCATCGAGATCGGGACAAGCCAAATTCGCCAGAGAACACAATAGAGGAGGGAGTGGTTGATCATAATTCTGTTACTTGCTTGGCTTCCAAGCTCTGTTCCTCATACTACAAATAGAGTCCCACCAATATGTTTCTACTTTACAGAAATACGCCTTCCTCAAGACAACACGCCAAACACTTTTTTAGCGTTCATTCTTGTCTGACACTGATTTCTCGCGCTCCTCTATTTTACACTCCTTCCCGCGGTCTAGCTCCAGCTCTTCATCACTTCTTGGCATGCCATTAGATGAGTCTGTCGGTGTGACAGGTTACCGGTAGCTAGCGGGCGCGAGTGTGCTCGCAGGGGACGGAGGCGTCGGAGTAGACGAACAAGGGCGTTGTTCAGGGAGGCAGCAGCCAGGGCAAGCCGTTTGATGGCTGCTAAGGGAGCGGCACTGCTAGCTGCGGGGGAGGGTGTGGTGATGGGGAGGAGAGGAGAGGAGAGAAAAAATGGGGACGAGAATTATTAGGTTATATTAGGTTACAGTTAATTGAGGGTTGAGATTTGATTAAAAAATAAAGGGTTGAGATTGATTAGATGATTATTCAGGGCTGTGACAACAACTCATCAATTATATAGTAAGGTAGATGAATTAAATTCAATTAACAGCTTGGTGGTAGACATTCGAATAAAATTGGGACGAACAACATTAATAACAGGGACAATAAATGTAGACGCACAATCTACATCTACTAGAGACACCAATAAATGTCTCTTTTCAATAAATGACAAAATTGAGTATACATGATATACAATTAATTCTCATAATGACAATTTATTTCTAGCAAAGCATGCCTTCCTACCAATCTTCTATTTATATGTGTGTGTTGAACGAACATCATCACAAAGGAAATCACAATCCTTTGAAAAAAAATGCTACCAGATTTCACTCTTTTTCTACTGGCGCTTGTGATTTCATTGAATTGTGTAGGCACAACATCATCCTTGCATAGGCTTCTTCCGCCCAAACATAATGACGAGATGGCAACTATGGCATCTTCAAATCGATTGGATCCCAATCAAATAAAACATGTAAGTAAAGTAGGTCCTAACAATCCCAAGTTTATGTTCATAAAAAGTCATTTGATTTAGTTGATCATTAAAGTGTGTATTGAAGAAAACCTCATAATTTGATTCCTCGAGTTTTAAGTACAAGTCCAATGATTGACATTAAATATCTTCATCATTGGGTTAACTAATGTCAAAAAAAAGTTTAACATCTATAGGTGGCATAGTAACATAGAGTATCACTTAACCATATTTGTTATTATTGTACTCCCTCCGGTACACAAAAACAAGTCGTTTTGGACATGATTTCACATACCAAGGAGCAATTAATTAGTGTGTACTTTCCATGTTTGCCCCTATTAAATATAGTGCAGGAGTAAACGTAGCACGAAAAACAAAAAAAATAGTACTACTTGAGGGGTATAGTTGTCCAAAATGCACAATAAAATGCAAATGACGTGTTTTAACACACTCTTGATACAAACCTAAAACGACATGTTTTTGTGTACCGGAGGGAGTAGTATGCAGCGTATGAAACAATGACGGCCCCTAAGGATGGATATGGTGGTGCCATGGGCACTTTTGATTATTACGAATTTCCAAATACAAAGAACGGAACATCAATTGGTGCTCAAATTTGGGTACAAAAGGGCGTAACAATTGGTGTTGTATCTGGATGGGAGGTAATTATAATTTGTCTTTGTTTTTAGCGTAAGGAACTCCTGTTAGTGATCAGATCTCACAAACTTATTTGTTTTGCAGATTGATGAAAAAAACATACCAGGATAGCAAAACACATTTTTACGTACACTGGACGGTAGGAATCAATTTCTTTTTTAATTAACAATGTAAGTGTTTAAAAAGTGCCTGACATATTCTTCTAATTTGGATGGCAGATTGATGGAGAGAAATCAACCGGTTGCTCTAACTTGGATTGCATAGGGTTTGTACCAGTAAACGGGGCTCCTATTACTCCCGGCGATATTCTAGATCATAGCGGCGGACAAACTAAAATCTCGTTGAAGATATTTAAGGTAGGGTTCCTAAACAGCCACACAGACCAAATAATCTAATGAAAACCAATAGATAAAAAGAGATAAATACTTGTACATTTGTACTAACAAATTCTTCTTTCTTTTCCGAATTTTACTGTAGAATAAAGATGATGGCGATTGGTGGGTATACTTCGGGCATGACATCAACAATCTTAACCCGGTTGGGTATTGGCCAAGTAGTCTTTTTAACTACAGCATGGATCATGTAAACCTAATAGCATGGGGTGGAGTTACTGTATCCTACCGTGGAGATTCGAGTCCACCAATGGGCAACGGACGATGGCCTGAAAAAGGCTCAGCTTCTGTACAAGACGTGCAGTTCATTGATAAAGATGGGCAAAGCTATCTCCCCCCTTGGACTGCTAGTATTTCTGCGGTTTCGACTCACATTAGATGCTATCAAACTAGCATATTTATGGATCACATGTTTTATTATGGCGGACCAGGTGGTTGCACCGAATAAGATCCATTTGATACTTGTTTAGTTTTGTTGTTCATTCTCAAAAATAATTCGTTGGACCGAATAACTCTCTTCTATATAAGATATGTTTCCATGTATTGTATTTTAGTGCATGCCTAGCTGCTTGTTTGTGGATGTAGTTGATAAATTATTATGAGGAAAAACCAAGTATATGCTTATATTTACTAAAAGTATTGGGATGGGTGATATGTGGAGGAATTAGAGGAGCTTTAACTTTTTAAGTAGATTATCAAAACAATTTACTTAGAAATTCAAATCAATTCATAACGCATACAACTTGATGCTGAAGTTAGAGCTACTATACACCACACAAAACCTGTAAACCAAACAGATCTGAACAGGTTTCAAACATATAATATATATACATTTTTTTGGCCAGGATTCTAGCAATTAGCCAACAACAACAATATATACCCCATAGTTAGGTTTACCTCCAGTAATTATGCACTTGATGATATCTCATGGCAGCATCGGGGATTCTATACACTACTAGATAACTAGCATTTCATCTAACCTTTTTACTATCCATCACCATTAGAGTTGATACTAAACATTTTCTATATCCATTAAAAAAGCGCAAAAAATAGTTAATAGTTGCGCCATAAAACTTAGGCCCGGTTTGGTTATAAGGACAAAAATTTAGCCCCTGTCTCATCGAATGTTTAGATGTTATTTTAGAGTATTAAATGTAAACTATTTACAAAACCCATTTACGAATCTAATTAGCTTAATTACGTCATAATTTGATAATATGATGCTACGGTAAACATTTGCTAATCATGGATTAATTAGGCTTAATATATTCGTTTCACGAATAATTCTATGATTTTATAATTATTTTCATAATTAGTTCACATTTAGTCCTTCAAATTAATGTCCAAACATCTAACATGACAAGAACTAAACTTTAGTCCATGGAACCAAACCCAACCTTACCTTAATGGGTAAGAAAAACAGAGGTGCATCATTGTGAGGCATAAATATTGTCAGAGAGTTTATTAAAATGTACAAATAGGGTAATAAAACTGTTAACTTTTACACCTGAAACCATGATCTGCCAGCCTACTGCTACCTCAGTTGGCCACAGCTAAGGTCACCCCAAAAGGCAAGAGTGTAGGGTCACCAAAAGCCATCAATACTGTTTCCAAAATCCACTCTTCTCATAATTCATAGCTCATAAATCATATAATTTCAGAGGCAGGAAATTAATATATACCAAACCTTCCAATCAGCAGCTGCCAGTTATCTGCACCCAGCCCACATCCAAACCCTCTGTTTTGTATCTGAAAACACACAGTTGAACTGCTACTTTGATTTTCTGAAAACAAATTATACACCACCCATCCACAATATATATATGCCATAATATTCGTCCAAGTTTAAGATAACAGAAATAACTATATGCTATTTATTTATTCTAAAAAGCTAAAATATTGCAGCATATCCGATAATTGTTCATGCATCATACGTACATCAATCATGGCAGCATTTTTCTAGGGTTATGTCGACCCCCGTCCTTTTTGTTGGCAACATGAGCTTCTTTTTGGTTCTTCACCCAATCAGGCCAGCCAAAGAGATGATCACGTTGGAGAGATTTAATGGCTCATTTTGATCGAAGGAATTTTGTAGGATTTTTAAAGTAATCAAATCTGTTGGAATTTTTCCCGTCTTGGTTGTTTGGAACATAGGATTGAAGCTTCAAAAATTCCTATGGATTTTTTTCCTCCACCCCATTCCATGCAAAATTAGAAGTCCAATACATTTTCTTTCTTTGTATCTTTCTCTTAGTACAAATTCATATGATCCATCTAAACACATCATTTTCAAAATTCTCGTGTTTTATTAAATTCTTATAGTGTTTATGTGTATAGGGTATTCCAATCCTACATTTTTTTATTCCAATATTTCTTAAATCATCTGTTCCAAAAAAAAACCTGAGAAGAGCTATTCCAACTAGACATAGACATTGACATATAATATGTTATGTTCCATCATTTGTGATACGACAATTCTATCCGATTACCTGTTTAGTCACGGATAAAAACCTTATTAGAGTCCGCTACGTTTCTATTATCGTGTTCGATTACTCGATCATTCTAAATATCTAGTAGAGACGAGAGCTTATTAAAATAAAAGGCAAACAGCACGAATGGTGGTGCATCGCACGCCTGAGCTGTCCTGCCGTTGGCATTAGTTGTTGTGTTGCGCTCGCTCGTCGCGCCCACTACCCAATACGATTACTGCATAAAGAAGGCCATTGATCATGTTGAGCTGTTGGTTCCTCACAGTGGCGGAGCTAGAGTAAAATTGATGGAGGTGCACAGCTTTAAGCGGTACACCATATTATATCTGAGGGGGTGCACAAAAGGTGAAAAATATGAATAATAGCTTAAAAAATTTTTGCACGGGGGTTCCTGGGAACCCCCAAGCGATAGTTTGGCTCCGCCCCTGGTTCCTCACATGCACCATGCAAGCTAGCCAGCTCCTGCCTTTATCTGCTCTCCCTTTTGAGTTGTGGATTATCCAAACGTTTGGGTTTGATTAATTAGTGAGGATGAATCTAGGATTTCTTGGGTCATGAATACCTTGTAAAAGTGATTTTTCATATAATTTTTGGCTTGTGGATGTAGGGCCTGTTTGGTATAGCTCCAACTCCAGGATCCAGGCTGAATCTGGCATTTGTATAATATAATAAAATAGTTTAGATTTTTATTTTTATTACAAAATAAAAACTATATTATCCAACTAAATGCCCTTAATCAATGCTCTATAAAGATGGCAATGGGTCTATACCCATCGGGTTTGACTATCTCAAACCCATACCCGTTAGAAAAAAATCTCCCGGTCGGATAACCTATATATACATACGGGTACCATTTCTCCCCCAAATCCATACCCATGCGGGTAAAATATATCTATCGGGTACCCATACCCATCAATAAACACCACACACAAAATATGCTAACAAATAACAATTGTATATCTGTCCCACAAAAACAATGTTTCACCTAAATAGATCGATCAATCATTCAATCATAAGATCAAAATTAGATTTTACTGTGGCCTTTGTTATGGTTTTTACAAATACCAATGTAAGCAACAACTAATGTTGAAATTAGATTTGTCACGTAGTTTCATTAGTTTGCAACCAATAGTTTCATTACATTTTTTTGTCAGCCACAATATGCACATGTGACAGAGATGTACATATCATATAAAACATTCTAGTAACATTCATATTGGGCCCTACAAAAAAATCAAATCATGAAACAAGAAGATTTGATTTTATGTTGAATTGCCAACTTAGGCATCAAATGGATAAGATGAAATTTCTCCTCCACGTGTACACTCCGGGTGTACCCGCAGCATTTCAACAGTGTCCAAAGTTGGGCTGGTGGCATTGAAAAAAAGGGAAAAATTATTCACATGCTACTATAATGTTTAAAAATTACATACACTACTGTTAGTGACTGTGGTGATCCCATTGATAATTGACACATTAATAATATATTGATAAACCGTAAAAATTATAATTACACACAAGAAATTAACAGGAAAATTACTCACATCACGACGCGCCGTCGGATCACCGCATCTAACGGACACGCTTCACCCAAATTTTGCAATCCCCCAAAAAAATTCACCCAGACACAAATATTCGTCGCATTTAATTTTTTGTTTTTTGTTTAAGGGCACTATTTATTTTGATTTCTCCATTCTTCTCCTCGTCTGTCCTCTCCTCTCTTCTCTTGGCTATCCTCTTCGTGGGATTCGACGGGATTCGAGGAGCACTCCGTGTGGATTAGCTAGCGGCCGAGAAGAATCCGAGCAGTCGGGACTGGGAAACTAGTAGCAGGGGTTGGCTGTGCGGCAACCGGGGCGGGCTGGTTGGAGCAGCCGCGGCGGCGGCCGAATTGGTGAGTATCTCGTGGGGTTTTTTTTGTGGTGTTGTTTCTTGTTCAAATTCTTGGCTTTCGCTGCTTTCTGCAGTTCTTGATCCGTGCTCAGCTTGTGCTGAGCTCGTTTTGATTCGGGTTTCTAGCTGCGTTTCTTCGCTCGATTTGGGTCGTCAAGGTCGTTCTTTGGTGGATCTTGACCGTCGTCTGGTGCAGTGGTGCGTCTTGATGCTTCCGCTCGGGTGGATCGAATCCTTGGCGCGAATTCGACTTTAAAATCGGATTTTTGTTCGCGTTAACCGCTTGCTGAGATCTGGGGGTTGAGTTGTGAATTGGCCTGCTTCGATTCGATGCGACTTCGTGGTTGCTTGATGTTGAATTTGCTCAAAAATCTTGAGCTGCTGTTGTGTTTACAGTCTTACGGACGAGCTGTCTCCTGTTTCAAGTTGGACGAGCACATGATGATGACGAACGCGAAGCTCCAGAAGCAGGCCCTGCTGCCGCCGCGCAGCCCGTTCCCGACGACGGCGCCGCCGCCACTGCCGTACGCCGGCGACCACGGACCGATCTCCCGGCCGCAGGGCGCGACGCATCACAGGTACGGCCATGGCCACGGCCACGGGCACCACCAGCGCACGTCGTCGGAGAGCTTCATTGAGGAGCAGCCGTCGTGGCTAGACGACCTGCTCGACGAGCCTGAGATGCCGGTGCGGCAGCACGGCCGGGCTGGGCACCGCAGGTCGTCGAGTGACTCTTTTGCGCTGTTCGATGGAGGCGCTGCCTCCGGCGCTTATGCCAATGGTTTTGAGGGGATAGGAGGAGGGCAAGCTGCTCCATGGGGCGGTGTGCAGGAGTACTATGCCAAGCCGGCCTCATTTGGTAGGCATCAGGGCCAGCCATGGGAGCAAAACATGGGAAATTTGGTGAGTTATAGGCAAGGCGGGAGTCCACTGATGCCGGCGAAAGAGAAGGTTGGTGGGCATCATGGGGCACAGAGCATGTTAAGGGATCATGATCATGGCATGGACAAGAGATCTTCAGATGAATCCGGAAATGATCAAAAGGTTGGATAGAGAGGAAGGAGGGCGTGCCTCCGAAGCATGCACAATCAGAGGCAGACACCAAACGTGCTAAACAGTGAGTTTGGATCCTATTGCATTCCCATTATCACTTTCAAAACTGTGTTCATATTGCAGGATCTCACCATCGAAATTTGAAATATTATGAGATAGTGATGATAATATGAAGAGAGTACACCATGTTCACTTTAACATTACAATTTACACACAAACACAACAGGATCAGTCCTTCACTTAGAATGTGCAATCTGAATATGCTTGTGGAGGCTTTGCTACAAAGTTCATCTACCAATCAGTCAACCTTGATAACACAATTTTTATTTTATGAAAGTGAACAGTGCATTTGGTTGGTGTCGGTGAGTGCCTATTTTGTTTAGTTGCACACTTGCACACATATGTTGTCTACGCATATGATTCATGGGACAGGATGGCATGAGCAATGCATTTATATCATATATCATCTGTGTTTGAATAACAAGTAGTATTGCACATGACCTGCAGACCACAAACTTGCATACACTGTATGTCTATATATGTGCAGAGACCATGGGTGGTATTTTGGATATGATCCATGGGCTGTGGCAACCTAAATGCTAAACAGCTTCTGAAAGTTTGCAGAACTTGCAACTGTAAATCTCACAGATGTGTTCTCATATGCCATGATTAAGCATTTTTCATGCTAGGTTTCCCCCACATTTGTTGCAGGCAATATGCTCAGAGGTCCCGTGTTAGGAAGCTCCAGTATATTGCAGAGCTTGAGAGAAAAGTCCAAGCATTGCAGGTGAGGTTTATTTTTCTTGTTATCTCTTTGACACTCTAATACTATATTTACCACTGAAAATGTATTTTTCTTCTAACAACACAGTCAGAAGGGACAGATACGTCTGCTGAAATGGAGTTTCTTACTCAACAGAATATTATGATTGACCTGGAAAATAAAGCCTTAAAGCAAAGGCTGGAAAGTCTAGCCCAGGAGCAACTAATTAAACGCTGTAAGTATGCTCAACGTTAATTTGGTTTACTTATTTTGTAATTCCTCTCTGCATTTAAGTGCTAGACTGTTAGTAAAAGATCATTTGAGTTTCACCGTGATATGAATCACTGTACCATCAAATTCATGATTACTTCAGACATTAATTCCAGTGCAACTATTCAGATTTTAGAGATTGTTGTCATAATTATTTCTCTCCATGATATATCATGCGTGATATGCAGCTAGAAGATGTGAATTGTAATTCTAGAGTTTGAGGATGCACCAAGTATGGTACAATTATTTATATGCACTGTTTCTTATCAATAAGATGCCTGTTAGCATATGGTTAAGCTTTAGGCCAAGCTGTGCATATAAATATTATTTGGGCATCTTCTGTACCATCATTCCGTTCAACAGTACTGAATATCAAATTTTTATTTACTGAATCCTCGCAAAAAAATATTATTTAATGAAGCAGAAAAGAAGCCAAGAAATTGTTATGCTGACAAGGAATAATTAAATGCCCTAAACTTTTTTCCTCCAATGTTTCAGTTCAACAGGAGATGTTTGAGCGGGAAATTGGCCGTCTCAGATCATTGTACCAGCAGCAGCAGCAGCAGCCGCGACAGCAGCCGCAACAAGCTACTCTCAGTCGTAGCAACAGTAGAGATCTGGATTCACAATTTGCAAATCTGTCTCTGAAACACAAAGACCCCAGCTCAGGGCGTGATGCTGTCTCTGGGCCTCTTCGGACTTAGTTCTTCACTCCTGTGAGTTCCATGCAAGTTGCCACAACTCCTAGACCACTTCTTTGTGTCTAACCATCTGCATCAAGAAAGGAGCTGGCGCATCTTGAATTGTGTCCCCCTATCCATGGTGAATAACACAGGAAAGGCTAATAAGTATGGATCTGATCTATATTCTTTCGGAATACGCACCTGGCGGTCATCCTCAGCTCACTTCCATTGTTGATGCTCGACCAGCCGGAGGTGTTTAGGTTTTTTCTTTGTAGCTTGATGCTTTTATCGCATCGCTGTAACATTTCGGAATGCTAGGGTTCTAATTTGTTCCCACGATCTTGTTTTCTGTGATGCCATCTGCATGCTTGTTAATCATATTTGGATTAGTCTGCCTTTTATCAAGGGATGTGGAGCACTAGTCAGCATCTGGTACAAATGCTTCGAAATTGTGCCACATCCTTGAGAACTGTATGTTGTATCATTGTTATTCAATAAGCTACTGCAAATGAAGTATTAACATTGTTCAGTGCTCAGACCAAGATTTTATAATGCTGCAAGTTCCTTGTGATGTCCTGTCAACTGCTCTGTCATTTCATTATGTGCAGCATCTGTTCATAGAAACGAGATCCTTTGCATTCGGGGCTGGGCCGACTGCAAAGGGCAGTCGTTCCATCTGAGCCGTCTAGCCAAGATCTAACGGTGTAAGAGTAGGGCTTCGTGGTGGTAGGGCTCATTTCGTAGCGGTCGACGGGGGGCTTCGACAGGGGGCTTTGTGACAGTTGAGGTGAGCTTCGCACCATCAGATCTTGATTGAGCGGCTCGGATCGAACGATTGAGCTGGTTCCCTCTTCATATGCAATTCATGGTAGTATGCAAAGAGCAAAATTTCTTCTCACTGTCAAGGGAATAGAAGCTTGGACATCGGTACAAATTTCTTCATTACACCCCTTCCTACAACATGAACTGATGATAATGCATGTTGGAATAAGTATAAAGCAACACACCACAACACATAATCAACTTTAATCTCAACAGAAGCATCAATGTTAGCAATTACAAATCATTTTGTTAGTTAACTAACTTTAGTTTCAAGAAAAATATCAGTCACAAGAATTTTCTATACAAGACCTATCAATACCACAAGAGGATTAGAGGAGCAATATACAAGATTTCCAGATCTACCATTTACCATTTTGAGAAGGTTGGTTAAGTGCACCATAATTCATTTTTTTCGATAATGGATGATCATCTAAACTACCAAGATGTCAAACACAATCTTTTAGAGGAATTAAATAAGTTCCAGAAAATCATCCCATGCGTGTTCAAGATAAATGAGCTCCAACACAACAATCCAATCCCATTCTACGCAGGAATATACCCTTCACATGTGTATATGATTTTTGGTAATTTAATCTCAGGTACTAGTTCATACATATAATACGAAGGACATGAAAGATACTACTTTTGTTCATTTTAAAGGACGTTGTTGACTTTTATCACAACGTTTGACTATTCGTATCATTCAAAATTCTTTTTGAAACATCACCTATTTTGTTATAATTTGTTTTATTGTCGAAGATACTTCAATTATAACTTATTTTTTCATATTTGTACAAAAAATTTGAATAAGATTAAGAGTCTGTTTGGGGGAGCCGTAGATTCTCAGAATCAGTTAGTCTTAGTATATAGCTGGCTGGTTGGAGTAGCTGGCTAGTGGGTGTGTGGTTTTTGTTCAATGGCATGGTGGGTAAATAAAAATCTGTAAAATCTGAAGAAGTAGGGATTGATCAGTATCTCAGCTACTAGGCTTAAAGAGACTAGCTGCTTTTATAGATTTTGAAAATTAAAGCTACCCAAAGATACCGTTTGGGAAGCTTTCACGTACTAGAAGCATCTAGTAAGCCAGAAGTTCTCCCAAACAGAGTCTAATGACTAAATAGTGTGATAAAAGTCAACGTCGTTTAAAAAAGAACGACGAGAGTACATAAAAATTATCGAGTCGAGAGATATTAACACCATTATCAACATGTCAAATTTCGTCTGGCTTTATAATTTATTTTTAACCTAAAAAAGTAGGATTTACCATTTTCAAGAGCTCACATTTTCAGTAGCCTTTAGTTTCTTCGATTTGTAACGTCTCGAAGTACACTCCTATCAAAGCCTTTTCTTTTCTATTTCTTCTTTTTCACTTAATACCATGATGCATTGTTCCTAAATAGTGAGCCTATAATAATTTGACTTTTTTTATTGTCAAATGTCAGGAGAAAGATATCAGTATCAACAAATCAATTTGGTATACTCCTTGTGAACGATAATCTTGTGGCCACCAAGAGAAGCTCACCAAGGAGCCCTAAAGCCACAGCTGATTGTTGTCGACTTTGCTCTGATCCCCAATTATCAGTCATATACTTACAGCTCAATGTGATCACGAAGAACAAAAGATTGATAAACTTTATAATTTGTTATTGTAGATTACAAAAAAATGGAGAGAGATAAACATATAATAGGTAATCAATAATTCTGTGAGTATGTCCCCTTTAACACTCTCTAAATTCTGATGAAATCACACTCATGTGCATAATTGTGGGCACTGAGAATTGAACTCTGGTAGGGAGTCATATGCCCACAACTCTATCACTTTACCAGATGTGTTTCTCCAGCAATATGAACATTTTTTTCCTACAAGGACATTGACTTTTTCCCATTAAACATTGTTCTGTATGCTGTGAACACCCATCCTTGTAATTCTGGGTCTGCCACTGCTTCAAATAGATGCCGCATCATAGCCTCGCATGCATGATCAGTTGGATCGACAATTTTACACGAGTGATAGCATAGTGAGGATCATATATTCTGAATTGCCAGTCTCGCGGAGATCATACCGATGTTATGTTCTACATATTCAATCCCACTATTTAGTCTTTCAAGAGTGTCTGTTGAATCCATTGCTTGAATCTTGAATTTTTGCAGGGTAAGAAGTTCTGCATCGGACATACCTGCAGCATATGATTTGATATTAATTAAGACTACATGAAGCTGCTGTACACCCTGTGTGTGGCATGAGGCATCTCTTTTCATGGAAGATTGATACATCTAATTGAAGATTTAAATTTCAAATAAAAAACTACAGTCAATGTTTAAACTACATATTTAAGGGATGATGATCTGTTGTCACCTGAAACTGTTTGGTATGCAGCAAACGAGAGGCGTTCTGGCAGCCCTGGGATAAAAGCTTCATTATACTCCTCGAAAATTTCTTTCTCAGACCACAACAGGGAGGCCTTGATGTTAGTTTGCAATGGTTCATCCTCAGGTACCTAAATGAACAGGTTGTAATATCAGGAATTAAGGATAAAACCATTGTTCCGCATTTGCAAAATGCTGAAATGACAATGGTTGTGGCCAGACCTTCAGTTTCATTTGTAGGCTGTGCAAATTACACATAGACTCTCTTAGCTTGGAGATTCTTAAGGACAATTCAATACCCTCGCAAGGCTCGTCCATAATGGGAGAAACATCACCACTCAAGTAGGGTTCCATCTAAACCAATGAAGTAAAAGAAAATAGATATTGTGAATGATAGGCTGATAGCTACAGCCATATGACTGGCAATTCATTTGTTTGTGCTATCTCTTTAGCCATAAAAACATACTCAAAATAAACACAAATAGAACCTTATATAAGGTTCCATAAAAATATTCTGAACCAGAGCATATATGGATATTACAGTTAGAAAGGAAAGGATATCAACATAAACATTGAAAAAACATTTCAAACTACAGAACTGAAATGAGGTTACCTGCAAAAGGTTCATAATGTTTACACGGCATACTCCTCTAATTGATATTAATGCTCCAATATCAAGCCTTTCAACCTATACTAAAGAAAGATCATTGAGTAGAAAAGGTGAACGACCCTATGCAGAACCCTGTTATCAAAATTGTAAGAAAAAAAAAAGACAATTTGAACGAGGCACAAGAACTTACACTTTCTATCTGGACCAAACAACCATATCTTACAGCAAAGGAAGCTTTAGGTGAACCTGATACAACTGGATCGAGCACAAAGTGAACAAAAGAATTATGTTTCCTATACAGGGCCTGTTGAACAAAACGAGAAACAAATGAGAAAGAACTATTTTTCACATAACTGCAAAACGAGAATTCTGTTTCCGATGCGGTGTCACTCTACTAAAGAAGGTCACACTACCACTATCTAGTGAGTAGTGACAAAGATATGTAGCTCTTGCAATTCATAAACTGTGTGTCATAATCCTATTCCACTAATCTTATCACTACACTGTAATTTTAATAGGACTTTATGCCAATGTCTATTTGAACAGCCTTTTTGTGACAGACAAAACAGATGGCATCGTGCCAAAAGAAACATATAATAATTTTAGTTGAAGTACAGAGAACCATATAATAATTTTAGTTGAAGTACACACATATTTATTTTTATTTTAAAACTTTCCTACAGAAACACATAAAAGGGTATATTCCTGGACTGCTCAATGTTTTATAACAAGACATTTTCTTTTTTGCATATATATGTAATACATAAAAACTCTTCCCAAGGGGAGAGACATCCCGAAAGCATTGCTAGAAAGGTTGAGAAAAGGCACCCGTAAGGGACACAGTTGCCACAGGCCAGGTCTTATGTGCAAACATACATCAATGGACATCTAGGGTTTAATACTTTTCTTACTTATTAGGATGTAACTGGAGCACAGTCCAAGAGATGAAATCAAAATATGTAGTGCAATAGAAATATAGCACACAATTAAGGGATTGAGAAAATTGTAATTACCTCTTCTAGCAATGCCAGATACCTAGCTTCATACAAGTGTAAAGTCTTGCACTCCGATGGAATCAACACCTAAAAATATTTTCATTGTCTTAGCAGCACCGTAGTGATCTCTTTGACAATACATGCAAAGTGTAGATCAATTGTAGGCATGTGTGGTGGAAAACCCAAAACGCCAATCACCACCATTAGCATGCTATGCAGGACTCTGGTCCATTCGGTCTTTGCCAAGTAATGAGGCAAAGACCTTCATGCTACCAAAGGTACTGGATTTTGAGGTCATCACAACACGACGAGTAACCGATCAAATTATTTATTTTCATTACAACCGGTAACAATTCAGAAAACTGTACATTATATTCATTAGGAAATAAAGAGGCAAACTTTTTTATCATAGATAGTGCAGATTCTAATATGTAGTTCACATTTGGTGGGCGAAAGAAATGCAATTCAGTTGTTGCAAAGGTAGCATGCAACTGAAGGTAAATCAAATCATCGCACTGTTTTCTACCTTAGGGAAAAATCATGATTCATGACATAGTCTGAAAACTCTAATTGCTAGACCATTCATATCTACATGTCAATAGATTCCCACCGGGGAATTTCTTGGCAGATTTTCGTGTTAGACTCCTGCGAGAAAACAACTTGAGTTTCCAATATGATAAAAACCCAGCTAGACGCTGCTATCACTGCACGAAATGACGAGTGACGATACGGGAAGAGAAAAAAATAACGGAGTTCAAAATTTCTAATTCCAATCACCCCGAATAATCACACTAACAACGAAAAATTCCTCGGTTGTACCATCAGAAGCGAACTCTGGTTTCAGTAAGTTAATTACCTCCTACATTACCTTACCTCGGAGGTTAACTCTGAATAATCACCCTAACTCTGGTTTCTAGAGATGAAAAGCGGCGCCTTTCTTTGCAGCTCAGAGACCTTACCTCTGAGGACTGGAACGGGAGGAGGGGGAGATCGAGCGAAGCCGGCGCCGGCGAGGACGAGCAGCGCGCGGCGCGGGGCTGGCGCCGGCGCATCGTGCCCGCCTGGAGGGATGTCGGAGAGGGCCTGGCTCTGGTCGGGTCTTTGGGGCCCGGCACAGTGGGGGAGAGGAGGCGGAGCAGAGCCGAGGCAGCCATGGGCGGCCGCGGCGGGCGTGAAGGGTGGCGCCGGCGGCTTCAGACTTCAGAGGCTGGGAGTGGTCCGTAGTCTTGGCGGGAGGAGAGAGATAATGCTCACATGTTTTCTCCTCCTCAAATTTTAATGTACAATTAAATAAGTTTGATATATTTATCTTAAAGATTTCTTAGCACTACTCATAATTAGTATATTTATTTTAATATTTTTTTAAACCATGTACACAAAAGATCAATTGTGTGAAGTGTACAACATACAATAACCAGTTGGTATATTATTTAATTTTTTATTTTAAAGTTGTAACAAGTCAAAATTATATATATATATATATATAATACCAAAACTGGATAGGCAGGGAATTTTTAGTCTATTCCATGTGGATGAGTTGGAATTTTCTGATCTAATTCACGTTGATGGGCAGGAATTTGGCCTGCCAAATATGTTCTTAAGTTAATTACAAATCTAGTGGGTTTTTAGTTAACTATAATAATACATCAAATATATCGTGATGAAACTAGGTCAAATTTTAGGGTAATTGGTTCCACCAAAATTGAGGTTCTATCCTTTAATTAGGGAGGTACATCGGTGGGAACCACATGTCATCTATGAAACCAACCGTTTGACATGAATTTAGATTCTGGATTTTGCTGGTTTTGAATTTTCCTTGAAGTGAATCTCTAGGGTGGCGTTTGGTTCGAGGGATGGGACAGGACGGTCTCATTTTTTACAGTGTTTGGTTTGGAGTCAGGTGGGACGGAGTCATCCCACTAAAGAATATTTCTTCAATATTCAGGATGAACTCGTCCCCAAAAATAAAGGGAGGAACTCATCCCACCTCATGCTCGGAGGCTCCGAGACCGAGTTAGAGGTTTCATGGCGGACCGGAGGTTCCAATATAAAGGTTTTAGGGATGGGACGGAGATTTTGAAACGGACGGAAGGTGTTTCGGTGCGGGACGGAGGTTCCGGGGTAGAATCCCGTTTCTCTCAACCCACCAACCAAACATTAAACTAGAAAATCCCCATCGCTCGTAACCAAACACGAGATGAGACGATTCCATCCAAAAAACTGGGACAACCATCCATCCCATTTTGTCTCCGAACCAAACGGCACCTAGGTAAAGTGAATATAAGCGTAATTGAAATTTCTAGGTAAAGCAATAGAAATAAAACCTTTTGGAACAGTTGAAGAGTAGAAATAAAATCTTTTTAGGACAGAAGGTCTGTCGTTCGTTTTAGACACTCGTATTCAAACATATTGGAAACAGTTGTGTATTTTCTGTGACTACTTCCTCTTTTGTTAGTTTGAATTTAAGAAATTTTAGGTACAAGAAGGTACGAAGATTTTTAGTGTTAATGTTGATATTAAATTAACATTAAAAATGCTTAAGAACGATATGTTTCTGTGTTTTTCTTCACCCCTTTTTCATGTTTTTCTTTAGCATTCTAGTTTATTTTTTTAGAGTGCTTTTGGTGGGATTCACTCTTTAGAAAAAATGTTTGGTTTGATTTCAACTCTATGTGATAAAGAAGTTGGAGCTGAAGCCCTACCAAATACACCCATAATACATAATACAAACCGTTTGATATAGTTCCAACTCCAAGATTCAGACTAAATTTAGAGTGTGTATAATATAGTATAATAGTTGAAATTTTTATTTTTAGTATAATATAAAAACTAAACTACTCAATTAAATACATTTAATCCACCCACAGTTCTATAGCTTTTAGAGCTGAATCCGTTCTAAAAAACCGTAGAGCCGGAGTTGTTCCAAACAAGGGTATGTAGAAGCAAGCTAGATGCTCTCCGGTTCTAAGCCTCTTCCTAGGGCCGTTCTTGGATCGGGGCGAGAAGGGTGACCGCCTAGGGAAAATTAAAATTAGGGGCTCTCAATTTATATGTGTATATAACTTAATATTTTTATACTCTCTACATCACATTACACAACCAAAAAATGGCCTAACATGTAGCACAACAATCTACAAATTGGAACTTTGCCTAGCGCGACATCGCCCTAGTCCAATGTAGCACACTAGCAGTTCAATATGGGCAAATGCAAGCCAACTAGGCAGCCACACACTGACGCTTGTCCTCCCATGAGATCGTCCAAAATCCTCGTCTGCTCACTCGGCAACCTAAATCCCCCGTTCGTCGGCTCACGATGGCACGACTCCCACTATGGCAACGCCGCAATGGACGAGCAAGGCTTTCGTCGCCTTAGCTACTCCACCGGAGCCTAAAGCACTAGTGAGTGGTTACCGGTCCAAATCCTATCATAAATTCTAATCTCTTGAATAGTCGGCGCTAGGCTGGTGGATGGTAGCGACGATAGTTATGCCCTCGCGGTGAGCTATGCGAGCGGTCCGACTGACGATATGGTAGGAGGCGACACTGTCGATTCGCCGATGCTCACCTGCCGCCACTGCCCATTGCTAATATCCTTGTATGTCTACCCGTGCGATTCGTCCACCCACTAAAAATAGATAAACATACCCCCCACAATGCTAGGAAGCCTCTTCCCAATTCGTCATCATTCAGGTTCGCAGCAAAGCATGCAAGCGTGCGTGCGTGCGTGCGTCCAGCCTGTCCGTCCATTCATCCTGAACTCCGAACTCTGAACTCCGAGCTGAATAACTCCCCAATTCAATTCCTGCACTCGCTCGCTGATGATGCCCAGCTGCTTTAATCCATTCCCATGTTTCCCGGAATCATTGCAACCTTGATTTGTGCCCATGCACGCATAATGCAATCACAAGCCCTCGTCCATCCATGATCCATCGCATGGATGCACGAGCTCTCGAGCTGATCGAGCAAGCGGACGGTCTGAACTTTGAGCTGTTAGTTTCACGCACGCATAACAACACTCGCGTACATCACATTTGGCCAGTTCGGTTTGCATTTGTTTACTGCCGTTTCACGGATCAACAACCCTTCGTGGAATGATGATCTTATGTTGATTTCAGTTCGGAGGAGTAATGCCATCACGAGCAAATTAAAGTAGTTTCTCGTTCATTGGGATGATCATTTGAACGGGAGAAATTTTAAGCTAACGCCTCACGACGAGCCGGAGCTACAAATAAATGGAAACAGAAACAGAAACAGAGGTGTCCACGAACGTCTAGCTAAACAGGTTCAATCTCATTTTTTGAATCCGCAAAAAATGCAGATACACGACTCTCCTCTATGTTTTTTGTGGAAAAACGTGGAGTTCGGGGTAATTTACCCACCAATGTCATTATAAACTTACTGGTTCACCTTTTTAGTTGTTATTTATTATTTTTTCGTATAGTACTAGCTCCGTTAACTTTTAAATGACATCATTAACTTTTGTCATAAACTTTGACCATTCGTCTTATTCAATTTTTTTAATATTATTTTTTTGTTATAATTTGTTTTATTATTGAATGTACTTCGAGTATAACTTATATTTTTGCATATTTACGTAATTTTTTTGAATAAGAAGAATGATCAAAGTTTATGATAAAAATCAACAACATCATTTAAAAGTTAATATAGGAAGTACTAAGTTAATACATTGCACATAATATACATGAAAAATAATATAATTAGAGATTCATGAATAAATTCCAGGATAAAATAGTACATTCCTACCAAATTCTACAATTCTTAAATCTGAATCCCCTCTGTAAGTCAAACAAGTGCAAGTACTTTACTGTGGAGTAGCAACTCCACTCTAGATATGATTCTAAGATAATTTCATGTAGTGAAGCAAATTTTAAGGGAGCGAAACTTTGAGCTGCAATCAATTCGTGGAATATTGAACCATTTGGATTAAATTACTATATAATCGTGTGCTGAAAACTAAAATTAGATGTTCATTATAACCGAAGCTTTCTATAAATTATATTTTTCACTTTATTACATGCATTTTTAACAATGATTAATATGTACTTAAATTAAAGTAATATTTATTGTTTTTTTCTAGAAACAAAATGCTTTCATCAGCTCAAAGACGAGTCCGAAAGAAGAGCACATGACTGAGAGAGGTTATACACCTCTAGGCTATTTCGATCCTTTCCATATGAATACAGTGGCGGATATAGTATTTTACTACTATAAAAGGTAAGCCACGTTAAAATTTATATATATAAATATAATTCAATAAATATGTTTTTAATTGGGTCAATAGTTATTAAATTTACATTGTACGTATAATCAGTAATATAATAAGTTTTTAATTAAATGAATAAGCTAAAAACTTTCACAAATATAAATAGTTTAAATATCATATTAACAAAGTATAACTATGATTTATGATTTGGAGGGGGTTAGTTTCTTCACTGTAGCTGCAGAGAAAAAATAATTTGAAGGGATTTGTTCCTCAAACATATAAAAATCAAATAAAAACACTACGGATGTGGAGGAAAAAATTAATCAAACAACCAAATACCCAAAAAAAACAATATAACTGCAAGGAAAAAATTATTCGGATAGTCAAAGACAAAGTAAAAACAATATAGCTACATAAAAAAATTAATTGTAAAAAAAGCAGACCTACGATTTGGAGGAGTTTGTTCGCTATGGCTGCAGAGAAAAAATAATTTGAAGGGATTTGTTCCTCAAACATCTAAAAATCAAAGAAAAAAATACTATATATGCGGAGAAAAAAACTAATCGAACAGCTAAATACCAAAGAAAAACAAAAAAATCTAATGGTAAAAACAATATAGATGCATATAAAAGTTAATCGTAAAAAAATATAAAAAAATAGACCTACGATTTGAAGAGGTTTGTTCCTTAAACATTCAAAAATCAAACAAAAACATTATGTCCGGAGAAAAAATGAGTTGATTGTACGTGGTATATACATCTTTCCTCCTCTTAAACATCTTGGGGCCCTCACACTCGTAATTAAAGAGGATTGAATTAAGCGTGAATTTGATTTTAAACCCATGGAACTACTCATCATGTGTTGACTGATTAATATTTTTTTCTTTATTTATACTTAAAACTAGGCTTAGCCCAATAGAAGCCCACTAACCCTTGGTCTGTTGGTCACCCCTACCTCTTGCTTCTATTTCTACTACAATGTTATTGCTTCTATTTCTGTTGCTACTGCATGATACTTGTGTCTTTATGTTACAAGTCCCGTTTGGATTGCACTTGCTTATTTTTAGGGACTAAAACTTGTTTATTTAGTAGAAACTAAAGTTTAGTCCATTTGTTTAAAAGTATAGACTAAAGTACTATAAAATGATCACATTCTCCCTAATCATCGTTATCCTTACTTTATTTTCTTTCTCCTAAATAGCCATAAATGAGGGTAGATGATGTACATGACACCTTTTAGTTTTAGTCCCAATAAGCAACCTCTTGCTGACTTATAGACTAAAGTTTAGTCCCCATAAGCAAGATTGTTTGGGACTAAATGAGACTAAATTTTAGTCTCTAAAATAAGCAATGACCATCCAAACAAGCCCTTAGAACATTTCCAAGAGTAGCTCTAAAATTTGATTCCCTATATAACATTTTAGGATTTATTTTTAAGGATGCAAATCACTTTAAATGAATTTCACTCCGATAAAGTCCTTAAGTTCGAGTCCCTGTGTACATTCCTTAAAAGTAGGGAACGGAAGAATTAATTTTAAAGATCCTTTATTTTTTGAGTATTTAGAGTATTTGTTGGAGTTGATTTTTTAATTCTAATCCTAAAAATTTAAAGAAAAGAGTTCTTTAAAGCTTCTCTTGGGGATGCTCTTAGATCCGTGGTTTTCTATCGGGTTTAGTCGCGTGTTTGATTACAAACAGAGGGTTTTATGGGTACAAATTCGAGATAATTTTTTAGATTTATTCGGTGAATCATGAGTTTTCACTAAAAGCACAATAGAGTCTGCCATGTCTTGCAAGGAAGAAGAAGGGGTCCAGCAGATCTGAAACCTGATCTGATCCAGTGTGAGAAAGGAGGGAGGATAGCTGCAGTGCAGGCTAAAGAAGGCTGCCATGAAAGAAGAGAGGAGAGCTAGCCCCGGCCCCCATGGCCATGCATGGGGTCGGCCAGTCAAGGCGGCCATGATCAGGAGCTCAGCTGCAGCTGGCCGGGTGAGCTAGGTGTGAGGTCGATCGCCACGCCATTCTTCTTCCATCCCATCATCTGGGCAGACTGAGACTGAGAGGAATTAAGCGGCCGGAGTGCGCCGCCTTTGGGGAAAGACGTACATCAGATTTGCACGGGGCAAAAGCTAGCTCCCCGCGCGCCCCCTCGGGTTCTTCTTTTCTGGCAGCTAACTGCAGCTGGGGGGAAGGTACGTACGTGCAGTGGGCGTAGTGTTAGGGTTTCGAAGAGCTGGATGATGACCATGGTCATCGCCGTCGTGACAGTAATGCTGATAGCATTTGCTCTTTAGTCTGTATGATATATTAAAAAAACAAACACCACACAATTATAGGACAAAAGAGCAAAATTTTTTATTTTTTTTACATTCGACGTACCTATTTTTGATCGAGCTATTCGAGTGTGCTCTAGATAGTTAATGGGGATCACCATGATTAGATTAACAACTGTGGGAGAAAGCCTCACTTGCTTGTGTGTGTGCTTGCATTGGGGCTGGCCCTAGAAAAGGATTCTCCTTTGCCTGGGGCTACGATACATACCCAGCTTGCATTGGCGACACTCTGCCCCTCACCTCTGGATTTAAACAACCCAATGATGCCAAGATTGCCTTTAATCTTTCCCTTTTTTCCTTGCATGTCCCATGGGCGCCACAGATGCATGGCTAGCTGCTCCATGCCCTCATGTCGCACTCCACTGGACACCACTGGAGGGTATAGTAGCTCTCACAGGCCAGAGCTAGCTGATCGAGTTAGCTGCATGCATGCATGCATCCTGCATTCTGTTCTTCTTGCTGGCTGCGTGCAGCCTGCGGTATGTAGTCGTGCTTCGTTCTGATGGGATCGTTTGTTAGAAATCCAGAGATATGTACACCCACTGCTGCTGCTGCTGCTGAGGGCCGGGGATCCTGTGTATCTACTTCAGAGTTTGACTCTCGACGAGGGACTAAAGTTTAGTTCGTGTCGGATGATGTTTCGACATTAATTTAAAAGATTAAACGTGAATTTATTATAGAAATAATTGTAGAATCGGAGGATTATTCGCGAGATGAATTTATTAAGTCTAATTAATCTATAATTAGCGAATGTTTACTATAGCATCACATTATCAAATCATGACGTTATTAGACTCATTATATTCATATCATGAATAATCTCCCGATTATGAATGGATTTTATAAATAGTTATATTTAATAAATTTTTGGACTAAAGAACCAAACGTTTACCGAAAATTCTATTGTACCTAGCAAAGATGGCAAATGCACTTGGCAAGCTGCATGAGCATGGCCAATTGTACCGTCGCTTCTTATTATTACAGAATTGTGCCCTCCATTTTTCCAAAAATAAAGTTTGGGCTGTTTTATGTATTTTGACTTTTTATAAGTCAAACTTCTTAAGTTTGACAAATTTTATAGAAATATAGAGCAAAATTATAGCATCAAATTAGTTCCAATAAAACCGCCATAAAATATGTCTTAAGAGGTATTTATTACATACTAGCTGAGTGCACGTGAGTTGTATCAAAAAAATATAATATTAGAAGAATATTATGTAAACAGAGATGAGAACAGAATTGAAGCTAAAGAATTTTGGTTTGCTACGAGAAAGAACGATGGTGGTACAGACCTACCACCACTAACTTCTTTTAAAGTAGTATATATAGATTAATATATATTTTAAAATTTGTTAAATTTAAAGAAGTTTATCCATAAAAAATTAAACAACTTATAATACGAAACAGTAGAAACCAATGGTCTGATCTCATCTAGTCCACACCCCCAAAAATTCCGTAGGTACAACCCAAATGGGACCTCCTTTGTATTGTAGGAATTTTAAAGGAATTCTAGAGTAGCTGAACTAAATCATGTAAAAACATATAAAATTTATGTAAAATTTTTGAGCATGTGGAAATAATATGAATAAACATATTATGTCTTATTTGGGATATAATATTTTTTTAAAAAGGAAATTTAAAGAATTTAGTTTAATTTCTACAAAAATTTGTGTTCCAAATGAGCCATTATACACCAAAGCTAACTTTTTTGGTCTAATTTCCTTCTTTAAGGCTTTTAGTCTTGCCCTAATGAACGGCTCAATTGCTCAGCTTTTGTCCTTAGGATCTGTGACACAATACGAAAGCTAATGCAGGGCGGGAAAAGAGGATAAAAGAAAGGAAGAAAAAGTAGGGGGAAAAGTTTGCAAAAGATGGCTAGAGAAAAGAAAACAAAGTGATCGTCGTCATCATCTTGTTCTTGTACGCATGTCGCCTCGTTAATAGCCTCACTGATCTCTCCCTCTCCAGCTTACCTAGCTTAAAGGATGGCAGACAGCTAGCCTCATATATATATATATATATATATATATATATATATATATATATATATATATATATATATATATATATATATATACACACACACATACTGGAGCGCTATTCTACACCACGTGTGTAGAATAACTATTTTACACCGACTATTTTCAGTAGTTGATTTTCTCAGTAAAATAGCAATTGAGTACTATTTTTTTCTCAGTAGTAAATTTTTCGGTAGAATAGCTATTCTATACATATGGTGTAGGATAGCATTTGTGTGTGTGTATATATATATATATATTCTACACCACGTGTGTAGAATAGCACCGACCATGGAAGTACTACTTTTAATAGTAGATTTTTTCAATAGAATAATAATTCAGTATTACTTTTTTCTCGGTATTAGATTTCTCAGTAGAATAGTTATTCTACACATGTGGTGTAAAATAGTATATATATATATAGTACATGCTTGATGTATATATTATGTGCCCTTTTCTAAGCTGAATTAATTAAATTTTCGCTTGGAAACTGCTCTGGGTATCTCAGTCTTGTCTCCAATTAGCTTCAACGAGTTCTAATGTTCTTCATGATAGCTAAAGATACCGTATAATCATCGTTATTATCAGCAGCTGATTAGAGTCCCCACTTCCCAGTGTCAATTATTAGTGCATGCTCATGAGTCATGACAATAATTACATGTTTATGTATGTAATAATTAAGTCGATTTGCTGCATCGTTCTCTTCTCGACGCGTCTCAAGAAACAGAGAGTTTCTAGGTCATCAGATCGATTTATGGTTTGATAAAAAAACATATGGCGAAGTGAAAAGAGTGGCATTTGCGTGGAAGAGCAAAATGGCCGGTACAATTAATTATTCCACTATAATATACCTTCAGTTGCTTCAATTGTTAGCTCTAATATGCTTCATGTAGCATCTTAGGACTTGTAGCGCTCTATTAAGTTTGTGGTATGTTTTCATAATACTTGCATTATTGCTATTTGTATGGACGGTCGATTAAATGGATCACCTATTAATTAGATATGCATATTAATATATATATATATATATGTGGTTGACTTAACCAATATAAGAAGAGTGTTAATTTCTTCTGTGCCATTATAATTTTCAAAGTTTGTCAATATAATATCGGTGTGTTAATAATAAATAGGAGCCAGCACAGTCATCACTGACAGTGGTATGTAGGCAATTATTAAAAATTATAATGACATATGAACAATTTTCCTTCCTGTGGAAAAACAATATGTCTACATATGCATGCTTGATCGCATGTGGGACACTGGCCAAGCACTTTTTTTGTAGTAATGACACTATAAATTCTTTTGTAAGGAATTATTGTTGTATGTTAATTAATTAAGACACGATCGAGATCACATAGGTCAGGTATATATATAATACACGCACGTGCAAATGTGCACGTTTGACGCCCTCTTCCATTAGATTGATATGCATGATCATCAGAAATATCATGGCCCAAGTGTGCAGTGCCGCATCATTTCTACACACGATCTAAGATACAACAATTCACAAATTCGGACTTGAGTGGAGAACGCTTAGGAAAACCTAAATTCACCGAGTGTAAAATTTTTTTGTGAAAATGGGTTTGCCGAGTATTTCTAAAAAACACTCGACAGATAATTACACTCAGCGAAAAGAGGGTTTGTCAAGTGCCCAATGAAAATATACTCGGCAAATAACCCTACGACACTTAGCAAAAAACGAAAAATTGATGCGACGATGTGTTTGCGCGGATAAAAGAAATTGTTGTCTCAGCCTGATTTACCTACCTAAACTACCATACTGAACGTAATCCCCTAAGTTATGTACAACTTCCGTTTCATTTTTTTAAGTCAAACTCCTTTAACTTTGATCAAGTTTAAATAAAAACATATTAAGATTTATAATACCAACTGAAAACACTATTAAAACATATTTAATGATTGTTTAAATGAAACTAAATGTTATCATTATTGGTATTTTTTTATAAAACTGAATAATTAAAGTTGAAAAGTTTGACTTTAAAAAATTAAATAACTTACAATATACTATGTAACAGAGAGAGTACGAGACATTTCTAATATCATACATGTTGTTGTCTGCTTGTTGATGCAGAGATAAAAAAATAATTGTGCTTTCATTAGAAAACTTAATGCAAAGGAAAATAATTACAATTTACAATTGCATGTGTTTCTTATAATTAAGGAGTTATTCCAAGCTTATCAATTTAATTTCGGTACCAACCAAGCCGACATATAATATCTTTCCACTTAAACCAGTATATATTAAGTGATGTATTGTTTTAATTTTAATACCGATCAATACCAATTATTCTGGTTAATATAGGTTCCATACTAGACATTCCAGTTAATATCGTGTCCATGATCAAAATTGCATTTTGAATTTTATTTAAGATATGTGTTATATAGTACTTAAACAAAACTATGTATTATATTTTATCCAAGTCATGCAATTAATTTATTTAAATATATAATATTTAATCATATTGATATATATTTTAAATAAGAATATTTTATGAAATAAATTTATATTATTTTATTAAACCCTGAGATGGTATATCGGCATCGGCTGGTAGAAAAACATATTATATTCTAAGAGTCAAACCGAAATGAACATCCGAAATAAAATTAACAAGCTTTGGTTATTCCTTATTAATTATGCCCCGGCCATACTTGATTTTTTTTTTAAAAAAATCAAATTTGTATGCCGATTTTAAAAAATTGCAAAAGTAACAGGCGGCCGGCACTTGAAGTGCCGACTGGATGCCACGCCAGCTCTAGTCGGCACTTGTGCCGACTACGCTATGTCAGCATCAGTCGGTACTTTAGTGCCGACGGGTGCTGACATGGTGTAGTCGGCACCCGTTGGCACTTCAAATACTGACCGCCTGTTACTTTTGCAATTTTTTGAACTTAGCATACAACTTTGATTTTTTTAAAAAATAATATTATTTAAAATAATCGCCATACTTCATCCTCACCTCTCCTAGACTCGTCTACGATCAATTGGGGAATTGATTATTAACAAGTGTTGGAGCTATATTAATTTGTAGCTACCCTCATCGATCACAAACAAGTGTAACATAATCACCAGGCCGTATCCAACCCAAGGATCACAAAAGGTCGACATTATTTGGTCTTCAAGAACCATGCACGAACAATATTTTCCAGATCGGATTAGCACGTTCATCATATCATATCACATAATCGTGACACAGGCAGAGTTAAGGAATCAAGAACCAAACTATATATATTAAATACAATTTGTCTGGAAAAGATATGTTCTTTTTGTAAGGACAGTACGTGTGTCCAATGCAGAATTGATGAAATCTTGGTGGCGATTATATATATTTGAACTTGAACAGTAGACTACATATATATATATATATATATATATAGCTATAGTTTCTCTCTCTCTCTCTATATATATATATATATGTCTATCTGTGCATATGTGTGCATATATATTAACATATGTTGGTATATGTATGATATCTGTGCATGTATTGGAGCTCAAACTTTTGGGAATTCCCGGTGCAAAGTAGGGTTACAAGTAATAATTAAAGGGAATGGACAACGAGTACTGCACCTTGGTGGAGGAGATGATGGCTTCATCCCCACCACGAGCCAGCTCTGCTGATCATGCACATCCATGGCGGCAATGAAGAAAACCAAATTTAGATTCGGATTAAAAGGAGACAGCTAGCTATAGCTAGTGTGTTGCCTGTACATGCATGCATGCTTCCATGTACAGTGCAAATGCAGGAGATCTATCTAGTATATATATATATCCATGTATTTCAAGAAGATATTAATAAGCTTAATTGTGTTAATTTCATATCAGCGGATCGACATGAGTAGCTATATCTAGGATCCATACGTTTCGTGAAGACAAAAAAAACCTGCCATATATCTAATTATATACCAACATCTTGATTGGCCTAGGTGAAACATGATCCTCCTCTCAGTCCGGAAACCGGGATCCTAACCATTCTATTATTTGGATCTAATTGTATGAAACCACCTCTCGACTATGACAAAGTCTACCTCATACTATTGTGAAGTAGGTTTTGTGTTTCTAGCAACTGTTTCGCACCGTCGGATTCCAGTAGGATGACTGTCGATGTACTCTGATAGATGTTGGCTTCCCGACATCATATGATCTCATTGTGGTCTATATACCCGTAATTTTTACGAAAGCTAGAAGCGTTATCATGTCAACTATATTACTTCATGCCTGTAGTTTTGTTGCCTCAGATTTCGATCAATTTCATCGGTATGTTCGCTTCAACAATATATCATACTGGGATTTTTGTCGCCGAAACAATTTCAATTCTATTGTAGCCATCTCCGTATATGAAACAACAAAGCGTGATTGATGGCTATCTAGGTACACAAAACAACATGATGGAACTACAATCCTAGCATGGGCACACACACATGCATATGGCATCTCTTGTGCACATCATACTCCCATCCTTTTGCAAAATCTTGTGTGGAATCATTGCTAGCTCCTCCCTTCTTCTCTCTCTTTTGCCCACACTCTTTTTGAATCTATATATCTAGCTAGACTACACACTCCCCATTAGTTCTTTCATCAACCACCATTGCACCATCTTATATTCTTCCCACATATTCATTGTTCACCCACAACAACTAACACTCAATCTCAAACTCTCCGTTGCTTTTCTAGCTTCAATCTATCTATCTATATAGCTAGCTTGATTCTACTTCTCTTCTTCTTCTTCCTCCAATTCATCTCATAAATCTGACCAGTTAAAAACATCCTTATGATGAACCTCATATCATTTGAGACACCTCCTCCTCTTAGTCTTGGGAGGATAGAGGGCATCACTGCCGCCACAACCACCATCAAGGCAAAGGAAGCAACAAGCTCCAGTGGCACGTGCTTCCACGGCAGCCATCTTGATCTCAGCCTCGGCATCTCCTTGTCTCCGGGCGGCGGCGGCGGCGATGATGCTGGCGCCAGGGCCGCCAGCAGCTACGACGGCGGCAGAGGCCGTCGAGGCGGTGGCGGCGGCGGCGGTAGCAGCAGCAGCGACGCCGGCTCTATGGGCGGCGGCATGCTCAGTGCTGCCACTGCAATTGCAAGTGAGCTTAGCGTAGGGCATGGACGACGGAGCCAGGACATTGTGAGCGGCAGCAGCAGCAGCTGGACAGCGGCGTTCATGCCGAGCCCGACCGGGTTCATGCACCCGTGGAGCCTCGCCGCCCGGCAGCAGAAGGCCGCCGCCGAGCAAGACCTGCGAATCGCGAGGCCGCCGCCGGCGATGTACATGCCAAGGTGAGTCATATAATTAAGCTAGCAAGTAACGATATGATGAAGCTAGCAAATAAGAACTGATTCGAGCTAACTGATGACCATCATATCGAACGATCGTATATGAATATAATGATGGCAATCATGAACATTTTGCACCACTCATATAGATAACAATTTTGCAGATCCTCGTGCGATTAGAACTGCTTATAGAAATGATTGCGAATAGATTCTTTTGTGTAGATTCACCATGCATGCATATGGCACACAAAGAGACCTACCTATATATATAAACGAATTCATCTCTAGCTGGGTGCAGAGAACAAGGGTTATTAGTTTTTTTAACTATTTTAGGGGGAGATATTAGCGAGTGCAGTGATATGTTAAGCAGGTTATTGAAAGGTTAACACAAAGAAATTTAAGGGATTACATTGTCCATGATAAACCCACCTAATATATATAATATATATATATATATATATAATAGTAGATTTTTCGGTAGAATAGCTATTCTACACATGTGGTGTAAGATAGTATTTGTGTGTATATATATAATATTAATTAAGTGGTCCGACTCGAAATGAGAGTGTTGTGTTAGCTAGCGATTTACACGGATATTATATTGTAATTAGTGCAGTGCCATGAATCTTTCAAACAGCTTCATCCTCTTGTCAAACTATGCAATAACCTTAAACGTAGCATATATTTCTGTTGTCCTTTTTTGAAGAAAGATTTATTTTGATATCAAAACATGATATAATTAAAAATAACAGAAACAGAGTTGATGGAATAATATTGTTGATTTTTTTTTTTGGGGGGGGGGTGGCAAACTCAATGGTAATAAGGAATTGGTTATCCTAGAAGAGAATGCCATTTACAAGGAATTTTGTACAAATATTTTTTTAATAAAAGATTATTTAAATTCACAAGTGACAATTAAACTTATATCCAGTATATATGTGAGTTAGCAGTGTACATATACATATATATATATATATATATAAGCTAAGCAAAAATCTATATTTGAGGAATTTTCCTTAGACAAGAAGCTAGAGCCGTACATGAATTTAGGCCCTATTCGGGGAGCTTATGGTTGGCTAGATACTTCTAGTACCCAGAAGCTCCTTCAAACGGTAGCTCGAGTAGCTTAGATTTTCAGAATCTGCAGAAACAGTTAGTCCATTCAAGCCTAGTAGTTGAGAAGTTGGCCAACTCCACCTCAACTTCTTCAGATTTTATAAATTTTTATTTACCCATCATGCCACTAAATAAAACCTACCCGCCCAACAACCAACTACTCCAATTAACCAGCTAGATACTCGAACTAGCTGATTCTGAGAATCTACAGCTCCCCAAAATAGGACCTTAGGTCCTAATTAAGAAACAAGGTGACACACTTTAAATTTGTTGTGTTAATTTATTGTACTTCCATATATAACTCAAATTAATCCTTAAACAACAGAATTTATCTAAATTAACACTAGAAGATACTCTAAATTAATACTAGCAAATTAAACATGCATGGTGCCTAGGAGGAATATAATTGAACATGTGGATCCTCTCAAGGAATGTAAAAGAGGTGCACGTACAAAATGCTAAGGGGGCAGCAATGATGGGGGTGGCATGGATTGCTTGATTGTTGCCAGTCTTTTTGGATAAAACTACTTTTGTGTCTATATGGATGTGTGTGCTCCAATAATTGTACTCATCCTGTGTTACTTGGTGTTTTTTCTTTGAAGAAACTCATGCAAAAACACATTTAATTCCATCAAAAATTAATTAGGTTTAAGATATATATATATATATAGAGAGAGAGAGAGAGAGGAGGCTTGAAGTGTGCCATATTGGGATGTAATGACTTGTTAATTTTTTGTTTTGTACTGTGTAGAAAAAAAAATGCAGAAGCACATCGATCAATTGATTAATTAATGCTAAATGATATTAATCATGGATACAAGATAAAATGAAATAATACTTGCTACTAAAATGAATAATATGGTTATTTATCAAGGAAGCAAACTAGAGGAGGATATTTAGTGCCCATTTGGATGGAATAAAACTAATTGTTAGATAGAACTAATAATTAGTTGTCTAATAATTAGTTCACATATGTTTGAATATTTTGGATTAATACATGAAAAAGAGTAAATGACCCCTATTAGCTCACATTAGTTCATTTTTGTGGACTAATTAATGGTTAACCATTAGTTAATGAACTAACAATTAGTTTAGTAATTAGTTGGGCTATTTGGATGAACTAAGGGCTTGTTTGTTTCAACTTCTGACAGCTGCAACTACTTCTAAAATCTGATGCGGAAACAAATGGTACAAATTCTGGACTCAATCAGTAGCTGCAGAATCTAAAAATGAATTAGAATCTAGAAGCTGGAAAACACCCGCTATTCAGACTAGCTAGCTACTGAGAATCTCTACTGCTAGATGCTGAAACAAACAGGTCCTAAGACTAAATATTAGCTACTAACAATTAGTTCAAGAGATACAAACATAGCCTTAATCAACTAATTTTGTAGAAATTTTGTACGTGCGTGGCAGTTTAAAACCGTCACTGTTATATTACCTCGTTCTATAGCTGTGAATTAATATTCGAAGTTGTACTAAATTTCTTCAAGATTTCCATGATGCTTAATATTTTTCTTGTAAAACCAGCGCTGCCCCTACTACTACTACGGTCGATTCACTTCCAGCAACAGTACTGGGCTGGCCGCCGGTGCACACATCTCGCCGCAACCTCGTCGTCACCGCCGCCATGAACAATGTCCTAAAACCAGATGCCGCCACCAACACCATCAAGCTGGACAGAAGAAAAGATAATGCAGAGATTTCTCCCGGCGGCGACGACGAGAGGCGGAACGCGGTGGCGGCGCCGATGACAAGGAGCAGGACGACGGCGCCGGCGGCCGAAGCAAGGCCGCCGCCGGCGAACATGTTTGCGAAGGTGCACTTGGACGGACACTTGATCGGCAGAAAGATCAACATCAGGGCACACCGCAGCTACAACTCCCTCCGCCGCGTCCTCTCCAAGATGTCCCACAATTTCTTCCGCCGTGAGTAGTGTTGATTTTTGATCTGTTCTTTAACTTGTGAGCTAGGTGTTTGATTGCTTAAAACACTTTGTTGATTTGCAATTCACAAAATGGATGCAGCCGCGGATTCTCCGAGCGCCACAGATGTGGGAGAAGAAGATTGTGCCATTAATAGCGATCAGTTCATATTTCTGTATGAAGATTTTGAAGGCGACCGAATGCTCGTTGGTGATGTCCCGTGGGAGTAAGTATATATATATTATTAACTTTCTTAACTAAAATCTACCATTAATGTCATTAAAATTGGATTATATAATACATTTTTTTGTTAATGGAGTTAGATGGTTTGTTGTCTGCACTATAATTATCACAAATCAAACCAGCTCAATGCAACTTGCACTACCGTACTACTCAAATTCACCGAGTGTGCAAATCTTTGCCGAGTGCAATATTTCGGGCACTTGACAAAGATGGATTTGCCAAAGTTTTTTAAAAAACACTCGGCAAATTAAAAACACTCGGCAAACACTTGACACTCGGCAAAGCTTCAGCGAGAGGCCGATAAAAGACACTCGACAAACAAGTGGACACCAAGGTGTTGTTTGCCGAGTGTCGTTCGCCAAGTGCAACACTCGCAAACCCTTTGCTGAGTGTTTTTGAGGTTTGCCCAGTGTCTGTGACAAACTTCTTTCCCGTAGCGTTGGTCGTTAAAATGTTGCATAAGAGTACAACAATTTTATTGGTGCTTATGATAGAAACATTTCAATATATATGTTTAACTAACTACTTTGAATGTTATTTTACAGCTAAATTTTAAAAGTTAAAAGGAGAAAAATATAGAATCACTAGTGGAACAATTAGCTTTCCAATATGCAATAATTTTAAAAGGCTCAAGCTAATAAGTATCACTGGAATTCCTTGCAGGTTGTTCGTTGCGTCAGCAAAAAGATTATACATTGCAAAAAACCCAGCACCCTGCAGAAACAAAGGTATACTATACTATACTATACTATACTATACTATACTATACGTAGCTATACAACAGAGACCCGATCTCTCGTACGTACGCACGTGCACATTACCTGCTTCCTAAATTTCCTACACGTGTTGATGAAATGCTTGCTGCACAATTGCTTTAATCTGTAGATCATGGCAAAACACCCAAAACACAAGACACTGAAGAAGCAAAGGCGGCGGATAATAACTGAAGAAATTAAAGCGAGTTGATCTGAGCACACATCTACATATATACTGCAATATGCATGCATGCACACGTACTTTTTATATTTATATAGTTCTTGACTACCGATATATATGATGGCTCTATCTTCTTGTATCATAGTAAACTTAGCTGCTGCATGCATGCATGCGAAGAGTACTGAGCTATTGCGGTGTACACTGCACGCGTACGCACCAATGGTGTAAACTAGTTTTGGGTATGTATTAGGTAAGAAGTTATGTTAGCAATGCATGCATGGTTTAAGTACGTACGTACGTATAGTAGTTCTACACCGAGTGGATTATAAGACTCTAGATCGGCTAATAACATGTTTTTGTTTGCCACATGTATTATATTTCCTTTTTTTAGTTGCCAATCTATATCCTGTAGGCAGTAACTCGTACGTATGTAATATATATATGTATATATATATATATATATATGAGTATTCTGCTGGTTGCCTATAGCTATACAGTGTCTACATGTACGTACCCCTTACTTACACTGCAGATCAAATGTTGGCTTTGTTCATGCCCATATCTATATATTAAGGAAGGACGATCTTGTTTGTGGGAGCAGATTCTTTAGAATCTGTTAGTCTGAGTATCTAGCTGGTTGATTGGAGAGCTGACTGTTAGGTGAGTGAGTTTTATTCAATGATATAGTGGGTAAATAAAAATATGTAGAATTAATCTGGAGAAGCTTGGGTTAGCCAGCTTCTCAGCTACTAGACTTAAAGGGACTAGCTAGTTGCTTCTATAGATTTTTAAAATCTGAGCTACCCGAGATACTGTTTGGAAGAACTTCTGGATACTATAAGTATCTAACTAGCCAGAAGCTACTTCCTCGAACATGATCATAATATAATCCTACTTAATATCATCCCTATTACGATATACGGATTCTACCATATACACGTATATACCGTATACGTTTAATTGCCTTCACCTGCATAACAGATGGCGATAATTCAGATAATATTATATAATATGATATTATTGTTATCACATTTTCTTTCAGAGAGGTTTTGTTTGGGGAATTTGACATCACCCTGTCAATGCAAGGACCTCTAAACATCTTCTCTTCCCCCTTCGATCTGATTTTCAAGGGCTTAAATAATGTGGCATACAATGTTCAGAACCTTGGTCTGATTCTCTTCCCAGTTTTTCTTTTCTTTTTCCTTTTCTTTTTGTTCGAGAGAGAGAGATATGTTCATCTTGCTAGTTAGGACCTTGTATTGTTAGATTTGGCCTTCTTGAAATATTGGTTTTTCAGCCCGTTTCAGATGTAAAATTCAGCCCAAAGTTTTATCACACTGGGCTTGAAAAAAGTGTTGGGTTGGCTGCCAAGTGACCCTTTAGAGCCCAAAATATAGGGTATGTTTGGTTTATGGGTTAATTTTTTCTGTGCCATTGCGATTTTTAAGATTTGCCAAAATGTCATCATTGTGTCACTGCCAGATGGGGACCGCCACAGTCACTGACAGTGGCATGTAGGCAATTTCTGAAAATTATAATGGCACGTGAGTAATTTTCCCTTGGTTTATAGCCCAAAGTTCATGCGCCTAGCAAAATAAGTTTGATACAATTAATGGATGAGGGATAACATGGTGTAATTAATTTTTCCTTTCACATCTAATATATAACATTTTAAACATTGTATAGTACTAACCCAAAGTGTTTTATCTATTTCATAAATATTTTCTTTCTAGCATTTCTTAGATAAATTATTATTATTACCTCCATTTCTGAATGTAAATTATTCTGACATTTTTCATATCCATTCGTGTATTAGTAAATTTAGACACACATATTTATAGATTCATTGATCCATAAATAAATGTGAAATAACAGAATAACTTATATTTAGAAACAAAGGAAGTAGTACAAATGCATAACTTAGGTGCCCCTTATTAATTACTCCGATCCTAAATTACTATATATTAGTCACATTTGATGTGATAGAACTAAATTTTTAGACTAAAATACCAAACGACACCTTAATTATTCCGATCCTAAATTACTATATATTATCGGACAAAAGAGTTCATTAGCTTTAATTATCAAATAAACTAATTGGTTGTTATCACTTGGTTAAACAAAAGCACATTAATTACACAAGTATTAATAAAAACAAGAAAAAATAGAATATTTGTGCAAAAATGCTTCAGATTAGAAAGAATATTTTAAAGATTTTTAAGGGCTCCTTATTCACAGTGGTGGGTTTCATAACACTATTTCCTAGAAATCCACATCAGCTTTACAACTGAATAAAATACCCTCTCTCAATGGAGAGTTTCATTTCACTGTTTCCTAGGCTAATCAGTGTAATTAAATGCAACTAGCTTTCATGAAATACCCTCTCTCTGATGAAACGATTTGACTCTTAGTGGGTGTTTTATTTCGTTTCATCCGTCTTGGAAACGGGTTAGCACCATGTCATGGTGATGACACTACTTCTTTCCCTTCCCTCATTAATTTAATGTCATATCAGCAAAAAATATAATGTGACATAGTAATTAATATCATGAAATACCTCATAAAACTCCCGTTATGAATAGGCTGAGGGTGCGTTTGGTTCTGCTGTGAGCTGTGAAAAAGCTGTTGTGAGTTGCCTGCTGTGAAAAAACTGCTGTGAGCTGCCTGCTGTGAAAAAACTAAAAGTCGTTTGGTTGAAGCTGCTGTGAAAAAACTACTGTGAGCTGATTATTTTTTATAACTTACTTAATTTTCATCATTATAATATTATATACATATATATAAATAGGAAACACTCAACATTGATGAAACTAAATAACTAAAAAATATATTAGATAAATAAAAAAGTGCATAGTTCATCTTATAAAGTAACCGACAACCACATATTATCTCATGAAATTGTGCAATGCAATACAAACTATAATAATGTTAAATCAATTAAGACATCTTGAATTCATATTTTTAATCCGAACTAAAAATCAGAAAAACAGAAAAGCAAAAGCAGAAAAGCAGGATCCAGGTTGCTTCCAATTTTTTACTAGAAAAAACTGTTTTTTCATAGCAAAAACAGTTTTGGTAAACCCATTTGGTTCAGCTTCTGTTTTTTCACAGCAAAAGCAGATTTAAAAAGCAAAACCAAACACACCCTGAGTACACATATATCAATTGGCAATAATGCCTCATATTTAATATTCCCATGTCCGGGCACGGAATTTTTTGTCATCGTGAATCGAGATCGACGGTGTGCAAAAATCAAATTGTCATATATCCTTTATTACATGCACGTACGCTAATTATATTGCATCATCAAAGTTCGTGACATATTTAACACTTGGCCTCAAGCAAAAGCTCAATATATATTTATATATATTGCTAAATATTTTTTAAAAAATATAATTATTTGCATGGTATTTAGAAATGTAGGAGTACGTCACAAGATAGATCCGACTGTTTCCCACAAACGAAACTATTGTGTATTGTGGTGTTTGGTTAGTTTGTAACGCAAATTTTAATGGAATTAATTACACTGTTAATATAAATTTCTTTGGTTCAGATTCTGTAAAGCGATTCGCGTCAAAAAAATCTGAAATCTCAACTAAAGGAGTTCTAGCGATGAAGTGATTCGAAAAAATCTACCGATTCCCGCAATACAGTTTGGAATTTGGCCAGACCCCCGATTTCACCAATTCTCACGAGACTCCCCTACTCATGAGTGGCCAAGCGCTCCCAACTTCCTTGGAGCCGCAACCATTTTCTCATCCCCACTAGCTCCGAGAACTATGGTTTGTAGTCTGTTGCTCTCCGGTGGCGTGCTCCAGAAGAGGAATAAGTTCTTGAGCCTCCACTTTTGGCTCCCACTACCGCAGCCTCGCACCATGGAAGTCCCCGGAGATGGTGGCGAGGAAGGGTAATCGTCGTCACCTCCTACTCCCAATCCTCCCCTAAACAGCCGTGTGGCTCGCCGACTCCAAGACAATGTGCTACTCGGCACAAGGGTGGACCGGCTGGACCTACCTCTTTGCGATGACACCTCCATCACCGCTGACTCCCACCCTTCAGTCTCTCTCTCAGCCTTCTGTCTCTTCCACGCCTCATTTATGTAAGCGAGGTTTTAGCTCGAGGAAGGTGGGAGGAAGAAAGCTCAACCCAAGGAAGAAGAAGAGAGAAGTCGTCTGCAAGACATAAAAAAATTGCGTCTAGCCACTGACAGCAGCTGTGTGCCACCCTAACCAGTTCCTCCCTCAGCCGCCACCTTCTATGTTGCTCGCCCCTTTGTCCAGTGCAATATAGAGTCCATCCGCGGAGAAAGCATGAAGCAGAGAAGAAATAGAGGGCCTGCAGCCCTATTCATCTGTCTCTTCAGGTTTCAATCTTTATTCTTTAATTCATCTTCGTTTTTTTAGAAACACTGACAAACACAATAAATTCATTTTCAAAATGGTCATCTACGTGTCAATATGATTAATCAGTATATAAATAGTCTTGCATGCTCTTAGGGGCATAATTGATATTTCTTATATAAATCAACAGTTGACATATGTTTTAGTCAAACAACTTTTAACTTTTCGACAGAATCATAACAACTTTCCCACAGCTGACAACAGAAATTAGATTTTTAGGAATCTACAGCTGAACCAAACACACTCTAAATGATAATAATGTAGTCCTTCCAGTTTCCTAAAGGAAATTGTTTTAGACATGTATCAAGAGTTGCTTAAAAGTAGTTTTATATTTTATTATGTATTTTGGACATTTATACTCCTCAAGTAGTACTACTTACATTTCTTGTCGTTTACTATCACTACAACAAAACAGGCAACTTCCGTCGGCCAAAGCCGACGGAAGTTAGCCCTTTCCCGACGGAAGAAGCCAACTTCCGTCGGCAAAACGCTATCTTCCGTCGGCCTTTGGCCGACGGAAGCGCGGCGACGGAAGTTAGCTAACTTCCGTCGGCCGCCGACGGAAGTTAGCTAACTTCCGTCGGCTTCACGTGGCCGACGGAAGTTAGCCCCGAACTCTGCCACGTCACCAGGGGGGCTTTAACTTCCGTCGGCCAGGCTGGCCGACGGAAGTTAGGGGCAGCTAACTTCCGTCGGCTTTGACCATAGCCGACGGAAGTTAGCCTTTCTGCCCACGTGGCCGAAACCAGCTAACTTCCGTCGGCTATGGTCAAAGCCGACGGAAGTTACCTGGTATTTTTTTTTTATTTTTTCCTGGTTCCCCTACTCACACTCACATCCAACCACAATTTCACATACATTCATCATACACATCCAAAATCACATTTCACATCCAAAATCACATTCAAACTTCACATATAACATCCAAAACCACATCTCACATCCAAAATCACATCCACACTTCACACATCACATCCAAAATCACATAATATAACTGAATTCATATCCAAAGTCACAGTAAACATCTGAATTCACATATAACATCCAAACTCACATACAAATTCACAAAACACAGCGAGAGCCACATACAAAGTCATTTTGTCCATATACTCACTGATCGCCCACATTTGGGTCATGGGCGCCGCCGCTGCCTCCCGCTTCGTCCACATTTGCCCCGGAGGCTCCATCTTGACCAGGCGTACGGAAACACTGAAGAAATAGACAAAATTAGAAACGAACTCAACTACCCTTCTAAACGCTAACTTAAGTGTTTAGGAGGTACCTCAGGTGATGTAGGAGATAGTGGTGGTGGCGGGGGAGGTAGTGGTTGGAAAATGGACATGTCAAATCCACTGTTTTGCTGGGCTAGTTGCTACACATGTTGTAATGTAATCAGTTAGTTCTAAACCTATTTCTGAATACTTTTGAACTGCAACACTCTAAAGTAAGCTTACTTGGATCATCGCCTGCTGTTGTGCTAAGCAGGCGGTATAGTACTCTTGTTGTTTCTTGTAGTGCTCGTCGCGCCGCCTCATGTCCTCCCTCATCCGAACCATCTCCGGGGTTTCTTCTGAGCGACGACGGCTGGAGCCAACTCCGACGGAGCTCTGCGACGACTGAGCTGACTTCTGAGCTCTCACCGCTCTCGAGTCAATAACTCCATTGAACATGGAGTACCTGCAACATTAACAGGGGTTAGTTACCATCACAATACCATACACAAAACATTAATAAAAACATTGTCTCACCGTCCATGGCTTTTGCCACCTCCGCTGGAGTACACGGCCATTTGGTCCACAGGTTCTCTCCGCCAATCATAGTTCTCTCCATGGAGTCGAACCATGTGTTCACCATACTGCGCCTGCAAAAAACATGTCCGATTAGCTAGACGCAGAAAAATGAAATTACGTCAACTCTTAATAACATCTCACCAAATGGTCCGTGGCTGTCTGGCTACACAAGACATCTGGCTGTGCCGGATCGCTTCCTTTGTGACCAGAGGTATACACCTCTATGTCACTTGGCACGTTGCCAGATTTAGCTTCCTGTGCATTAGAAATGAGTTAGTCGCATTACAATGTATCTATAGCTAGAGAGTGACAGATCGGTCTTACCAAGCGTTAGCGTGGCGAATATGTCCGTCGGCACCATATCTGTGCTTCGGATCCGTCCCGCGGCATTGTCTTTTCTGCTCGGAAGTCTTCTTAAATGCATCTGAAGACCAAATCTTGCAGAATTCAAAATAGGCGTCCTCGCGGTTTGCCAACCACGGAATCCTCACCTGAACAGAGATGCTATTTGTATTATATGACAACAAATCTCAACAATCGAAGAGGTAAAAAGTTAGAATTGTTTACCGAACGGTATTCTTCTTCAGTCAAATAGACTGACGATGAGCCCGTCGCCTTGCTCATTCGTTGCCCTAGCTTCTCCTTGTAGTAAGCATTGTTCGCTTGAATGCGGGCATACGAAATGGCGTCCTTCACCACCTTATGCGCATTGTTGTTGAAGACTACAAGCGCATGGTTATGGTGATTGCCGACTTCTGGCAAGCAAAAGCGTAACTGCAAAAATAATGATTAGTATAGTGTTGTAACTCGAAAATTCTAAAAGAAAATTGAAAAAACACTTGCATACCCAGAAGTCATGAGACACCGCCCCCTGAGCAGTTCCGTGTCGCCCGTCAGGAGCGAACCGGTACTGGTCCCATGTTTGGCATAGAACCCGCTCACCGGTCGGCATTGTCAGCATCCCTGGGTAGTGCAGACGGCACAGGTTACCCAATATCTGGTTAACCTGTCTGACCCTCGAAGTGCCGTCGAACCGAGAGTCAATCCAAGATCTAGAAATACATAATAAATAAAGTTAATTAGTTTAGTGAAAGAAATTTTTTGAAAACAAAGCAAAACAACAGAAGAGTATTACACTTACCCGTCACCAACAGGCGTAATCTCGATCTTGGCTCCACCGGAAGAGACTACTGGTGGAGCGACCAAGTGACTCGTCCTGAAAGTTACCGAGGACCCGCCGGCAGCCTCAGCACCTTCCTCCTGACCCGCACCCTCCGGGAGATCCCCCTGCCCCGCACCGGCCTCTGGGTCATCCCCCTGCCCCACACCCTCTGGGTCATCCCTCTGTGCCGCACACTCTGGGACATCCCCCTCTTGCCCGCCACCCACCGGCCGATCATCCTCATGACCCGCACTCTCCAAGTGTTGTTCCTCCTACAAAACAGTATTGAAACAATTAGTAATAGTTTATAACTGGCATAAAAAACAATCTGAAAGTTACCTCCTCATCTAGTTGAAATGCAATAGGCCGACCAATTAATGTCGGATCTATGCATCTCAGGAGCTGCTCTTGACGACGTCTGTTTGAAGAAGAGGAACTACCCTGGAATAGGGTGTCCTCCTGACTCGTCGGTGTACTCGCCGGAGTACTCGCCGATGAACTCCCCAAGCGGAAGAGCTTCCTCGTGACACTCTTCATCTTTTTCGACATCCTGTTCAAAATAAGCACAAACAAGCATTTATTAGTAAAGAAGGTTTGTACATATGAAAAAACATGTAATATGAAGTATATTGCATATCCATGTATCAAAACAATTACTTGTCAATTATCATCAAAATCAGGATCAATTTGTCCTTTTCTCCCCAAAGCACGCCATGTGACTTTTTTCTTCTTATGTTGGTGTTTCCTTTTCTCGGGAACTGCCACATCATACGAGTCACGAAAGCGAGAACGCTTACGGTGGTGTGCTCATGCAATGGCTCTTCTGAAGCTCGAAGGATGTCGAAAAACTTTTGAACCTCCGGTGTTGGAGGATCCTCGGGGTTTGATTCAAACTCCGGTCGTATAGCATCAACCATCTCATCCATCCTATCGTCAGCAACGCTATCATCTTCTTCTTCCACTACTAATACCGTTTTTTCAAGGCCTGTCTCGCCGTGAAAAGACCAAACTTCATAACCTGGCACGAAACCATATTTGCAAATATGCAACGACATCGTCCTCTTGTCTTGCCAACGAGAATTTCTGCACTTCATGCATGGGCACCTCGCGGGAGTGTTTGTTGTCAAAGCGAATGCACGATCAACAAATTTCTCAGCGTTGATTACCCACTCCCTCGTGTGAGCTCCACTTTTCATCCAACCACTATACATCCACCGTCGGTCGTCCTCAGCCATTCTATATGCAAAACATTCATTCAGTCAAGAGGCTCGCAACATACACACACCCTGGCCACCCCCCGCCTCCGCCTCCGGACAACGGAGGGGAAGTAGAGGCGGCCGGGCGGCCGGCGACGCAAGGGGAAGCAGAGCCCACCGGCGACGCAATTCACCATGGCGTCCAGCGGTGACCGCCTGGATGCCTAGTCGGCGCAGGCGATGCCGTGACAACAATGGTCTATAGGAAAAGATAGGTCCTAAACCCACCCAAGAGTGACCGACAAAACGTGGTATTTATGACGAGCCATGAGTCCGAACGAAATTTCAGCAGCATAACCCCGCTGTTCTCCAATTGCACGCCTGATAGTGGTGCAATGGAGAACAACAAGGTTATGTTACTGAAATCTCATTCGGACTCATGACTCATCATAAAACCACGCTCTGTCGCCCACTCTGAGGCTGTCCAAAAAGGGACAATTCCGGACCTACACATCTCACACGCATGACACGTGTGAGACATGTTGGTCCGAAACGGGTGACGCATAGGTTTCGTTACACTATCTACGTTGTTGTCAAATAAAAAATTGCATACGAAAAGAAATATATATAATAATAAAGTATATATATATAATATACTAATCACCGTAATGAAATCATCAACAAACCACAAATTAACACAAGAATATAATTAATAGCACATATATATTTCAATTTTACCACACAACCCATTTAAATTTCAGCTCATTTAAAGCCCATTTGTAAACCATAACTCAGTCGAGACTCGAGAGGGGGGCCGTCCATAACTCAGTCGGCCGTCCAGAGACACCTGGCGACCAATTGCTGACGGAAGTCAGCCTTTGGCCGACGGAAGTGCCCTGCTATGCCCTCGCCATGCCCTATCGAGCCCTCGCCGCGCCATCGCCGCGAGGGAGGGGGAGAGGATTAGAGAGGCAGAAAGGAGAGAGGTGCCACGGGGAGGGGTAGCAGAGGCGGTGGTGGCACAAGGGGAAGGGGTAGCAGAGGCGGCGACGCGGCGCACGGGGAAGGGTAGCGCAGAGGCGGCGACCGGCGGCGCAAGGGGAGGGGTAGCAGAGGCGGCGGCCAGCGGCGCAAGGGGCAGAGGTGGTGGCGCAAGTGGAAGGGAAGGTAGAGAGTCGACTCAGTCGAGACTCGATAGGGGGGCTAGCTAGGGCGACGCGCTGACGCCTTAGTCAAAGGCACTTTCACCTAGTCGGCCGCCCAGAGACACCCGGTGACCATGGAGGAGATCGAAGCCGACAAGCTGTCCAAGGAGGACATCGACGTACGGCTCAAGTGGCTCGGCCTCTTCCACCGCCGCAAGCACCAGTGTACGTCTCAACGTTAATTGCTCCTTCCGCCGCAAGCAAGAACTATCTCTCATTAAAAATCAATTTGCAAATTCGTTTACATGACGCATGGAAGCTTCCATCTCCTGTTCTGTTCTATTCCATCTCCTGTTTACGTATGATCACGCTGAATCTTTTTAGAACCCTAAAATATTTGATAATTTGACATTAAAAAAACATTGTTTTGGTTATTTAGTATTCTAACGCACTGAAATTGTTAACTAGTAAACAACCAAATGAGCTAAAATTTGATAGATTATTAAATCTTTGACAAAATAAGCTCATTGTGAAGTTGGCCCAAAACGAGGTGCAGATGGGCGGTTCATGATGCGGCTGAAGCTGCCCAACGGCGTGACGACGAGCGAGCAGACGAGGTACCTGGCGAGCGTGATCGAGGCGTACGGCGAGGAGGGCTGCGCCGACGTGACCACCCGGCAGAACTGGCAGATCCGCGGCGTCACGCTCCCCGACGTGCCGGGAGCACGGCGGCAGGACACCGGCGAGGGGCACGGCGGCCTACGGCGGTGGGCGGGGGCCGGCGGCGGGGGCCGGCGGCGACGGGGGCGGGCGGTGGGGGCGTGGGCGGCGGCGGGACACCGGCGAGAGGCACGGCGGCCTACGGCGGTGGGCGGGGGCCGGCGGCGGTTGGCCGGTGGCGGGTGCGTCCGGGACGCGGCGGCGGCGGGAGGATGCGGCGGCGGCGGCGGGAGCCGTCCGGGACGCGGCGGCGGGAGCCGTCCGGGACGCGGCGGCGGCGGGTGGATGCGGCGGCGGCGGCGGGAGGTGGTGGCGGCGGTAGGCGGCTGCGGCAGGGCGAGACGGGCGGGCGCACGCGCGTACAGGGAGATTAGGTCTCCCTGTACGCGCGCACAATTGGGGAATAATCCCCCTAACTTCCGTCGGCCAGCATTAAAGCCGACGGAAGTTAGCTAACTTCCGTCGGCTTTAATGCTGGCCGACGGAAGTTAGGGGGATCCGGGCGGCCGCGGAAAAACCCCGCTAACTTCCGTCGGCCACTGTCATAAGCCGACGGAAGTTAACTTAACTTCCGTCGGCTCGTGGAGGCCGACGGAAGTTATTTAACTTCCGTCGGCTTGCCCAAAAGCCGACGGAAGTTAACTTGGCCGACGAAAATATTCTGTTTTGTTGTAGTGTATGCTATCTTTACTTGTTTATTTTATTTAATAGGGACAAACAAAAAAGTATACATGAATTAATCATTCATTGGTATCTAAAATTATATCCAAATGACTTCCTTTTTGTAACCGGGGCAGTATCAGATTATTAAATTTGTTTGATTGACAAGTGTAATGTATTCCGTTTACATTACCGTATTTGTTTAACAATATAGTGTATTCTATTAATACGATATAATATCATTCTAGTTAGAGTGTAATGTATTGATTACTATGTTGTAATTTGATTACGTGGTATCTAATATATACCAACCTATTTAAACCAAATAAAATCTAACCTAATCACTTTATACTATAAACATATAACACTTAAAATAAACCGAACCAAACGGCTTATACGTGAGATGATATAAAAGTCCACAAACATACGGCCGATCTACTTGTATATTTAGTTGTCACCGAACACTCTTTTCTAACTATTTATGACTCATGGTCGTACTTGTGATGCGTATTTTACTTATATAGAAGTGTACACACGTTAGTTGTTAGTTTAGGTATTGTTTGGTTCCATGGACAAAAGTTTAGTATATGTCGTATCGTATATTTAGACATCAATTTGAAGGACCAAACGTGAACTGATTATAAAAATAATTGCAGAATCGAAGAATTATTCGAGAGACAAAATTATTAAGCTTAATTAATCCATGATTAGCAAATGTTTACTGTAGCATCGCATTGTCAAATCATGGTGTAATTAGACTCATTAGATTCGTTTCGCCAATAATCCACCGATTATAAATGAGTTTTGTAAATAGTGTACATTTAATACTCTAAAATAGTATCTAAACATTCGATGTGACGAGACTAAATTTTGGACTATGGACAAAGGAAATAAGCACACCCTTACTTTCGTGGTAAAGTTGGTTGTTGGATTATAATTAAAAAAAAAGATAAACTCACAGAGATAGAATTTAAGTTAAATAAATTTATTATATTTTTACTCCAGTGTCTACAAATATAAAACACTCTTTTATATGTAATCTTGTGGCAATTTTTAGTTGATTTGTATCCCATTGTTTTTTTTCACGGTTTTTTTTATGGAAATCTTTGGCCGGTGTTGATTTTATCAGTGTGTGATTAATTTCATTCGTAACATGGATAAATTAGTTGTAATTAAGAGTAAAGTACAAAAGTGATGTTCATTAATAATAAAATAATATATAATAGATATATAGGAGGTATCTAAAAAATGAAACTTTCTTATTTGTAATGTAAGTAATGAAATAAAAATGATTTTTTTTATAAAAGTTGAAGGAACAGAAGTGAATTGTTTTTAGCAGGTGGAATTAGTACATAACAATACTCTATGCAAACGAAGGTATAGTTTGGTTCTTTAGTCAAATGTTTAATCCCGTTACATTGGATGTTTAGGTGTTATTTTAAAGTATTAGATATAGACTATTTATAAAACTCATTCATAATCAGTGGATTATTCATAAGACGAATCCAACGAGTCTAATTACGCCATGATTTGACAATGTGATGCTATAGTAAACATTTGTTAATCATGAATTAATTAAGCTTAATAAATTCGTCTCGTGAATAATCCTCTAATTCTATAATTATTTTTATAATTAATTTATATTTAAATTTTTAAATTAATATACAAACATCCGATAGCATACGTACTAAACTTTAATCCTAGGAGTTTGTACGATGGAGGTTGGCATTTCTCAGTCGGATGTCCCTTTTTTGGCTGTACCATTTATGTATACACACACATATTTGACTTTCCATGGCGACCATTCCAACGACTTGTCGTTGCCACATTGATACACATGCTAATGTGTACTTAAAAAAAGTTGTTTTAGACTTGTATTAAGAGTTGGTTAAAATAAGTCGTTTTGTATTTTATTTTGTATTTTAAATATTTATACCCCTGAAGTAGTAGTATTTTTTTTCGTTTTTTGCACTATCTTTGCTACTGTATTGTATTTAATAAAGAAAATAAGAAAAATATATACTAATGAATAACTCATTGCTATGGCTTGATGGAATCATCTCATCTACTTTAAGTAGTGTTTGGTTCGTGAGTAGGCTAGACAGAACCATTCAGCATAACGGAATATTCATTCTAGTTGCTTGATAGTTTCATTTAATTTTTTTACTAGATCCACGTACATTCTTTTGTGAGAGGATCTTATCCTATCTATTCTCTTCTATCTCCAACCAAATAAAAAACCGAATCATCTTATCTCATCTAATCAAATAAAAAATTGTAACACCACGTCCTACGAAAACCGGATGAAATCAAGTTTTCTAAATGGTACACGCATGTTTTTGTTGTACCATTTATGAATAAAGCATCCGCTAGGCTCCGTTTTTTTTGAAGAAATGGCATAGACTGATTCATGCATGCATGCAGCTCAAACCAAAGCAAGTCCTCTGAAAAAAGAATGAAAAAGGATTTAATAGACACGAACGATGCAGCCGTCGTTCAAACGGGCGTGCATTGGTAGCAATGTTTTGACGAAAGTTTGGCCGCGATGATATTTAAACCGACCGAAAATTGCACGCATTCAAATCCTAATTTGTGTGTAGCTCCTTGAGAGGTTGAAATGTACAAAGTCCATCATGAGACAGACAGCAGGAAGCTAACAGAGACTTACACACTGAGGTAGCGTTTGATTTAGTGTACAACGAGGAATGAAACGGGATGGTTGAAACCATTTCGTTCGCCAAAAAAATCAGTACCGTGCGTTTCAGCATCTACAGGAAATATTTTATTTCTGGATTCGTTTGGTTCCACTTGATTCCACCCTATCCTCTCGAACCAAACAGTAGTATCACCTTCATACCAGGAAATCATTCCAGTTCGTTCCGTTCCTCCCCATATAGGAACCAAACACTACCTAAAACATTAGTTAATTATTACTTCTTATGTTTTATATTATAACCTGTTTAACTTTTTAATCAAATTCTCTGAATTTAATTAAGCTTAGAGAAAAATACATTAATAATTGTAATATCAAATAAATATATTATTAAGATATATTTTATTGTAGATTTAATATAACTAATTTGATATTGTATTTGTTGGTACGTATTTATTGGAGTTTTTGAATTTATTAAAAAAATCAACTAAGTTATAATAAAACCAAGAGTGTAGTCAATCTAGCTGCAATTTGGACAGAAATGTTCTCATTGTCGCCTTTACCCTGCTGAGATCTTACAACACGTATCTGAATTATTTATCCACGCTTGCTTTGGATTTGGGTTGACTTTGGTTTTGAATTTTGGAGATTGATTTTATTTAAAATTATTCCTGATTCAAACAATTATATATATGTCACTAGCTATCTTATTGACATGTCCTATCGGGATCACATCTCGGTGAGAGAGCTAGTGATAAATATGGAACTAGTTGAATTTTTAGTGGCAAATACGGAATTTTTTTCATTTTATTTTTAGAGTCTTTTGTGATTTCTAAAGTAAAAAATCTACTTAAAACTATTGTCAAAAATCGAATTTCAAAATGCAAAATTAGGACCACGTGTCAGTGAAAGAACCGGTGACAAATATTCAACCAGGTGAACTTTTAGTGATAAATATGAAATTTTATCATTTTATTTTTAGGGTCTTTTCAAGATTTCTAAAGTAAAAAATCCAGTTAAAACTGTTCTCAAAAATCGAATTTCAAAATGCAAAATTAGCTTTGGCTTTCAGCCTCTCTGGATCTGGAATCGACATAGTAATAAACTAAATAATTGAGATTGTGGATTTAAGAGTAATACACAATCAAAATTAGCTATGATAAGATGACAGATCACAGACACATAAATACTCGCAAGCTTTGACGCATGAGCTATGATCGATAACGGGTAGGCCCTACTGCCTCCAAACTCCCCTTCGATACCTGTCAGATCAAAATCTGACAGTGCAGAGGAGTCGACTATCTCCCTGCAGTCGACGAGGCCGACTGAAGGTATCTCGTTTGACATCAAGGGAGGGGTATCGCTGGATCTTGTTTTTATTTTAGCTTTTTTTGAAAACTTGTTTTATAAATAAATCATCGTAAAACTTATTATAGAAGTAGACTGAAAACTTAGGTATCAAGATTGAAAAATGAAATGTTAGGACACCTGACCCAGAGACCCTAGGGGAGGGTCGGCACTAGGAGCAAATCGATCGAAACGAACAAAAATAAGTGCTATCATATTATTCTCCTTATTTTGATGGAAACATAAATAAAAACGAATATAAAGACTGAATACGAAAACAAATAGTACCATAAATGAATACGAATCGAACAAGTAGCGGACACGAGTGCTAGAAACATAAAAGACTTACCCTGATTTTTTTTACTTTGGTCACATGTCTTGGCTTATTAGCCAAACAATACAAAAGTTCATCCAAGACAACTTTCTAAATTGAATTTGAACAATGGATGATGTTGGATCAGGTCACCTTCTAGAACAGATCTTATTGAAAGGGCCTTGTGGCTGTTCTTACACTGGAGATATTGTTGTAAACTAAGAACAAGTGGAATACCCTGCTGTATAATATAAACTGTGCTTGTGGAAGGCACAAACCATCACCTGTACCTGCCAATCACTCTACCAAACCCTTCTTCATCAAACTTCTCTCAGAGCTTGCATAATTGATGGGATATTATCATCTGACTATTGGTTTATCCATCATCCCAGCTAGACAGCAATTTCAGCACAATTCATTGCCAGCAGTTGAAAGATTCTACAGTAATCAACAGTGACACCTTTGTTTGTTTTCCTAGTTTGGGGGGGAAAACCAAGTAGGAGAACATGTTCAGTTAACAGAATCTTATAGCTAATTAAACAAGAATCCTACTTATCTTTGTAGGCATGAAAGGCTCCCTTAATTGACGGCATGCTCCAGAAAGGAATAGCAGTTCATGTGATCAATCAAAAGTGAGCTGACGACAAGCTTAACTAAATACACCCTTTACATGTCATGTAACCAGAATGAATTGGAGAAGCATTGGGAACTGAGCAGCAAAAGATGTGCAAGACACAGAAAAAAAGTTCATCTTTTTTTCTCTCTTTTGACCTAAGAAATGTGTGCTACAAAGAAGCATGCATATCAGCATATGATGAAAATTAGCTGCAAAACACTTTCAAGGATGTACTCAAGTGTTTCACATCACCTTTGCACTCAAGTGTCTACAGCTTACAAATCTCATTTTAGCCATGTTTGAACACATGAAGAAAATTAACATCAATAAATACACTGACTGTCCCTAATCCTCACTAAAATTTGCTCAATCTTTGTGGCTAAATCTATACACACCAATAAAGAATCCTTATGACCAAAGATGAATTTTTTTGCAAAAAGATAGAACAAACACGGCACCAATTCGTGCACACTGCCATGAAAAAGAAACAAAAGATGGGGGAAGTTGAGGAAAGAATGGATTTTTATCCATCGTGCCGGGTCTTTTGAGTTGGTTTCACCGATTCACCTGCATGATGATCCTGTTTCAAGTCGATGTGCAGTTGTCAATGAGTGTAGAATCCCATTCATGATCATGGAGGAGGAGATTATCTCACCAAGAAATCAACCATTAATTTACGGCAGAAGCAGTCAAGCAGAAGGGTTGGAGATGTCGATTTTGGTTTCTTCTTCGTCCTCCCCTTTCCATGGACTCCATGGTCGCGTGCTTTCACGAGGGCCCAGCGTGGGATTCTTGGACCGGTCGGGTGGCTGTTGACACAATGCCAAGTGGGACATTGCGTCAGCAGCGGCAGCGGCATCGACGGCGACAATGGCGTGATGACGGGCTGGCTAGTCGGTGTCAGTGAGGTCAAACTGGTCTGTCCCGGAGCGGGACAGCACGCGTCGGGCAGTGCCGGAGCGGGAGAGCGGCGCCGCCGTGCAGGCGGCGAGGGCGCGCTCCAGGGCGTCGACGACCTCGGTCATGGAGGGGCGGTCGCGGCCGACGGGGCCGACGCAGTCGGCGGCGAGGTAGCCGACGTAGGAGAGCGCATCGGCCTCGTGCGGCGTCGGGGCCGGGAGGCGCAGGTCGAGCACAAGCGAGACCTCGTCGTTGAGGATGTGCGGTACGGCGAACTCGACGACGTTCTTGGGTGTCACGCTCTCGGCGTAGCGCTGCACGACGCGGCAGCCGGACATGAGCTCCAGGAGTACCACGCCAAAACTGTACACGTCGCTCTTGTCGGTCAGGTGCTGCATCCGGTAGTACTCCGGGTCCATGTACCCCACCGTGCCGCCGGTGTACAGAGGCCGCGACGTGCTGCCCTCGCCATCGCCGGCGGCGGTGGCGGGCTCCAGGACGGAGGAGAGCCCGAAGTCAGCGATCTTGGCCGTCCACGAGTCGTCGAGCAGGATGTTGGCCGACTTGACGTCGCGGTGGATGGTGGGCGGCACGGCGTATACGTGCATGTATTCGATGCCGCGCGCGGCGTCCAGTGCGATGGTGAGCCGGCCGCGCCAGGTGGACACCGGCGGTAACATGGGGCTCCGGGTGTGGAGCTGGTCGTGGAGGGTTCCGTTCGCCATGTACTCGTACACCAGCACGCGCTCGCCGGAGTCCGCGCAGCAGCCGAGCAGGCACACGATGTTCTTGTGGTTGGCGCGCGCCAGCGCGGTGAGCTCCGAGTTGAACGCCGCCTCCCGGTCGCGCCGCCGCGCCGGCCTCGCCGCTGAGCTCGATGGTTTCGCCTGGTCCTCGGCGCGCTTGATCGCCACCTCGCGCCCGTCGGTGAGCGTGCCGCGGTACACCGACCCGAAGCTCCCGGAACCAATCCGGCGCTCGTCGGTGAACCCATCCGTCGCCGCGTGGAGCACCTCCAGGGTGAAATGCTCCACCACGCTACCCGGCCCCTTGCTGGACCCAAGCCGCGGCGGCATCAGAGACAACCCCGCTCCATGGCCATGGATCTCCTGGCCATGCCTGAGCCTGCTCCGGCGCCGGCGGCGACACCACAGAAGCAGCGCGGATTGCATTGCCACTAGCATCACAAGGAATGCTCCGGCGGCGACGGCGACGGCGACCCAAATGATCCGACGCTTGTTTCTGCGCTTCCCGCCGGGGCTCAGAGCAGCCTTGGGCGTGGCGATGTTGAACTCGAACGCGCAGCCCTTGCAGATGCAGCGGCCGGCGTCGCAGAGGTTGGCTGAGCCTGCCAAGACGCCGCATTTGCACGCTGACATGAGCTCGCACGGGCCTGGCAGGACGCGGTCAAACACGAGGCGGTTGGTCTTGTTGAACTCCTGGCCGCCCCAGCAAACGAGGGAGTAGTTCACCATCAAGACGCCGCAGAAGACACTGTCGTGCGCCTGCACTTCGATGTACTGGGCGTCGGCAAGACTGTCCGGCGGCGAGGGCACGCCGTCACCGAAGCAGCTGATGGTGCCGTTAGTGCGCAGCCCGCAGACGCCGTCCTGGCCCAATGCCAGTGCCGCGTAACCGGTGGTGGCCGCGTCCACGCCGTTCAGCGCCGGCGCGCCGTTCCCCCAGCACGAGATGGCACCGTCCGTCGATAACGCGCACGCGCGCCGGCCGTAAGCGGCGACCACGTCGAAGCTCCCGCCCGTGGGCACGGTGTTGACGGCCTCCGTGTCGTTGCCGAAGCACCGTATCGGCGTCGGCGGCCCCTTCTCGATAGCGCACACGAACCATTCGCCGACGGCAACGGAGACGAACCGGAGCCCTTTCGGTATCTTCAGCCCGCGCCAGCGCCAGCAGTGGAGCTCGCCGCCGGAGAGCACCCCGCAGACGCGGTACCCGCCGGAGGACAGCGCCTGGATCGGCCGGCCAAGATACACCCTCTTAGATTTGCCCCTTCCATCCTCCGTCCCGTTCGTCCCCGGCGCATCGGTGCGGTTCTTGGACAAATCCCACCACCGCATCGCGACGGCGTCGGCCCGAACCGCCGACGGCCCGACGGCGCAGAGGAAGTGATCCCCGCCTGCGAGCGCCGAGAATGGGTGCGAGGAGGGGTACGTCTCCTGCTGCTCGTGGTCGCCGCCGGCCTCCGTGCAGTTGAGGTCGACCAGCAGCGGCGATGCGGCGGACGGCAGCAGAGCGCACACTATCGTCTTGGACTCTGCCTGTGACATCGCGAAGGTCGAGAGCGTGTTCGCCGCGGCCGGCCGCAGCAAGAACAGCAGCACGAACAGCAGGATGCCATGGCCATTGAGGCGGCGCGGCATCGGAGTGTGCAGGAGGTGGTGAGGTGGACGAAGCCAAGGGAGAGGTGGGTGGACATGGTAAGGCCGCCACCACCCAAGCTAGTGTGAGGAATTTGGTGAGGTCAGGTGGTGATCATGGTGGATTTGGTCTCCTAACCCTGCTTCCCTGCAATTCTTCTCCTGTCTCTGCTGCTCATGGCAAAATCCACTACACACTACCCACTAATCTCCAATTCTCCATCAACTCCCTCCTTAATTACCTTTGATTTGATAATAATGGCACTCCTTAATTTCCTATTAGTTGATTAACCTGACTAATTGTCCATGGTGTGAAACAGCAAAAGAAAATTACTCACTATGTTGACAATTATACAACATGCAGGTATCTAAAGTTAAACTTTAATTATTTAGGTTCTTGCTCCGACTTTGAATTATAATAATTCAGTTTATTTTAATAATCTGAAACAAACAGATCAACTTATTATGTTAGCTTATTATAATTTGGAGTGTAAATTATAACAATATATCAAGCTAGTTTAACCCAGATTTTTTTCTATAAACTGGATTATGCGGGTCTCTAAAGTTAAATATTTAGGGTTTGTTTGTTTCGGTTTTGGATTATAACAATTTAGCTTATTTTAATAATCTGAAACAAACAGATCAAATTATTATGCCGGCTTATTATAATATGGAGTGTAGATTAAAACCATAATCAAGCTAGTCCAACACGACTTTTTTCTATAAACTAGACTGTTATAATCTCAAGCTAAAACAAACGTACCCTTATATCTTTTAATACTAGTGATTAACTTGGCTAATTGCTTAGGGTGTGAAACAACACACCACTTAGCCAGTGATTAATTTAGCCAAGTGTCTATAGTGTGAAATGATATTGCTATCCTGCTGACACATGACAAGCTAAGATTACATAGACATATACACTGCTGGTGCATGTGAGGATTATGGATTACTGATTGCTTCCTGTAGGATGTCTCATCTCAGGAAAACTACTTACCACCTAATTAATAACAAGACTGTTTCTACTGGGAAAAAAAGTGTGGTTAGCCTTTTGATAATCTCTACATGGAGTTGGCCACAACTACAATTATGGGCAGATGAAAGTTACCTCTTACTAACCTGATTAGCTAGAAGAGAGGAAAAAAGGAAGAAGGTTGTGAGGGTGAGTGATGAGCTGATACTGATTAGCCCATGCCCACTCACTCAAGATAGGCCTTTTGCTGAAGAATCTTGTCCCATTTTTTTATATAAAAAAGGTATTTTAGGGTTATGATTTTGGAGAATTATATTGGGGAACAGCTCAACCGCACCACATATTACCAATGAGAAGGTCGGATTAACGATTGCCGAAAAGGTTGTGTTTTTGTCATTAATATGTAGAGCACACAACCTTTTAATAGGATTTCCTCCATGCTAAACACAAACAGTGACCTGATTTTTTCTTCTTTTTTTTGGTTCTGAACCTGCAAAATCCAGTTTTCAAATCAATCATGGTGGAAGCAAGCAGGAAAGCATGGCCATGGACCACTCGAAACAAAGCTAGCTTAGCTTAGCTTAGCTTAGCTTAGCTGCTTAATGCTTAGCTGAAGATCACTTTGCGATTAGCTGTGCAGCACATGCATGTAGGTGACAGGTTCAGAGACGACGGAGACATGTTCAGTTTGTTGGAGACTACTGCAAGAAACGTTCGTTTCCGGCCAGCTCAGTCGCTCTCCTCCTTCTCCTCCGTCTCAGGCCGGCGACGACGGCGGCGGCGGCAGGAAACAAACCTCCCCTTGTTAGCAACTAAGGCCATGTTTGGATTATGCTTGCATATTTTTATGGACTAAAACTTGTTTATTTAGTAAAGACTAAAGTTTAGTTTTTTGTTTGGAAGTATGGATTAAAGTACTATAAAATAATCACGTTACCCTTAATCATTGTTACTCTTACTTTTTTCATCATCTTAAATAGCCATAAATGAAGATAGATGATGCACATGACACATTTTAATACTAATAAGCAACTTCTTAGTGACTTATGAACAGTGCCGGAGTTAGAGTAAAACTGAGGATGTGCATCGCTTTAATAGCTAAAAATTGAAAATTTAGTAATAATAGCTAAATTTTTTTTCAAAGGGTTCCTTCGGAACCCCAAAGAGAGGCTTTGGCTCCGCTCCTGCTTATGGACTAAAGTTTAGGGAATAAAGTTTAGTCCCATAAGCAAGGTTATTTGGAATTTTAGAGACTAAATGAGATTAAATTTTAGTCCCTAAAAATAAGCAAGGGTCGTCTAAACAAATCCTAACTGCAAAATAATCCAACGACGACGAGTAGATGGAATCCAACCCACGCCTGGGTTTTTAATCGGTTGTGGTTATAATAAAATGAATGGATGTTGAGCACTGGGGAAGAACATGGTTGGATTATTATATGTAAGGTGGTGCATTAGTTGTACCGTCTCCTAATCATTCGATGATCCAACATGATCCAACCAAAAAACGAGACAGTAGCAGTACCAACGCTCGCTGCATCAAGAACAACTTGCTACCCTGCAGTGACATTGACCGTTGACTTGTTGCCAAGTAGACCTATACTATACATTGCACCTACCAATCAGAGCTTTGTGATGAGATTTTGAGATGAAATCGCTCGGTTCCCGCAGGAACTCGTGAAAATTCTGACGCGGATTTTTTTTCTGGTTTCAGAAAATTCGTTCTCCTTCACAAATATTTGGTTGAACGTTTCCATGGCTGCATCCAAGGCGCGCGAAAGCTGAGTTGTTGTGACAGGTTTCAAATTGGCCTTATGCACATCGTGTTTCGACTGTTGAGATGTCTGATCTGTTGGGTTTCTTTCATGTACGTGAGAATATTTCAAGTCTCACCTAGCTAAAGATACCTAAAGACGATCAACATCAGTCAAATCATCCATTAGCAATCCAGGAGCAAAAGATAAGACACACACACGCACACGCTTGATCAAATCATTGTTGCTAGTTGCTACCATAGACTCTGCAAGTCTAGAGCTTATCTTTCAGCAATCCAAAGTTCTTCAGATAATGCAGCAGTCTGTTGTGTCCTTCAAGTCCAATATGAACAGTTCAGCACAAGATAGGTCTGTACATTTCAGTTACAGAATTGCAATTAGACACTCCCGTCTCAACATTTTTTTTTAAGAATCCAACATATATTCTTTCCCTTTTTGTATTCAGCTCATGAATGGCCTGCTGGCTGCTGTGCTGTCTGAAACTCTGAAACTTCATGTGCAAACCAGTCCAGCCCATATATATATATATATATATATATATATATATATATATATATATATATATATATATATACATGTACACATCAAAATCAGAACAGAGTGTCACTATGTTGACTTGTGAGTTTGAACATACACCTGCACAGACTGAATTTTATGACAATATGCTCATGCCATTAGTAGCTGCAGCTAACAAGTTGCTAAAGCCAGGTTGGACCAAGGAGGCTGCCCATTCTCCCTTTTTGCAACCTTTTCTTTTGAGGAATTTTAAAAGCTCCGATTAGCTGCAAAAGCATGGTGTATTGTTTGTCTGAACTTGTTTCAGTTTTAGGTAGAGTATATCTGATTTAGAGGAAGGATTGATTTTGCGGAACAAAGCAGCAAACTAGAAGACAAACATTACGGTACACTAGAAATATCGTGGACCATCTGTTTATTTTGATCTAATGATTAGATTAAAAATGATGACATGTTATCACTTGATTTTCTACGTAGACTTTCCAATTTTCTGCACGTACTTTCCAGTTTTTATTTTCTGTACTGACTTTCTAATCATTAATTGGTCAGTAAGTATTTTTAGTAATAACTAAAATTAATGGTTTAGATTAATCTTAAGTATTAATTCTCTTAATGGGTGTCGGTAATAAAGCTCTTGTGGTTTAGATTAATCTTAAGTATGAATTCTCTTAATGGGTGTCGGTAATAAAGCTCTTGTTTGCTTATCACTAAGGTATTTTTAGTCTTAACTGGTTTAGATTAATCTTAAGTATTAATTCACTTAATGGGTGTCGGTAATAGAGCTCTTGTTTTGCTTAGGAGGTGATTGGTTTCATAGATTAAAATTTAGTTTGTGTCATATCGTATATTTAGATATTAATTGAAGGACTAAACTTGAACTGATTATAAAAATATTACAAATCGGTGGATTATTTACGAAACAAATTTTTTAAGCCTAATTAATCTATGATTAGCAAATGTTTACAGTAACATCACATTGTCAAATCATAACATAATTAAGCTTATTAAATTCGTCTTGCGAATAATCCACCGCCACCGATTATGAATGGGTTTATAAATATATACATTTAATACTTTAAAATAATATCTAAATATTCGATGTGACGAGATGGAATTTTGGAATTTTAGAATTTAGACTCGAGGAAAAAAGAGTTACTTAATTCCCCCTGTGCACTTACACATACCTCGAAGTACACTATTAGCCTACTCTACCAGAAAGATTGAATAGATATATGACCAGTTTAACACCACTCTTTTTCATAGGAATAATGACCAGAAAGATTGAATAGATATTGATGGATTTGACTGCCCATGCATGCATGCTGGATTGGAACCACCATTTGCTGAACAAAACCAGAAGATAAAATCATAAAATGTGTGTGCTCTTCCCATCTTCAGAGTTTGGTATGGATTTTAATTCTTGGGTGACCTGTGAGCTACATTTTTCTCTGGACTGAACTACATTCTTGCAACCAATTTGTCAGCAACTCTACAGTGGGACCAAACTGTGGGCATTTGCAGTCAGAAATCAGAATGGCTCAGTCCATATCCCATATATGTGGCTTTGCATGGTTGATACATAGGAGACAACTCCCAGTTAGAGATGTCAATGGAGATTTTTGGTTCGTTAGATATCCATAAATGGGATAGGATCATCTCATTAGAGGAGCAAAATGGATGTGATGGTCACCAAAAGGAATATTTCTTCAATATGCTAGACAGAGAGATTTAAAAAATCTTTCTAGATGAACTCATCCATTATTAGACAAGATAATGTGTCGTTTCTTGATTGATTATTACACATTTAATTTTTCATTTATAAATATTCAAATGATTTTTACTCCCAAATTATTTATCCAATTTATGATCTAATTACATCATTGTATTGATTATAATTTAATCTATAAAATAGGATCTCATATGATTATATTTTTGTTAAAAAATATATTTGACAAGAGGTTCGACTAAAATTTAAACTTATCTTATATATATCTAACCAAACAAAAAATTATCTAATCTCGTCCATCCAACCAAACACCTTAAATGTACCATTTCATTCCTAAATCCATAGATGAAATCATCCTATCCATCCTCGCTCTCAAACCAAATAGACCCTAAATGACTCTCAAAAATAAAAGATTCCTAAAATTAATTCTTTTGCTCCCTACTCTGAAGGAGAAACTTCAGTTTAATGACTCTTTGTATCCCAAAAATTAATCTAAAAAATTATATAGAAAGTCAATTTTAGAACTACTCTTTAAGATGCTCTTATCTCTGTATCCGGTCTAAGTGGGTATATATTTTTCTCATCTTTTATCTCTACATGGCGAATTTATCCTTCTAGAGTCTCCATGGCGAATAGGTCCCCATGCATGCAATCTTCTGAGTCCCAAGCAGTCGTGTTAATTGGCACTAGACGGCCAATGACAAGCAGTTTTTCTTTATATGATTATGTTACCATGTCGACTCCATCTGCCCTGCCTACAACACTAGGTTCGACAAGTGTAATGCTCTCACGGCTCCATCTTACATGATGCAAATAATGTACAAGTACACACACACATAATCATTTTAAATTTGTTCAAGTTGAAACATCGGAGATGTCACGGGTTAGTTTAAGAAAAGGTTGGATAATATAAGAAAGATGGATTAGCAAGCACCCTTCAATTTTTTTTCCCAACAGAAATATGTTCTTCTGTCAGAGTTTGTATCAGTGAAAGGACAAAATGGAGAAGAAATAATAACAACCAAGTTGGTAAAAAGGAAATCAATTTTCTGAATGGTAGGTGATATCAATTCTCTAATGCCTAAAGGCGACCAACCTGATCACATATGATTAGATGAGCAATACAAAATAGCAATCCAGCAGACAGGCACATATCATTTTAGCACACAGCTGCACTGATACAAATGAGCCATTTCAAACTAAACTTGAGCACAACATGAGATGGTCGACAAGGTGTGTTTGGTTTGGCTTTTCCAACTAGCTTAACAATTAGAAAGCTACAGTATGAACCGACCAAATAGAGGATGAAATTAGCTTTTGCTTTTACAACCATATCAACTTTTTACTAATACAAAGTAAGAGTTGTTCATACCTTTGCCAGTCCATATGAGCTTATTATCTGTTAATTAAGGTATATAATCGTCATTTCCTAGTGTTAAGCTTCATAAAATCGCACAACCATAGATCCATTGCTACTCTAACCAAATAATTCCGTGGCTTTTACCCAGCTCATAACTCATTCTAGCTTTTTTTAGAATCTACAATTCAACAAAACAAACACTTAAATTTGTCAGTAGAGTGTTGCAATACATGAATGTGATGAGGCTAGTTTTGCAGACACATATAATGTCATATACATGCTTCATGACATCACAAAAGATTAAACACACCTGGCGATAATTAAAGAAATGTCACCAGATGAAAATATATTCTGATGGTAACATAAACACCCAATTTATTGTCTCTATATATTCATATGAACTGAAGGCTCTATACAAGTAGAAAGTTCACCAAATTGTTTCTTTTGATAGGGAGAAGCAAACAAACAGCAATCTGTTTTATGAATGTGATAGTGAAAAAAAATCCATGGAAAATATCTTCAAGAAAAAGATTGGTACAGAAACAAACGAGGACTGTAGTCCAAACTACACAAAATGATATAGATCCAATATCAAACATCAATGCATAGATATCATCTAGTAAAATGTAGAAACATATGCTGGTAATCCAGTCTAGCAGAGAAATAACTGTACACAGCTGCAGACTAATGTGTCTGCTATAAATTGGACACAACTGCCTTAGGTTTCCGCAAGATAAGATTTCCACACGACATTTAATTATATATTGATGAGAAGACTTCATATTGCTGCATTTAAGTTGTTCAGCGCCACAAGAAGAGACATAGGAAAAGCATAAAATCAAATCGAGTAACTTGTCAGTGTGCTACTGAAAGTAAAGGAAAAAAATCACTCGTACCAAAATTTGTGCCAGGGAGATTGGCAAAGATAGAGATAATCCAATAAATTAGTGTAAAACTGTAAATTTGGTGATAGTCTTAGGACCTGATGCTATGATTGTGATGAAGGGTCAAGCACGTGCCCCATGAATATTACTGTTCCAGACACCTCCTCCTTAATCATGAAGAAGAATGGGTGGTTGGCCCTGAAGTGCTCTGATGGTAAAGGCTTGCCCATGCCCATTGTGACTGAAGTTTCTTCAATTCCTTTGTCATTTACCTCCAAAACCACTTTATGAAGTACATCAGACAAAAACAGAGGCCCACTTGAGTCATCATCCTTGATCATATCAGAAAATTCAGCATCCCGGAGGAATGGCAATTCAAGCCCCATATCTTTTAGAAAATCCTTCATATCAATCTGGAAAGATATTGTGAACTTGGGCACCGAGATACCCACATGGCGTTTCTCTGTTGGTAAATGTTGTTCTAAGAACATCGGTTCAGAGTAAATCTTCTGGGTTAACTGAAACAAGCCATCATGGTGGTCAGGGAGGAAAATGTACATGGAAAACTTCCGTTCACTATTTCCTTGCTTGTAAGGAAGCTTAATAACTTTAAAGCCATCATGGACAGCAAAAAGACGAGTTCTGTCATATTCCACAAAAGGAACTTCAACAGATGTTCCATCTAGACAGTTGAATTTTTGTTCAGTGGTCCTCCGCAAATCATCTCTGTCCAGCCATCTGCCCCTAAAATATAGTGCACTCCCAAGAACAAGTCCGGTATTCTGATCGATTGACCCAGCAGGCATAATTGTTGTAATGGTACCTTTTGTGGAATCTTTGACCCACGAATTAATTTGTTCGGAAGCATCTTCTGGCTTCAAAGATAAATAAAACATAAATTGTGTAAATTTCAGAACTGGGAAGATCAAAACATTTCAAAAATAACATGAATCACAAGATTCAAGATTACAGCTTACTCTTATGAGAAAAAAACAGAAAAACAGTTTTTTGGTAGGATTACTACACGAACTAAGCAAAAAGTAATAATTTAAAATGTAGTGGTAGACTGGTTGTTTATCAAGGCTTCCTTGACACTAATAATTATTTGATGCACATTAAGATTTGGTAAAATTTGTTATATGCCACTTCAAAAAATGCCACTCCAAAACTGAAACCTAGCAAAATGTCACTCCAAAAGTTTATGGCTTTGATATATGCCACTACAGGATGCATCACCACCTTCTTCCTCCAGCATCCAAGGCCACAAATTCATTCACCAGAAGGCCCTGATGTGTGTTGGTGATGGTAAAGGTCAAGGGGAGATGGTAGTCCTAGATCTTCAGTTTGGCATCAGGATCAATGGTTTCTCCCTCGATGGGAGGAGGGCTGGCAGGGAGAAAACTGCAAGCACCTCCTCCCAGCCACTTGTGCAGTCGCTGCTGAGTTGTGCTCTTCTCGGTTGCTCTTCTCTCCACTGTATGTTGGATTCTTGGTGCATGAGGTGGGGTTTGGTGCACTAGCTAGCACCTAATGTTTAATTTGCTTGCTCTCTTTGCCTCTTCAGTGAACAAAGCCTCAACCAGTCTCATCGGCTTGGAAAAGGAGTAGGACTGTGAATGAATCAGTGGGGATGGAGTGCTATAGGAAATGTCAGTGGTTGCAGTGGTGGGAGAAAGAAAGAGATGAAAGGAAGGGAGGAAGGAGACGGGGTAGAAGTGTCCTAGAGTGTCATATATCAAAAGTACCAACTTTTGGAGTGTCATTTTACCAAGTTTAAGTTTTCTGAGTGGCGTTTTCCATAGTGGCATGTTTTGGAGTGGCATTACTGGCATGTTCAAATTAATTGTTAAATGACCACAAGCAAAGCACTGAACAGAACATATTGGCATATTGCATACAACAAAGCTAAAGCACAAACAAATTAATATGTATGGAACTATTGATTTGTGATTACTACAATAGTGAGGTGTAAAAGAGCCAAAGAGGTGATCAAACCAGGTAAATACACCAAGATAACAATCTCACAACAAATAGAGATGGTCTGTGATAGTAACTCTTGGCGCAGGAATATAGTCGAGCACATGACAAGCATACTATCGTTGGTACATTAGCACAAAATTATGCAGTGTTAGCATGAAAGAGGACTGGCGATATGATATACCATGTTATTGAAGTCGGCCTTCTTCGCTGAAGATCCGTACACATTGCCGGCAGCTTCTACGAACCCCGGCGAAAGATTCCTTGAGGCGTCGATCCAGACGCCGGAAACGAAGGCCAGCCGCGGGCCACCGGAGGTGGACCGGTCCTTGAGGACGCGCTTCACCACGCGGGACGCCACGTTGGCCGCGTCGGCCGCGCCACCCCTGCCGCCGCCGCCGCAGCCGAGGGCCTGGAGGACCTGCCTCCTCGTGGCGCCGCGCGCGCCGGCGGCTGCGAGCGCCAGCGCGGCGTGGACGGCGGGTGGAGCCACGGCCGCGTTCCCGGTCCCCGCTGCGCCGAGTACGCGGCCGGCGAGGGGCAGGCAGAAGGCGCGCTGCGCGGCTGCGAGCGCCTCGCCCCACGGCCGCGTTGGCATCGGCGGCGCCTCCGCTTCGGGCGCCTTCGCGGGGGCAGCAGAGGAGAACGAGGGCAGTTGCTTGGCGTCGACGGAGACGGTTAGACCGCGCTGCCGCGGACGGAGAGCTCGCCGGAGGTAGGAAAGCTGCATTTTTGCTTTCTCGCTTGCTCAGCAATGGCGGACAGCGAGTCGTCCTTGCTCGGTAGCCTAGGGTTTTTGATGGTTTTACATGCTTCCGTCGAGGTCTGGGCCTAAAATTAGTATTGCCGTTGACTAGCAGCCCAGATTAGTATGGGTCCGGAATATTTAGGCCCAAATTAGTAATCCATGGGCCAGTTTGGTCCAGTTTATTGAAACATGCGTCCGTTTTTTGAACTCTAACCGTCCGGCAGCGGATTCCCTTTGGTTCTGATTCTAGAGAGCCGTTCGCTTCTAAAAATTTGAAATCTGAACTAAAGGAGTTTTAAATGAGAACTAGTTCTAAAAAATTTACAGATTCCTACAGTGTTATTTGGAATCTGTGTATACCCTCGATTCATGTCGATTCGTACCTCCTGCCCCTGAGAACCTCTCCCCGACCCCCTCTCCCCTGCACCGCTCTCCCTCGACCCCCTTAGGAGCATAACTTAAATTTATTACATAATCTACAGTTAAAAGTTGTTTTAGCCAAATAGTTTTCAGTTTCCTGACAGTTGTCAACTCACGGCAGCTTTTCCACAACTGGCAGCAGAAATCGGATTTTCAGGAATCCACAGCTGAACCAAACACACCCTTGGTCTAATAGCCAAGCCAAGAGCTTCTCCATTATATTTATTATTTTGACTTGCTATTTATAATAATAGCAAGTCTTTCTGTTCAAAATGACTTGCTATTTTTCTATTCACTTCAATGTATTTGTTAAATATGATTTCCTATTTGAATGTAGCTATATTTTATCAATTTATATACATGCAAAGAAAATGAAAACAATTAAACAAACTCAACACTCAAATGAATAGCAAGTTTAGTTGGCTTGCTAGATGTAGCAAGTGTGGAAAGAAAAATAACAAACCCCCTAAAATAACAAGTCAAGTAGCAAATATATATAAGGGATATATCTTTTGGACCATATTTATTATTTTAGGATATAGTAAGTATGATAGCACGTACAATGGAAACCTTCGTCTATCATTGATTTGCTATATCTAATCGACCCCACTCGACAAATTAAAGACTAAAATAAATCATACAATATGTCGTCAATGCGTTATTTATTTATTTTAGAGTTGATATACATGTTATATATATGACCTTTTAATATTGCATGGAAAAAGAAATGTAGGCCACATATATAGAAGCAGGTCTTGTATACAGAATCAAGGCTATATAATTATATGCATATTATGCATATAAACGATCGAAGAAAAGACGTACGTCTATACCAGCAAACAACGTTTTGGAACACGTCGAGACTTGCTAGTCTTTTCTTGTTAATTTTCTCGGCTCACGTACACCTTACGAAAATTCACATATATATATATATATATATATGCTATTTTACACTATGTGTATAGAATAGTTATTCTATTGAGAAATCTACTATTGAGAAAAAAGTAGTACTCAATTGCTATTCTACTGAAAAAATCTACTACTGAAAGTGGTCGGTGTAGAATAGTTATTCTACATCCGTGGTGTAGAATAGCGCTCCTGTGTATATATATATATGTGTTACATTAAATTTTTGTACTCGATCGTCGCAAAATATCATATGTATATTTATTTGAAAAATATTGATATTAATAATTTTAAAATAATTACTATTCTAAAAACATGCATATAATGTTATATAGATACATAGTAGTATACGTACCTACTTTTATATAACATCAGATGTTTAATTATCGATGATATATTGCTGAAAATAATTTTTAACTAATATAAAGCGGCTTGATGGTCCATGGATTCCGTCTGCACTCTTCTCCCACATCGTCGGGCGCGCATGCATGCAGCGGTGACTCTAACCGCGTGCATGCAACATGGAACAAAAAGAAAGAAGAAAAGAAAACTATACTTTTGTATTTCAGTCTTTTAATTTCTATATTTTGCACTGATTTACGAATTTTGGGTAAAAATCCTTAGATTTCTAAAAAAATCACGCAGAAACATGAATTTTACGAAAAAAACCTGTTGCTAAATAAGGTTCGGACGAAAAACACGGGCGGGCATCGACTAATATATCAAAAACCGTACGTGATGAAAACTTATTTATATTTTTAGAAGAGAGGAAATATATACAAGTCTTTGTAAACTGCAGGGCTTTATACCGTACGTACGTATGACAGATCTGCATGCATGCATGCATGCACGTAGACGAAAATCTCACACGTTTAATTAGAAAGATACATATAGAATATCATATTCGAAATCTTTATTGCTGGTCGATCTAATATATGTTAGGCGATCAATTCACAACGCTAATTTGGGTCGTCATATTATTGCTCGCATTTACACACCCATGTTTACGCGCGTCGTGCTCGATCGATCGATCGATCGCTCCAATTAACCTGAGATGATGTGTATAAATAGCCATAGCATCTACACCAATTTTCTTCACACCACCAGAGAGAAGCAATCGCATCAAGCAGCTTGCTGTCTAGACACATCAGAAACACCAGGAGTGGTGTATCGATCAGCGGCGACGGCGACGGCGGCGACGGCGACCATGACGGCTAAGTCCACCGCCACCATTCTCCTGTTCCTCGTCGGCTCGCTAGTCTGCAGCCGCATCCATGGACGCGACGCCCCCAGCGTCGTTAACGACCACGAGCAGTGCGACCCATCGGATATCCGCATATCGACGGAGGCGACGGGGCAGGTCGTCGGCGGGCAGCCGGAGTACAAGGTGACGATCGACAACCAGTGCGTGTGCCCGCAGGGCGACGTCGTGCTGTCCTGCCCCGACGGCATCCCGAGCAGCGCCGAGCCCGTCGACAGCAGCAAGATCCACGTCCAGACGGCCGGCCTCTGCCTCGTCAACGACGGCTTGCCGATCGCCAAGGGATCGCCGGTCACCTTCACCTACGCGGCCAGCGCGACGATCGACCTCACTTTCTACGGCGCCACGTCGCAGTGCCTGACTTCGTCGACGACCCACTAATGTGCGAGCTGAGAGTGCTCATGAACTGCACGCTTATCCGCTTGATGAAAAAAATAAACTGTTTCTTCTTCAAATTAAATCAGAAGCATCCGGTTCACTAACATCATTCTAATATCGGTGGTTATATTAATATTTCATAAAAACGATGACATCAGTTGCCTCGCAAGGAGATGTTTTGTGTTCATGTCTGCCCAGTATCATTGCCTTGTGTGCTTGAAGAACAAATGGCGTGTCAACTGCGTTGGCCTCGTGATCTGAATCGTTTGGTGCAGGAATTCTTCTTTGATTGCACAGTTTACACGTATAAAAGTTTAACGACGGCGATCAAACAACTTATTTTAGAACAGAACTTGATGTATGTGAAAAAAAAGATTGTTTTTTTATAAGAACTGCCCACACAGCTTGCTGATTTGATCAAACGAGTATATTTTTGAGTGGCGTGGTTCTACTCGGATTGAGCTGAAACTCAGCAGAATTCAGGCTCCGTTTCATCTCACTGATGATCGCAGATTATTCTCGGCGTGCATCAAAAAGTACTGTTTTTTGAAAAACTTCATACATCAGCATTTGCTTATGCCGCTGCCCAATAAACCAACTTTAAGATGGGATAAGATGCTCGATAAAGCATGAGGTTCAATATCATAACAGTTTCCTCGTAGTAATGCCAACGAATGTCATCAAAAACTCTTTGTGCTTTGAAAACAGACATATGGATGTGTTTTATGCTTTGAAACCCGTTCAAATTTAAGTAGACGATCGGTTGGTACTTTTCTTATGAGTTTCCTTAGCCTACTCTTCTTCTTTATCCTAGGGGTATACTTTACCAGTTTGAAACTTATCATAAATAAGGTTATTCCCCACCTACCTATTTCTTTTTTTATTTTGAATCTTTCTATTTTGAATTTAGTTAACGACAAGATTTAATATATTTTCTTGCACTTTCATAACTCGTGAAATACCGAGTAGGCACAAATTCCCCTAATTTGCGACCTACCATAGGATTTGTTATATAAATAGGTATAACTTTTATGGTTTTCAAATTTTATAGATGATTCATTCATGAGCCCCCTCCATCTCCATAATCTACAAGCCATCATCTATAAACAGACCATCACTAATTTTGATTAGGCGAACATGCCAGAATTCAATTTTGGTTTCAAACCAGAATGTGCAAAAAAGAGCTTATTTAGTGGACAAATCGATTTCTTGATAATCTTTTGCCCGGCTCATCACTACTAATGCATAGTCACATACATCTTCACAGTACACCAAATTTGTGTTGCCAAAAGATCTCATCTTTTTGCTTCCCTCGGATCAAATCATTAAGATAAAGTCCAGCTTGTTTACAGATCGAAGTGAGTCACACTAGCTAGTACCGTTTGCAGATTGACTGAAATCTTTGATGTTGAAAGTCTCATCAGCATCAGACTTTGTGACTACACCCTGTACATGAATGGGAAGAACACTGGTTGATCAAACAATGTTCTGCACGTTTAGATCAAGAACAGAAGTTCGCGTCACAACGAAGCGTTTTTATACCTTCCCCGTTACGATTGCAATAATCAGATTTGCCGGTGTAACATACATTGGTATGCCTGACGCAGCAACTTGCTCTTTTGGAGGCCTTTCTTCTACGACAATTTGCTCTCCAGATGCATGGGAGGGAGAGGTTTACCGACGTGATGCTTTGCAGAAATGGCAAGATTGTATGTGCCAATCTTGTTGGCTGTATCACTTGGAAATTCATAATGGAAAGTTGGAAACACAGTCAAAACAACAGGAGTGTTTAGTTTTCAATTCATTTGAGGAATGATACGGCCAGTGACGAGATCCTCGCCAGCGCGGAGCGGAGGCTGAAGGCGTCAGATCTAGAGGCACCGAAGACTGGCGGTGAGGATCCACGTTGACGTAGTGGGGCAGAGGCCGGTGACGAGGACGAGGCTCACGGCCGAAGGCACCAGAGCCGATGGCTGGCAATGGGGCTTGTGGCCGGAGACCGGGGTTGGAGGCAGGGATGGTGTGGTGGGCATGGCTACAGGAGTTTGGCGGATAGAGAAGAAATGAAATAGAAGATGACAGATGGGGCCATATATGACAGGTGGGTCCCATATAATATTGTGGCTAACAATGTTAAAACTGATATCCATCCCATTTTTTCTGAACTAATGAACCAAACAAAAAATTGAAACAACACTATCACTTGCAACCCAACAATAGATAGGATGATCTCATGAATTAGACCATCCTATTTCAAATTGTCTCGGAACCAAACGCACACTTAAACAGTATATAGTTTGGACCAACAACCCTACCCTCTAATGTTACTTTGATTTAAAAACTAGACTGAAGATGGCCTTACAACGATACAACGATTGGTTAATAAGTGTAGCAAAGAGAATTAGTCCTTTTGAATCTATCTCGCGGAACAAGATCTTTACACTACTTGACCTGTATACTCACCAAGTGTTTTTAACTTTGACCGATTTTACAAAAAATATACTAATAAGTATCATTAAATCCAATATAAAAATATTTTAATGCTATATTTATTTACTATTGTACATTTTACTACTTTAATTTACTTAAAGTTTAAGAAGTTTATTTTTTTTTAAAAAAAATCAAACACTATTAAACAGAGAACAAACAATTTAAAAAAGAGAAGGTAAAGAGTAGGCAGACATCAAAATCTGCACCAACGCGGACCATCCAGATATGAATGGATGGAGACGTGGAGCACGTTTGAAAATTGTTAAGACATTTTCAACCCTCCGTATAAAATAGTGTGTTAGATATTTATTATAGTGTTACATAGGAAAAATATAATGTGATAAATAATTTACTAAAGAAAGGTACTAGAATATAAAAAACTATATCTAAATTAAGATATTATATTATTATAATATCTAAGACAAAAATATAAAATGTGATTGGATAAAAGGAGAAAAAAATGAGATAGATGTATATAAAAATAATTTTAGACTCACAATAAGAAATTATGGTTAAAAATATAGTTTCTATAAACAATGTCTTGTTAATATAATAAAACAAAACATTATCTAAGAAATTATGAGTTAGAAAATTAATCTCAAACCTAAAAAGTGCATCACATGTTGCACTTTGGGGTTGGGCTCCTCAGGGCATGTACAACAGTATAGACAGCTGTTGTCTATAGATTCTTGAAATTTTTAATGTAGACAACTAAATAGTTAACAAGTACAATTCATAGACAGTAACTGTCTATTTAATTGTCTACAAAATATTTAATATTTGTATGTAACTATGACTCATAGATCTTTAAATAGGTATGAGAGCATAAGCTCTTGTTGTTTCTTCATTAAGAGACAACTTGTATCTCTCTCATCATTTATTGCTATGAAATGAGAATTTTTTTTGTAAAATATCTAGCTTAAAGACAGCTCCAAAACTATCATTGTATATGCCCTCGGCGCTTCATGCCTGCGCCGCCAGTTCACGTGCCAACCACATGGGCACTCGTGCATGTCTCAAACGACGCCGGTTTACATCTTTTCACTTGTATTAGCAACTCATTTATTGAATTTGAGACTCTAAAAAAATATTGCCATCCAACAATGAGGCCCTAAACCTGAAACAAACTTAACTAACTCAGTTGGCGCTAATTTTTTTTAGGCTCAACCCTTTCCCACGCAGCCCTTTCCCGCCGTAGGCTTCGGTGTCACATTCCTTCATGATCGGCTTCAGTTCCTGCACAAATGAATGCAACGATCCCTGCACAAATGAACCCTGCTGCAGGCGGCAAGCAGAGGTGAAGCCCCTCGGCAGTTGCAAGAGGAAAGGAGCTGAGGCGCCTTGATTGTGTTCGCACATCTCTGCAGGTCTCGTTTGTTTGAAGTGATCAGGTATGTTTTTTCTAATCGTTGTTTCAAAGTTTTTTTCGAAGTGTTGTTTCTTAAGTTAGTTTATTTGTTCTTAACATAGGTATGATTGGTACTAAGCGAAGATTAGTTAATGAGGAGGATGATGAACTTCATATGGCAAGTCTTGTTTTGATTGGTCGATACTGGAAGAGATTGCAAATGAAACCTAGAGGTCATATTGGTTCTGTTGTTGGACATGAGGTTCATGATCGGAGTAGGCAAGAATATGATATGAAGTTGTATCGGGACTACTTTTCAGAACGTCCAACATACCCCGGCAAGTTTTTCAGACGTCATTTTCGTATGAGATGCTCACTTTACCTTCGTTTAGCTCAGGCCGTTGAGGAACATTGAGCCATCGAGAAACAAGTAAATTGTCTTCTTCTTCACTGAAATTTTTTGACCGACTCTTCATATTTAATTCTGAGTTCATTCCATGCATTCGCGATACCTCCATAACTTCATTTTCAACCTCAACATGGTCCTCCTGACCTATCTCGTAGGTATCATATTGGGATAGAAGAGACGTGTAGTAACCACTATTTGGATAATCTTGGGATGGCATAGTGCTGCAAAAAAAGTGAATCAAGTTAATCGACAAGTAGCCCAACAATTATCAAATCAGATTTGTCGCTGATTGGCACTATGAAGTCCATGGGACATAAAAAACAGCATGTCACTCAGTGGATTCATCAGCTTGAACTGAATTGTAGCAGCAATCATCGCAAATTCACTCTGAATTCATAATGAACTGAAGGAACTGAAGTAATACTAATCAAGGCACTTGACAGTCATAAAAATGATTTACCACCTACAATCTTCATTGAACAAAAATTATTTAGCACTTGATAGCTCAGTATGGATGATTTAGCACCTACAGTTAGGGATGAAAACGGAGCGGAAAGTTTCCGTCCGTTCCGGGAAAAAACGGAAACGGAGAGGGTTATGCGGAAACGGATACGGAAAATTGCGGAGCGGAAACGAAAACGGAATTTTTTAAGCGGAAATGGAAACGGAAACGGAACAACGGTTTCCGACAGAAACGGATATGGAAACGGAATATTCCGCATAACAAAAACGGAAAGTTTCCGTTTTCACAGTTTTTACTGCATTATATAGAATATTAGCTTTTATTTTTTTACATTATATAAAATTTAAACTATATTCTATTCATAAAATATTAAACAATTTAATTTAAATTAATATATAATTATTTTCTAAAAATAAATAATATATATTCATTATAAATAAAATAAAACTTGTTTTTACTTTATTATATGTATTTATCATTTATTAATATGTGTGTAAATTGAACCTATTTATTTGTTTATCGTACTTTTTTCATATATTAAGGGTTTTTATAATTCCGATAGATATTCCGTTCCGTATTCGTATCCGCTCTTTATTCGGTCCGTATTCGTTTCCGATGATATCCGTTTTCGTATCCGTTTCCGGTATATCCGTATTCGTTTTTGTTTCCGTAAAAAAATACGGAAACGGATATGATAGCACTCATTTCCGTCCTTTTCCGCTCCGTTTTCATCCCTACCTACAGTCTTCAATGAACAAAAATGATTTAGCACTTGGCAGTCATAAAAATGATTAGTACTACAATCTTCACTGAACAAAAATGATTTAGCCACAATTGAATTTATCAAGTCCATCTTAGTTCGTGTCAGCATCGTAATTGAGACCTATGTATCCATTCACAGCAGATTAGCACCCACAATTATCAAATCACCAAATGACAACCACAATTTCAGCAACAGATTGAAATGTTCATGAAAATTGACAACAACAGGTTATACCTAAATCCAGACATGGTCGATGAGGGATCATGGTACAACCCATTTGTTGTACCAGCAACTTCCACATGAAGCAGGGGTCCTTCCGTTGTCGTGTCCACCTCCTTGCTTGCCAATGGAATTAAGAGCCGTATTCAGACCAGATCGACGTCTCTTAGAAGGCGCTCTACTGGACATCATCAATACCTTGGAGGAGAAACTGGCACCGGTGCAAATCAGGCAGACAAAGGGAGGTGGCGGAACAGAGCTGCAGGTCACCGGACGGCCGCGCACAACACGAGGACAAAGAAGTAGGTGGTGGCACCGCACATCTGAAGGAACAAAATCAGGGCAGATCTAGAGATGAACCAAGGAGCGGCGGTGCTGGGATTGATTCGTCACACAGGGCATCGCGGCGTGGCGGAGCGGCGGCATCGACCTGACCTGAAGTTTCACGGACAGTTAAGAATCGAGCACGAGCGGATGCGGCCCGCGATGCCTCGGCCACAAATATGCCCCCCCGCTCCCGAGGCCCTAAACATGTTTAGCGAAAATTTAAGAAATAGGGCCACTGTTGGAGGGGGCAAAAACTCTCTAGGCCCTATATTTCAATTTACTACCCCAAATACAACCTCTCTTGGAGATGCCCTTAGGGGCGGGCATAAATTAACCGAGAACCGAACTGAACCGAAAAAAAATACTATTTTACTTATTTTAAAATTATTCGGTTTTCATTTTTAAAAATTTTGGTTTTTGGTTTTTCGGTTTTCATCGGTGAAAAACCGAAACAACCGAAAAAACCGAATCCTCACGGTTGCGTGCATGCAATTGGCCATTGGGCTAGGCCTTGGGAGTGGGGAATCAGGCTTGCATGTCAGCCCGTTATTATTAATGGGTTCCCAACACAGACACGCCACAACCCTCATGTGCGATGCTACTGTAGCTGCTTTCGCGCTGGCGCCGTGGCACGAGCGTGACTGCCCGCTCCGCTCCAGTTTCAGGCCAGCGGTCCAATATTCGGTAAAAACCGAAACCGAAAAAACCAAATCAAAATAATTCAGTTTTTTTGGTTCGGTTTGATTTATTTTAATGTAGTATTCAGTTCCTGATTTCCCAAAACCGAAATTCTTAAAAACCGAAAAAACACCATCCCCTGAAGCCAGCAGCGAAACCCATTTGACCAATTCAACTCTACTTTTCTAATTCCACTTCCACGGCTGCGCGTGGAAATTCCACATCTCGTCTCGGCTCGGCTCCGCACCAAATAACCCGGGACACAGACCACCGTTCCCACGCCCACCTCCGTCCCCGCACTCCTCTCCAAAACCCACGCGATCCCAACGCCACGTCGTCGGGCCGCGCAGCTCCCCTCTCGTCTCGCCCTTCTTCTCCTGCGTGGCTGCGTCCCCGTTCCCGAGGAGCCGGGCGCGGCGCGGGTCACTGGTGATGTGGTAGTACGGGGAGGCATCCACGCACGTATCCCCCCGTCCCCTCTCGGCGCTCGCGCGTTTTTTTTGAAGCCTCGGCCGCCGAAGCCGCCTCATCCTTTTTCGCTCGCCGCTGTGCCCACCGCGTCTTGTCTCCCGTTTGGCCCGCCTCGTCTTGGGAGGGCGCGCCGCGCTCGCCCAGTAGTAGAGGGCTAGAGGCTGCTGACTGCTGTGCAAGGAGGAGGAGGAGGAGGAGGAGGCTAGCTGGTGGCCGCGCGAGTCCCCGCGATGGACATAACGGAGGTGACGGTGGTGCACCACGCCGCGCTGGTTCTGGTCGCGCTCTGGGCCGCCGTGTCGGCCGGGTGGGCCCACCCGGCGATCTTCCTCGCCGCGCTCCTCTACCTGTTCGCGGTGAGTGCTCTGATATTGATCAGCTGCTGCGTGGGCTCCCGCTCCGGCTCCGGCTCCAGCTCCGATGGCCCCCGTGCGTCCCGAAATGGGACCTTCAATCCGTGTTAGTATTTGTGGTCGTCTATGAGGGATCGATTTTGGGATGGGTTTTGTGGATGGAGTGAGCCCGAATACTAGTTTTCTTCTTGCTTTGTTCTTTACCTAACTCCATTTCCGCGTGCCTGATTAGAGCTACGATTTCTTGTCCATTTCTTCTTTTTTTCACTCGCAGTTTGGTGGTCCATCAATAACGGATAACTTTACATTTCATGATAATGGTATTTGGATGGCTTTGACAATTTGTGGATTTCCCACCTTAAAATCCCCATCAATTCATTTACGATGCATGGAATCAGAATGCGTACAACTTCTTCATAGACTGATGTTTCACAGTTTCAGCTTGTATGTAAAAAATTTGGTCAACAATGGCGTCTGCACTTCCCTTAATTCATCTTAATTGGCAAAATATGGCAAAAGCCAAGGAAATATTTTCATCCTCTTGGATAATTGGTTAGATGTGGTCTATTGCCTGCGTCAGCAAATGGTGGGATTAGTGTGATTATCAGATATTTTTTATGTATGATCACGCATAGTTTATTTGGGATTTCTGATCCTCACGCTGAATTCAGGGTTCACAGACAATTACATCTTAGTGGAACAGTTGCACATGCATGGAGTAGTTACAGTAGTTGTTGATCAATCTTTTTACCTTTTTCAATTTGGATAACAGGGTCACTATTTGATGATTTAACTTTCCCAAGTCAGAACTTCACTAAAAGCGAATTGTCTGGTACCTAGGAGAACCGGCTTCATAGTTGGCAGGTCTGCAATTGCTGCAATGTTTTAAGCCAGACTACAAATATTTCAACAAAAAGAAAAAAATGTTGGATGTTGTACCAAACATGGCTACAAGTACCCTCTTTGTTTTTCTGGATCTTGACATCACGGGTGAATATCACATTGAATTTTTGTAGGTTTACATAGCTTAATGACTGCTACATCCATGCATCTTGTCTGAAATTTTAACATGTTGCAACATGTTGAATTCCTATTTGTGTTTTCAACTCTGTTTACACAGGAGAAAGTTACATTGCATTACAAAAATTCGAATAAATACTTTTAAAAATATTTAACAGAAAAAATATATTATATACATACACTCTTACTGGTATTATTGATGGCAAATGTCATATAATTTTTTTTATAAAAATATAACTTTATAATCACTATATTACAGGCCTCACTGCACAGGGTCCAATCCCTATTGTTCTTGCCATTCATTTTGCATATATCATTGTAGATGTAAATGGAAGGTTGCTGATATATTGTAAGCCAGGTGAATGAACGGTACACAATGAGGCTACGAAGGCGAATACAACATGAGGAAAGGAAATGTACGAACCAAAGAAGGGTAGGATATACTTTGTTTATCAAACAGCACATTTAGGCTACAATTCTATTTACTGGCTGCTCTTTCTAAATGTCATCTTCTCAGTTGTTCAACTATCTTGTCAACTACAAAACCTGCTTTCCCTTGCTTTAGCTCATTTTATTTCTGGATCAGCTTCTCTCTGATGCAGAGACTGTCAGGTGGTTGAATTATGCTATTGAGAAGATCTGGCCTGTTTGCATGGAACGGGTTGCTTCTGAACAGTTCCTTTTGCCCATATTCCCATGGTTCTTGGAAAAGTTCAAACCATGGACAGCTGTAAGTTCAAATTTTTGGACACTAATTCCATTGCTCAATTTCTTTTTCTGCCTCTTGAATGGCAACTGTCACTCCCGTCAGCTATCTGAGAGTACTCTTATTTGTGCATACATACTGTTTGGAGTTCAAAGTTCAATACTAAGAAGCAACCTGCTTTCAATGTGCATATTTATGTTTAGTTATTTTTACTTTTTAGGAAACATCTCATGTGCAACAGCCATTAAGGTGTAGAATGTGATTGTAATTGGGGAATCAAATAAACATGAAACAGTCTGCAACAAAATTGATGGCACAGTCCATGGAGTCTTGTATTGCAACTTGTAGCACCCTAAAAATTTCAACTCCAAACATAGAAACTATACCAGGAGAAGTAAAACTCGGTATATTTCCTGTGAATAGTAATATTTGGCTTTTACTCAAATGACACATTTGAGACTGACATTCAATACATGAAGATTTTCTCTTTAAATACAAAATCACATTGGTGTGTCGGCTTAACCAACTTGGTTATATGATTACACCATAAGGGTGGGTTACATTATCATTGTAGTACTTATCTATATTATGCTTGCAGAGGAAAGCAGTGATCCAAGACCTTTATTTGGGCAGGAATCCGCCGATGTTTACCGATATCAGGGTTGTCAGCCAATCAACTGATGATGACCATCTCGTGTGTAATTATATGCCTTGCCTTGTACAGTTACTGCTAAGATGATTTTGGGATAATTCCTCGCAATGGATTGTAAAATAAGACAACCTATTTAATGTGGCAGGTTTTAGAGTTAGGAATGAACTTCCTAGCTGCAGATGATATGAATGCAACAATGGCCGTGCAACTAAGGAAGAGATTAGGTTTTGGCATCACAGCAAACATGCATATAACTGGGATGCATATTGAAGGGAAGGTAAGCACACCGATTGGCCTTCAGCCACCAATATATTCTTTATAGGAGAATGAATGTTTGAGCTGTGAACGAGAAGTCCTTTTGACAGTCTCCACTGAATCGCTAATAGATTTGCATCATGATTGAATATCTAATAGTGAAAATGTGCACTGCTGCACCATAATAAAAGGCCAGGTGGATATTCCACAAAATAGAAATCAACTGTGAGGAAGATTATATATTTGTTCCTTAGCCTCTTCGAGATAGAATATGAAAAGTTTTAGATGGTTTTGTGCTCAATTAACATTGTCTAGAGCTTGTCTATAGGTCCTGATTGGGGTGAGATTTCTCCGACAGTGGCCATATATTGGTCGAGTCAGAGTGTGCTTCGTTGAGCCCCCATATTTCCAGATGACAGTGAAACCATTATTCGGTCATGGACTTGATGTTACTGAACTTCCAGGAATTTCTGGATGGCTTGTAAGTCCCCCTGTTTCTTTTTGCTTTTGGTGTCCTGCAATGAAATGTCTCTGCATTTCCTTGAGGACACTAACTTCTTTTGATGTTTTTGACTCTGCAGGACAGGATGTTGGATGTTGCCTTTGGACAGACCCTTGTTGAGGTCAGATTTTGCTATTTATCTGTTCAATAAACAAGCATGTCTGGTATATAATAGAGAGCAACTTTTACTAGTAGTTTCTGTTGCAATACATTATTAAACTTTAGTGAGAATATAATACTGAAATCACTTTTCAAGACATTTACACGTATTATTTTCATAGGTGCAACATGAATGTTAATAGAGATTGGCAGGCATACTACATGTGAATTTAGGAAACACTTGTTTTTAACTGGAGGTAGTAGTTCCCAAGTAGGCGGATTTATGTGAATGTTGGTACTTGGTTGTAGATCAAACATTATTTATGCATGTGTGTTATGAAGGATTGAATGGATAGTCTGGGAATTAGCTGATGGAATTTTCTGGACAGTTTATGTTGTATTCTCATACAAGCAATGAGCAATAATATCTTAATGTTGTTTTTGCAGCCAAATATGCTAGTTATTGATTTGGAAATGTTTGCCTCAGAATCAACAGGTAGTTTTCTTTCAACATTTTGAATGTAGTGTCATTTCTCATGTCGTTTAAGTTACTTAAGTGACTAATATGATCAGTTGTTTAATTCATTATATAAATTTCCATAGAGTTGTACTCTAATTGCAATCAAACTATCATGGAATCCATACTATTCAACTAGGACCATGAAGGTGGAAACTATAAGTGGCTTTAATTTTTATGATGAACCAGACTTGATCTGTAACCAAACAAACTATTATTTGCTTTGCTTGTTCAGGCTATGTAGCCCGGATACGTGGATACGGATACGGATACGCGATACCGCGATACTTCGATACGGCATTTTCCAAAAAACATGGATACGACGATACGTGTATATATATATATATATAAAACAAGTTAACACACAGAAAAATAATAACATGAATTCAATATGAAAATGAACACACATAGAAGCATAATTAAGTAGAAAATATGACAATCCAACATAATTAAGTAGCAAATGTGACAATCCAACATAATTAAGTAGCAAATTTGACAATTCAACATTCCAACATAATTAAGTAGCAAATTAAAACAAGTTTGGTTCAACATTCCAACATTCAAACTAGCAGTAGAGAAGAATAATTCATGGCTCATGCATTCTCTGATGGCCCTGCACCATCATCAGGTAAATCCAATGCATTGATATCCTCAATTAGCCTCTCTAAGTTTGGTTCATCCAAAGAGAGTTGTGCTTGTTGAAGAAAATCAGCACCACCATCAAGATCAATGTCATGACTGTCTCCTCCAATATCCCACATTGCTGATGGGCCTTGACAGTAATCTTTAGATTTCCTTGAAAGAAGACGTAAGTTTTGATGTGCAAACACTAAATCCTCGGCACGTCCAGGATTAAGTCTACAATAATATTAATTATGATCAATTATAAATAGTAGAATAGGTGAGTATGTGACAAATAAAGAAAGATGGCAAAAGAATGATTGGAATAAAGACCTATTTCTGATTGAATTATGGATCAACCCATATGTGCTCTAGTGTCTTTCAGCACAAGAAGATGATGTTGGTTGTCCAAGTAATTTCAATGCCATTTTTTTTCAACTCAGGAGCACTAGTACCATGAATTCCCCACCATTGTTTTGGCTCATAATGAAGTCTATCCTCAAGTGAATCAAATGAATTAAATCCAGTACCAAACAAAGAGAAATCAGCGTACTGTTGCTTGATCTTTTTCAATTCATCACCAGAAAAGAACCTCCTAAAGCATTTGCTTCTCATTTCTGAAATCTCTTGATCCATATGAGGTGCTTGGCGATTTGGAACCTCATTAATCCATTCTTCAGTATAATACCTAACAAACATGTTGTTGGACCGGAAACGGCGACCAGAGGGGGGGTGAATGGGAGATTTTAAAATTTTAGGCTAAAAACAGCCTTCGGTTTTAATCCTGTCTTCTGCGGAACAGGCTTTGAACACTACCTTCGAAGGACTGGTTCGGAGGTACTCCGACAGCTCCGAACACAGGCTTCGCAGGAGCAAAAGTTCGAAGCCAAGAAGACTTCGCTCCACTAACAACCCTCGAAAATCTACTCCGCTAAGTCAGTGCAGGCTCCGCACACGGGGTGCTTCGAGCAGGCTTCGCACTTCACCCTTCGCAAGAGTGGACAACCCTCTGAGGACTTCGACCAAGTACTTGGCAACAGCAACTGGTGCTGGGTTTCGTACCCGAAGGTCTAAACGCACACTACGCGGACACTGCTAAGGGCTTCGACACAAGAAGCAAAACGGGCTTCGATCAGGGCTTCGCTAGTAAGCTGTGAGGTCAAGCCTCAAGTTACACAAAGCGACAGCACACTGAAAAACACACTTCGCACAAAACACCCTTCGCCTAGACAGGCTTCGGTGCACTAAAACTAGCGAGGTATGCAAAGCAAGCTCAAGCAAAAAGCACAAAGAAGCAGGGCTTCGCCGCTTGAACAAGGAACACAATAAATTGAACTCTGGATGAAATACAGCGAGGTATGTGGCTACAGGAGCTCAACAGTAAATGCTCAAAGTGTTAAATGTTACCTACCGAGCTCCCATATTTATAGCCCACAGTTCACCCAAAGGAATTGACTACTTTACCCCTAGGGTTTACAAAGGATTTGTCTCTACAGAACTAAGGGGTACAAAAGGTAGTCCACCTTTATTCTGGAGGCTTCTCTGTCAGCTTTGCAGAGGGGATAGCGTCAGCTTTTTGCAGAGCAGACAGTGTCAGCCTTTGTAGTCTTTGACCTTCTGCAGCCTCCCTTCGCACGCGAGGGTGCGGTAGCTTCGGCGGGAAGCCTTGAGCCAGATGGCCTTTGCTTCACCGAAGTCAGTCTCCGATACAGTGACGGTTTTGAGCCGAAGCCGTCAAAGCCCTTGGGCCTTCGCACCAACACCTCCGGAGTGGACCACCACGGCTTCGCAGCTTCACCCAGCTCGAACTCCGTCAGTCCGTGTACCGAAGCCATGCAGGCCGAAGTACCTCAAGACAACCACACTCCAGAGCTAGCCTCGCTCCGAAGCCTTCCTCACTCCGAAGCCCCACTTTCGGAGTACCACCCTTCGAAGTCCCTCCTTCGTCCAAGGCCTCCGCACGAAGCATTCCATGAGCACTCCATCGCAGTGTCTCTCCCCGAGCACACTCCTCGACGAGCCTCACCCGGACCATGCCTTCGATGCACCTTGACTTCTGAGACCTTCGTCAGGCACCTTCGAATGTCTCCCTCCGGAGCACACTTCGAAATCCTTGCCTCCGCAGAGGACTTGTTCCACCATACTCCGAAGTCACTCCATCCGGAGTACCTTCGAAGTGCCTCACCTCCGAGGACTTTGTCTCGGAGCACCTTCAGCCGGAGCCACGCTCCGCACTCTCTGCCTTCACTTGGCACGCCTCGACCCGAGGACCGACCCGGACCACCTTCGCAGCCACCGTGACGGAGCTCCCCGCTCCCCTGGCATCAAGCCTCCCGCTTGGCCCAGGTTCACCTGCTACGTTCGTCCGTCGCCTCCGAAGTCCCTGCACACCACAGACAAACAGACAAGTGTATCCAGTACTCCGGAGACCTCTCCGGGTTAGCAACCTCCGGTACACACTCCGGTGTACCGCCCAAAGTACCGAAGCCTTCGGTACGAACCCAGTCATCGTGTACTGTCGGACCCCTCCGACAAGCACACTCCGCTGCAACAGCTGCAGCAACCAAACACCGAACACCCTTCGGTGAAACCACCTCCGAACACCCTTCGGAGGTCCAACCTCTGAACCCCCTTCGGAGGTACCCCTTCGAACAGAGGTAAAAAGCCTGTCAATCACTCATCACAAACACTGAAACCAACCCTTGGTTTCTCACATGTGAATAAGGAATCATAGTTGTTACGGCGGCGCGGCGAGGCGAGGCGCTAAACTACCTTCACAACTTTTAGACGAGTATGGCATGCGGCGAGGCGACGCCATACTCACTTAACGTAAATGTACATGTCACAATAATTTTGGAATAATAGGAAATTAAAATTAGAACCATATGAAATATAAATAGTCAAATAAATCCATATTCCATTCAGTATATACAAACATACATAAGCCAAAAGGCAATCAACTAGTTATGTATGGAAAGCTTATAAATGGTAGGATTTTTATATAGAAATCATCAATATATGGAAAGCTAATAAATTATATATGGAAAATATCAATATATGAAAAGTTGATCAATTATATACAGAAATAATTAATATATGGGAAGCTGATTAGTTATATATGTATATAGAAAGCTTTTCATATGGAAATTATCAACACATGGTAAGCCTATTCATGGTATGAGCATATTTATTTCCAAAGAATAGAGCAGATTTATTTCCAACAAAACAGAATAGCTTTATTTCCAAAACAGCAAAACAGAACAGAGAACACAGAAAGTATTATTTTCTAGCACAACAAAACCCTAAACCAGGGTCCAGGGAGTTACAGAGCGGGGAGAGGGACAAACAGAGCAGGCCCCAAACATAGCAGAGCGGGGAGGCAAGGCCGATCCCCACGCATGGCGTGTGGTCCCGACGGCGGCGGCTGGTCTTGACGCGGCGGCGGCGCGGATCCACTGGTGGGGGCGCAGATCCGGTGGCCGGGGCGCAGATCCGGCGGCCGGGGCGCAGATCCGGCGGCCAGGGCGCAAATCCAAGCGGTGGGGAACGGATCCAGCGGAGGGAGCGGCAGGCGTAGGCGGAGGGAGTGGCGCACAGCAACACGGGAGAAAAAGGTGCAGAACTAGGGTTTTCTTCACCTTTTTCTGGAGGTGCGGCTCATCACAGAAGCCTCGCCGCTGCGCCTGGCGTCGCCATGAAGGATTATGGCGTCCATTCGACGCCATATGCGCTTAGGCGGACGCCACATTCAACTGTGGCGAGTCGTCCGCTGTGGCGTCCGCCGGAGTCCGCCTCGACGCCTAATCGTCGCTTAGGCGACGCCTAAGCGACGCCATGACAACTGTGTAAGGAATGAGTCAAACAATGTGAAGTGTGCTACTTTATTAATGTAAAGAAGATAGAATTGACCTTACTTGGAATTTAATGAGTGTGCCAAGCAATGCAATGAGGTATTACTTTTTGCCCATCTCCTCACTAATATCTCATTAATTGCAGAGTAAAAGATGGAGTGCTCATGTGGTTGTTTTCTCTCATGACGATAAATAACAACCTTGACCTTCTCTATCATTGTATCCCACATCTCATATATCAAATGGAGACATGGTCTGTCAGTATCAGCTGCACGAATCATAGAATAGATTGGCTCTGTGAAATCAAGGATGTAGCAAACACTATCCCACCAAATATCATTTACCACTTTCTCTTTGACAAAAGCTGCTTGGCCTGAATTATCTTCCCTATATGTGCTCCATTTTTCACTCACTACCATTTGTGCAAGAGAATCCTTAATAGCACGGAATCTCTTCAACATCACAATGACTGATACAAATGTAGTATCAACAATGACAAGAAATTTCAACTTACTATGTTCATTAAACATAGACAACCTCATGGAGTGATTCATGATAAAATTCTTAATAAACAAGGCATCTCCAGCAATATCACTAATCCAATTGAACTCTTCATAAAGCTCATCATCAACATTTCTAGAAGCACATATATTTTTCAAGGCAAGATTCAAAGTATGAACAACACATGGTGTCCAAAAAATATGAGGATGCACTTGTTCAACCATTAGCCCAGTAGCTTTGCAATTGGCTGCATTATCAGTGATTACTTGCACAACATTTTGTGCTCCAATCTCATCAATTACAGCTAATATCTTTTCAGCAATATACTCTTTCTTCTTAACTTCTCCTTCAGTGTTGATTGCTCTAATAAACATTGGATCATCTTCTGTTACAGCCATAAAATTTAATAGTGGACGCCTCTGTGCATCTGACCATCCATCTCATACAATGCTCACACCTTTTGAGCTCCATGTTGACTTAATAAGCTGCAACATTCTCTCTACATGTGTTTTTTCTTGCACAAGAAGAGTGGTCCTCAACTTGTTATAACTTGGAGGGGCATATCCTCCCAAAGAATGATTGGCAGCATACATGAATGCTTGTCTAAAATATGGATTTCTTGCAACATTAAAAGATAATCCTGCTGTATAAAACATCCTAGCAATCAAAGCATCAAGATGGCCATGAGTTTCTGAATTAAAGCTTGCTTCAATAGGTGAAACACCTTTTCTTTTCCTACTACTCACACCTTGAGTGGGAAGTGGAATATCCTTTGGCATCTCCATGACACTAATAGCATTAGCTCTAGCAATTTCATCTTGAAGTTGGGTAAGAACAGGAATTGTTACTTTATGACAGAACTTAACTCCAAAACCCTTAATCTTTAAAAGATGTGCTTTCACTCTTGCATAACTCCCATGAAAAATATGATCACAAAGTCTACATCTAGACCGTGTGTTTCCCCCTTGACCCTTTCCGGTCTTCTCAAGCAACTCTATATATCTCCATAATGGCTTTATATTGTCATCATTTGGTGAAATCACTCTATTAGAACGTAGAAATTGGCTTGCCATAGCAGCATTACTTACAAGATGATCCGTATTACCACTTCCACTACCATTACCACTATTATACTCAGATGCATTTGAGCCATCAAATCCCGATCCACTATTACTATCCATCAATCTACGAATTCAACATTCACACAAACAAATAAAACACAGAAATTATTCACTGTTTCTACATCGACAGTACGTAATAAAATCAGAACTCAGAAGGGTTGGAAAAGGAAAAGTGATTGCTCACTTCACTGGTTGTCTGGTTGTCTGGTTGTCTGGTTCACTGCGAGGGGCGAGGGCAAACACCAAACAGTGCGAACTGCGAAGGAAGAGGCGTGCTGTGAAGTGAGACCGAGCGGTGAGGGCTCTCGCCTCCAAGCGGCTCGCCGACTCGTGCTCGTCGATGGAGTCGCCGGCGGGGGAGTCGGCACCGTGGGAGTCGGCGACGAGTGGCGAGACGGCGAGAGCGAAGCGCCTCGCCTCCAAGCGCGCGGCTACGTGAGACCGACCGTGAAGGGCGGCGCGGCGGGCCAGCGGAGCGGCGGGCCTGCGGCGGCAAGCGGCGAGGCGACGACCGGCGGCGACTGGCGGCGCGGCGGCGACTGGCTGGGCTAGGGCGACGCGAGTTAGGGCACAGGTATGGGGGAGTCACGGGCCTGGGCGTCGGGTTTTCCTCCCTCTGTTTGGCGTATCCCGCGTTTGCAGCCGAGTCCGATACGTATCGGATTTTTTTTTTTTTTTTTGGAAAATCGGAAAGTCCAGGATACGCACCAGATACGTATCTGGCCGTATCGGATACGTATCCGTATCCGGAGACGAATCCGATACGGGTATGCCGATTTTTGGGGGTATCCGACACAGGAATTGATGTTGTTTTGGGTATTGATACAATTTCACTATATAAGTTTTCCATAATATAAATTTTATTATTAGCAAAGTACTTCCTGTAACATATTTACTTGTATAAATTTTGTGCCTATTAGACAGTCCTATCTATCAGTAGTCAAATTTATATGCTTGATGGTTCTGGGATTCATTGTGTATGCCGTGATTACTTCATGATATTCTTGTTTGTTGGTCATGACATCAATACATCATTGCAATGCAACACAGTTCAGTACAAATGTAGCCATGCGTGAAAATGACATGTGGAGCATGGACCCTTACATCAGAGCAAATCTTAATACCATTCATTTGCACTGCTAGAGTCTACTAGATCACAGTCACATATGTTCAATATACTGATTTACTTTCTAAAGAATCATATCACATAATTCAACTTATTGTTCAAATATGTCAGAGAATTGGTTTAGTGTTGATGAGAAGCCACCTATTGCACATGCCAAGGTAGAGATCTTGGAAGGGGCTGATATGAAACCCTCTGATTCAAATGGTATGTTCTAAACTTCCAAGCCCTCTATTTATGTAGTATATTGAACTAGGAAAATGCTTCAATAGATTCTGTGGAATCAGTTTACTCCTCTGAATTTGTAGTCAGACAATTTTTTGTAAAAAATGCTTCTTGTTGGATTTATGTGCAGGATTAGCGGATCCTTATGTGAAAGGCCATCTTGGGCCCTACCGTTTCCAGACAAAGATCCATAAGAAAACTCTCAATCCCAAATGGACGGAGGAATTTAAGATACCCATAACCTCATGGGAAGCTCTCAATCTTCTTTCTCTTCAAGTTCGAGATAAAGATCCTATATTTGATGACACACTTGGGTTGGTATCTTTAACACCGCCATGGGGTCTCTTTTAATGGTTCAATTACTGAAGTCAGCTTAATCTAATTATATATGATAGTTTGCACAAAACACTAATACATTATAAACCTCAGATTATGTGATGCACACATCATTTTTTTTCAATCGAGCTAAACATTGACTTCCCTTTCATGTAGTGACTGTTCCATAAGTATCAACAAATTGAGAGGTGGACAAAGACACGACATATGGATAACTCTAAAGAATATAAAGACAGGGCGGATCCATATAGCTGTAACAATACTTGAAGATGAAAATGAGAAGGTTAGAACTTTATGGTCTTGAATTGTGTTATATCATGTCTGCCAGAAATTCTCCAGCAACTAAATGGAGATCTGGTAGATTTCTTTTATTATTTTTGTTTGGTTGGGAACTAGTCAGAATCGTATTTTCCTGGCTGACACAAAACTATTGCTGGCATGGTTAACTCGATGATTGAAGATTCCCAACGATGAAGAGGAGCAGTGTGGAACACCCAAGGGGGCCAAAGCAAGCACACCAAGGTCTAGCTTTTCATCCAGGACAAACAATGAAAGTGAATCATCTGAGTTCAGAAAGATGTCCGATGAATACGAGCCAGTTGACATCCAAGGACTGGAAAAGGCTGATGTTTGGGTACATCGTCCTGGCAGCGATGTTGCCAATACTTGGGAGCCTCGGAAAGGACGTGCAAGGTATAATGATTCCACAATCCTACGAGAGAATGACTTGTGTTGTGACAGCCCTAAGTCATCCCAATCACAATCAGAATCTCAAAGAAGTGACTCCAGTACTGAAGAACCGGCTAATGGTAAATCACACCCTCATCTGCGTAAGGTCAAAAAGGGTCTGGGGAAACTAGCTGGAGCTGTGTTCAAGGGCCCAAACAGAGAGAATGACGAGGAAGCCTCGCCATGCGTGACGCCTCACCCGAACATAAGACCAGTTGGAGAAACAAGGGTGTCGGTAACATACGTTGTCGATGAAGATTCCAGTCCTGAGAGAGGCGAGCTGGAGAGCAGCCCGGCCAAGAAGCATCTGAGGAAGAAGGCAGTGCACATGGTGAAACATGCAGGGAACAAAACCGCTCATAACCTGAAGAGCATGTTCAGCAGAAAAGGCAGTGCTGACAAGAGCAAACAAGGCCAAGATGACGAGAAAGACAACCCCGATGCGACGGAAGTAGTAGACGCCCCTTCAAAAGTGGAGAAAGACTGTCCTGAAGCCACGGTAGTGGATGCACTAGAGTAGTAGAGTAGAGCCTCTGAAAGTTGATTCTCGTGTGCCCAGCAGCTAGCACTGTGGTGGATGCACTAGAGTAGAGCCTCCGTCTCATGGCAAATGTTTTAAGTAAGGACTGCATGGCCAGGTGTAAATGGATATACATTATTGTAAACCCAAAGGGAAAATAAACATGTGTATTTCGTAGTCGAATGATTAACATATATATAAATGATATCAACAAAGTTTGATTGGTGATTAGATATCAAGATGGTTTTGGGGTCATGGTGTGATGATCTTTGAATGTTCCTTTACATGCACGAACATCTAAATTCTAAAATTCATACACGCCGTCTCTAAAACTAAACCTTTCGTATGCGTTGTTTCGGAGATTCTATCGGCTATAGTCACTATTAGGCTGTATTTCGTTTAGCTCTTTTGACCGGTTTTTTCACCGGGAATAAACCAAACAGATTACAAGCTTAAAGCCGTGGGATCTTAACATTCACAGTTTCTCTGATTAATTTTAAACGAAAATTACCCCATGGTATTAAAATATACCAGTTCATGTAAAATATGAAAAGGTAATAATTTAGTAAAATGTATCATTTTAGTGTAATTAAAAAATATATAATTTTAGTATAAACATTAAAAATTTTATGATTATAATAATTTACGTGCAAAATTACATATTAATAATGTAACCAAACATTACAAACTATCAAAATAAAAATTCACAGTTTTTTATGACTCACGTGTTATAACATTTTTTTTCAAAATCTATTACTTAACCAAATATGTCCTTAAATCTATAGTTTCCTAGATGGTTTAAAATTTTATATCAATTTATAAAACTAAATTTCTGCATAATCAAAAAATAAATTAGTATAGCTAAACTTTTTATATTCTCCTAGACTAAATACTTAATACTTAGTACTTTTTAAAATTTAAGCTCAGACAGAAGGCTTTATCGTTGCCATGAGAAGAACCGCAGATCAAGTGAAATCCTAGAATTAAATTATTAGGTTCATTTTTTCATAGTAGACTACACCTAGGATTCATTTTATCTTTTTGCTTAGACTTCTAAAGGGAAATATCATGTGCAATCTGCAATCGTGCGATCTGGTACATCCAATTAAGATCTAATAGTTACATATGAAACTTATTATTTTTTTACTATGTACCGGTTGGATTATGATCAAATCATACGATTGCACGATTACATAGAATATTTCCGCGCCTTCTAAAGCTGAAAATGGCGTCGACCCTGCCGCCGGCTAGTATTCAATCGAGTCTTGCCATTGTTCGAGACTCCGCCGGCCACCGGCGTTCCGCCGCGTCCCGCCATTCGCGCCGCCTCTGCTGCCCTGTTCTAGTATCCTACCTTCGCTTGGATGCCTTCGAGGCTTCGAGCTCTACATGGCATTCGGATTTGAGGCCCTCCCCCTACAATTTTTTTCCCTAATTAGGCGCACGGCCTGACATTGGCAGGATGGTGCCGTGGTCAACCATCACATGATGAGAGGAGACTCTCCATGGCGGCGGGTCGTGTAGCCAAGTCAACCTTGCTCTTCACATTCACACATACACACAAACGATCTTCTTTTTAAGTTTGCTTCTCCCAGCGAGGAAACCACAGCTCGTCTTCCCCAACCCCAACTCTTCTCCTCCTCCTCCTCGATTGATTCAGAAGAAGACTTACTACACCCCACCCCCACCCCCGGCAGGCTGCTCTTCTTCAGGTTCAGGTTAGTGCCGCTGCAAACTGACTGATGCTCTTCTGACAGAGTTTCTTTGATGAACTCTTTTTTTTCTCTCTTGAAAGGGCCGCCTTTCGATTCCTAGCTACCATGTTTCCATGTTGTTCTCCCAATATTTCTGAGAAAATTTAACAGCACAAGTTGGTTTATTCACTGATCTGCATGTCGAAGAACATACATAATCCGTAGGCTTAATGGGAGGGGCATATGTTCTCTTTGTGATGCCATTTGTCACAAGGGTTTCTGTTCTGACAAAGGATTCGTTCTTAGAATTTTTAACAACTCATATATACAAATCAATTATGGATGTTACTACTTAGTACTTACTAAAGATTAGCTACCAAGACAAACGTGTGGTTTCTTACAGACTTCTCTGAAGGAATTCTTGGTAATCAGAATTCAGAAATGAAGGGTGAATCCAGCAGACAAGATAAGAACAGAAAGTCACAGGATCCAACTCCAAGTACCCTTCCGAAGGATCTAACATTGGGTTTCTTGAAAAGAATCACCGACAATTTCTCGAGTGGACGAAAGATTGGGGGTGGTGCATTTGGAGTGGTTTATAAGGTACAATTCTGCACATTGTGCTCCAGCCTTTCTCAACTTCACCATGATTTAATTAATTACACAGATACATCTCTCTGCATATGTTAAACAGGGTGTACTTGAGAATGGTGAGATGATTGCAGTGAAGACGCTTGAGAGAACATCGGGAATTCATGATAGACGGTTTCAAAACGAGGTCAAAAATCTCATGGAGTTGGAGCACAAGAATGTAGTGAAGTTAGTTGGTTCATGCTGCCAACCAGAAAGGGTAGTGGTTGAGCACAATGGGAGATATGTTTTTACAGATGTGGATAAGTTGCTCTGCTATGAGTATCTCTCCAAAGGAAGCCTTGACAACTACATTTATGGTAATATAATGGGGAGATACCTCACCTAACATTTCAATTTTCAACATTTTGAAGAATGCTATTGTCAGTGACTGTAGTGACATGTGCCTATCAATGACATGCTGGTGACATATTTCGAAAGCACGAGAATTATAATGGCACATTTCTAACTTTCCCTAGTATAATTCACTTCATCTTCCTGTTTATATAATGAAAGCCCATGCCATCTAAATATCAGTGCTATTGTATTAGGGAAAGTTCCTTACATGTCACTGTAAATTCACGCCATCTCATATATGTCACTCGCTCTCTCACTAACATGTGGGTTAGTGAGAGAGCGAGTGATATATAAGAGATTTTGTGAAATTTTAGTGGTATATAAGGAATTATCTCTATTGTATTTATTATCAACATCTGCACTAAAAAACAACAACATAAGAGAGCACCTTTTTTATATCTATCCACCAATAATTACATTACTTATATGCAAAGATGGATGGCTTCTAATTAGGATAATGTATCTAAAGCTTATTTATTCTTTGTTTACGTTTAGATGAATTGACTGGAATCAATTGGCCCATGCGCTTCAAAATAATCATGGGTATTTGCAATGGTTTGCATTTTCTACACAAGGAGCGGAATGAACCTATTGTTCACATGAATCTTAAACCAAGTAATATAATGCTTGATGACAACATGGTGCCAAAAATTGCTGATTTTGGGTTGTCAAGGCTCTTTGGTCAAGAGGAAACCCGAATTCTCACCCAAAATGTTGTTGGATGGATGTAAGACAAATTCAAACCATATAATTCCAGGTTTTTGTTTCTTTATGTCATATGGTGCATTTGCATTTATACTTTTGTTCATATCTTCCTGTTAATGTCACTCAGAGGATACATGGCCCCAGAATATTGTTATAGAGGAGAAATATCAGAGAAGTCGGATATATTCAGTTTGGGTGTTGTTATTCTCGAGATAGTCACAGGATTGAAAAATGACTCTAGTAACCAAGGAGTTTCTTCTAGGACTCTTATTGACAATGTAAGAGAGATGTTTTTATTTGCAAATTTAATATTTTAATGTCAACAATCTTTCTCTATCAAGCAAGGCTGTGTCATTATCATATCCTATTTCATGTTTTCATTGAAGTTATGGTATCCAATTCTGCAGGTAGAGAAAAACTGGTTAAAAACATCACAAATAACGTCAAAGTATCCATCTCTAGGAGAAGAAGAGGTCCTACAAGCAAAAAGATGCATTGAAATTGGGCTAAATTGTGTGGAGACCGATCCAAAGAAACGACCTACTATAGATGAAGTTATCGACAAACTCACATATAAAGGAACAGGTCAGGAAAACCTTTTATTTGTCTAAATTTGTTAGAAATATAATGTACCTATTTGAAACTCGCAATAACAATGTTATTGTCACCAGAAAAATATGTACTTATTATGTAAGAGGAGTTTTGTTCGAGCAGGTACCAGTACATTAACAAGAAACCCAGGATTACAAATTCTGGAAGAGATCACAAACAATTTCTCTGATGAGCGAGAAATTGGTAGAGGTTCCTTTGGGGTGGTTTACAAGGTATGTTTTGACTTCCATTTGTATCCTTTCCTGAAAAACCAAGCATGACAGAATCTATCCAATACATTTGGCTACACTAAAAGCATAAGCTAAGCAGGGAGTGCTTGCAAATGGGGAAGTAGTTGCTGTAAAGAAGCTTCAACAAGAAAGGGAGACTGCAAATATTAGTCAAGACAAACAGTTTAAGAACGAGGCTGGCAATCTTATTGCTCTCAATCACAGGAATGTAGTTAAGTTAATTGGGTATTGTTGTGAAATACGGCGCGAAGTGGTGGAGAAAGATCGAAAATTTTACTACATGGACACACCAAAACAGTTGCTCTGCTATGAGTATTTGCCTAGAGGAAGCCTGGAGAAGTATATTTATGGTATGATCATCATGTCCCTCTCTCCATCTCTAACTCCCATTTCAATTGAATGTTACTTATCAACTTGTGCATCTAAGCATCAAAGGATGTACTATTTCTGCAAACAATTTTTTTATGAGGAGAATTTTATGGTGCCTTCAAATTTTTTGGACCATCTAATCTGTACGATCCAATAACTCAGATTTGAAATCGGTGATCTATTACCTCTAGGAGGTAATAAGTCATATAACATTCTTTTAATATGTGTGGGCCTGCATACATGTAGTAATTAATTTATTTCTTCGCATGGTAGCAGATTAATTGTTGTATGTAATAGGAAAAGAGAAATAATCAACAAACTTTTCGTGCTAGCAATATACATGTAGATTACTTTCCATAATTAAGCCAGTTAGCCCATTTTATTTTTTAATTAATTATTTTAAACATACTTAATCGACGATCTTGATTAGTTTCAACTACCTTCTAGGTGGCTTATTTGGAACGCATGAATTTTATAGGATTTTCATATGAATTAGTTCAGTTCCTATAAAAATCCTCTAATTTTTCTTTCAATAGAAAGGAGGCCAAGTTTTGACAGTACTAGTAATGTTAGGATATACTGACACAAAACTTTCAACATTCTTACAGGTGAATCCAATGAACTAAATTGGGACATGCGTTTCAAAATAATTGAAGGGATATGCCAGGGTTTAAAGTTCTTGCATGAGTTGGAAAGGCCCATTATTCATCTAGATCTCAAGCCTAGCAATGTTCTATTGGATGATAATATGATGCCCAAAATAGCAGATTTTGGCCTATCAAGGCTCTTAGGTGAAGAACAAACACGGACTCGTACTGGAAATGTTGTGGGATCCAAGTAAGCTCAATCCTTCTTATGACTTCCATAATTCTTCTTTCTTCAAGATCTACTTAAAATATTAATGTTTATGTAATTCAGGGGATACATTGCTCCAGAATACTATAATAGAGGGGAAATCTCAACCAAATCAGACATATTCAGTTTGGGTGTTTTAATAATTGAGATAGTAACAGGGTTAAAAGTCCATCCGACAAGCCAAGACATTACTTCGAAGGACTTCATCGAAAATGTAAGATGAAAATATCTTTGTTTATCTCAAGAATCTTGTTGTTTCAAAAAAAAATATTGTCGATTGAATTGTAAAGCTCAATCTCCTTGTTAAAATTGTTCAGGTCCGGAAGAACTGGGCGAAAATGCCACAGATCGCTTCCAGGTACCCATTACTGGAGGCAGATTGTCTCCAACAAGTACAAATGTGCATCGATGTCGCACTTGCTTGTGTAAACGAAAGTCCAAAGGGGAGACCTTCCATAGCTGCAATCGTTGACAGGCTTAATAGGAAAAAGGCCTGATTTTTATTCCAGCTAGCTACCAACATTTCAAGTCAACGCGTGTTCTTCAAGAGCATGCTTAAAAGTCGAAACTTTTTCGCGCTGGATCTCGTTGGAAGCTGCCCGGCGAGCGTCGAGGTAGCTGGCGATGATGAGATAGCTCATGAAGGAGGTGTGCTAAGAGGCCCAAGAATCTGAAGTTGAATAAATCTGAATGTACCCAGGTTTCTCTAAATTATTTGCTGCGTATAAATCTTTCAATTGGAGCAGATGATCCGTGAGTGTTTTTACCATTTAGTCTTGAAATTGCTGGCCTTTGTTTCTTGTTTTCCTTTTTAGTGGATTTTGTCTATGTGCATCTTAACTATGTAGAAGGCCGAAGACGTTTTTAGAATAATTATATCTTTTCGATGTAATTGACTAAATTTAATAAAAGCTTTCATTATAAAAAAAATTCTCTTTTGAGTTGCTTTTTGCTGTTGGGAGATGCTTGATGCGTGCTCCGTTGCAATGATCTCCGTGGCAGAACCTCTGCATATTCATTTATTCAAGAGATGTATCACGGCTCAAAAGTTACCACTCTATTGTGAAATATCCAACGCTTTAGAGCTAGGAACATCCAATCCATATGTAGATTAGAAAGTCTTAAAATTTCGATCGGTTCTATATAATGTGATTAATCAAATTATCCTCGAGTATATGATTCAAATATAGCATAACCACGCTTGATTGTGCTATAGAGTACTTTTTTGGTACAGTTTCAGATTTAGGATTTTTTTAAGCTAGTTAAATTTAGCTCCGAAAAGTTTTAGATTTGGAGTTAGAGCTACGGATGTATCCTTTCAGCGGCGAATCTAGGATAAATCCTCACCGGGGTCAGTTAAATGGGCTATTAGGGTCCGTTTATTATTTTACTGGGGTCATGACCAGTTAAAAAAGGCTACATACAAGAGTTTCTCACAAAGTCATCGGGGTCGCCAGACCCCGTTAAATACATGTAGGTTCGCCCCTGATCGAAAGTTGGGTACCAAATGAAATGGAGAAATACGATCTAAACCTAGGCGAATTTACGAGTGGAAGAGCAAGAGAGAAGAAAGTCCAATGAGAAAACAGGGGAGGATAAGTTTAAAATGGCATGCTATTTTCATGAATACAAAAGGTTTATGCCAACTAACCTCGGATAAAATCACCTAGCTTCTATTTAAATAATTTTCCTTGTTACAAATTAATCTACTCAAGATACACCATAGTTTCATAACATCCTAATTTTTAGATGGAGATGGTACAAAACTACAAATTTCATGTGATGGAACATTGATTCACCACACAAGATACACCATGGTGACTTATAACATATAACAAAACAAATATATGTTTCTGGCTATCTCACTTACATATGATAACATATGGTGATGTGAGTCCTAGAACCACATGCCAGTAATACAACCAAAACCCACATATTAATAAGACAACCAGTAACATATGTAAAATAAAATAAACTTTTAGATCACTGAATAAATTAATTATACCGGCCGTTGAAATTATAACATGATTTCCCCTTTCTTAATTGGCGTATCTGCACTGTCGGCAGCTGTGCAATTTTGACTGAAGAGACAATGCTTGGATTTATTTTCACAAAAAAAAGGAATTGAATTGGGGATAAGCATGCAATCAACATCAGTTAAATAAAACAAAAATTCATCATTTCTCACACGCAGCAACGAATAGAATTTTTATTCCAAGAAAGTAGACAACAGCGACGGATTAGAATGGACAATTTCATCGGTTTTCTTGTCACACTGATGGTACGAATGAACAATTGGTATGAACTGTAATAAAATGAATAACGAAAGCGGCAACTTCAGTTCCAGACATGAGCAAAATCTGCAACAAAATCATAGATCCGATCCTTATCCCTCCATGCAAATTTGCTCCGATTTCCTCGCCGGATTAGGGCGCACGGCCGCCGGACTTGGTTCGTCTAGCTAGCTCTCAGCGGGGCCGCCGGCGAGGCATGGGCAGCTGGAAATACGAAACAAAGAATCAGAAAAGGAAAAAGAAAACATCGGTCAACTACTGGACAGAGCACACAGATCGACGAATTGTTGTGAAGTCGAATATAATGATATCCAAAGTATCCAAATAAGTTTTCTTCAAGTATAAACTGGAATACCATTTGGCAATGAAGCTCGATCTCGCCGGCGCCGGAGGTTCCGCCGGCTGGTTAGGCGGACGTCCGACGAAGTAATCTTTTCCCACCAAACGAAAAACGAGCAAATTTTAGTAAAAGATTGGGCAAAAAAAACTAAAAACTACTGTTTTGTGGCCACGCGAGTAGATCAATCGTGGTTTTGCGCATACCACCAGGGATCTGTGTGTTGGCAGCGGAGCTCTGCTTTTCTTTCTCGTCGGGCTTCGCCTCTTGGTTCGCTGGGCGGCCGACGAAGTAGCCTGCATATACACACCGGCCAAGATGAAAAATGCTAACTTTTTCGCGCGAGAATGGGATAAACAGCAAGAAATTTTTCGCGCGTATATGCTTGATTCGAGCGAAAAAAAAGGACGACTAAGCCTGCGAGCTGCGACACACGTACCAGGAACATCGCTCATGGCGGACCGACGGGTGGGGTGGGGTCTCCGGCCGACCAAGCTAGCTAGCTAGCCGCCTCCTCTCCTCTCTCGGCGAGGGGACGCGAGACGGCGGTGGAGGAAGCTCGTCGCCGGACGCGTAGACAAGGGAGGAAATGGCGACTCACGACTGGCTGGTGGTCTCCGGCGGAGGCAAGAAGACGAGGCGAGGAAGATGCCTTTTTTCCTCCAACCTGGCCAACACCAATAATTCGCGCCAAGATGGAAGTTTTTTACACGGCGGCGGCGGCGACGACGACTCCGCGAGTCAGCGTCTACACGTAGCAGAGTCAGTTCGCAGCAATCAGTGGCAAACTGGCAACGAAGCAACATGCGGCGGAGCCACCATCTCCTGTCATCCAATCAAGATACTTTCATCGATGGATCGAGCTGCAATGCTGCATTCGTTTGCTGTACATGTGCAGAGTTCTATCGAGACGATCGGTAAAAGTTTGCAGTTTCGAATATTTACACCACGTTTTTTTTAATATTTATAAATGTAAAAATAAATGTATAATAGCCAATGAGGAGACCACATATATCTTGTCCAATATTGGATGAACTCATCCCGAAAAATTTCTAGAATCTCTCTCTCTAGTATATTGAAGGAATATTTTTTTATGACCATTCTATTCACTTTCGTCCTCTAACCAAACAATTGACTAGATAAAATAACACTATCTCATCTAGTGATATTAGCGAATCAAACGCACAAACATAATTGAAGTATACTGTATACTTATACAGCTAGCTAGTTGCTACTGGGCTACTGGGTATATAAATCCATAGCACTGCATTGACTTTTTTTCGTTTTATGATTGCGAGGGCTTACAGTGCATTTCAGAGGATAACGTGATTGCATTTTTTTTCTATCACCGAAAGTTAAACCGATGAGAATTAATTTGTCCGATCACTCCATGCGAAAATTCACAATCTCACTAAATATTTTTCAAAACCAGTGATGTTTTGTGATAGTTTTGCCAGAAATATTTTTGATAATGGAAATCACCCTGATCTATTTTTCGTGTGTTGTAACCGCAATATTCGAAAAACTGTTTAAGCAAACCACTCATAAATAATATATTTATATAAAGACACAAAAATATACTCTCTCCGTTCACTTTTAAATGACACGGTTCATTTTTATCTCAACGTTTGACTATTCGTTTTATTCAAAAAATTATACAAATATGCAAAAATATAAGTTATACTTGAAATAGTTTCAATAATGAAACTAAATTATAACAAAATAAATGATATTTCAAAAAGTTTTTTAAATAAGATGAATGATCAAACATTAAGATAAAAGTCAATCGCGTCATTTAAAGGAGAACGGAGGGCTTATATAATTAAGCATATAAATCCTAAATTATTCTACACTCATAAAGTACGCGAAAATCTTACATATTTAATTTACGCACAAAGTCTTTCTCATAAATAGATTCGAAACATGCATCCATAGAATACTTGAGATTGTTACATATAGAGAATTGCTCATTTTAAGAGAAGCTCCAGACGAAGGTTGTGAAAATTTGAAGAAGACACGACTCGCCGGTCTTAGATTTAGATCGTTTTTATATTGTGAAAATTAATATCTATAAAATTTAAAATTGAGCTATATATATATATATATATATATATATATATATATATATCTAGAACCTCTCATCGTTTACTTATAACGTCACAATATTAATTTCTTATCAATAAGAAATCATTTGATCTTTCACTCCTAACACTAATTTATCAGCTTTATTTATATTTAAAAATACAATCTTCGTGACAAAAAAGTCAGAGGCGTTGATTTGACGATATATGAAAGGGGAAAAATACGTTTGAAGTATTGTGATATTGCGACATTCCAATTTACGCCGAATTATTGTGCCGGTTATTTTATGTCGAAACCGGGCAATAATTAAATTCCCGGATTTCAGTTTTATCCGGTTTCGGTCCTATGTTGGTACACGTGGCTTCCCACCTGGCTGCTACCGCTTCGTCATCAGATGATTCAGATCCACGTCAGCACCGGTGACATGGCCGGCACGTTTGGACTGTAAAGTGGAAAAAATAATTTATTCGTGTTAAGAAGCGATAAAAAACTAATTACGACAAATAAATACCATTTTTTAATTTTTATAGTGACAAATAGTTAAAGGAGCTCCATATCCTGTGCACAAAACCCCATTCATGTACAAATGCACAAGTCCCGTCGTTGCCTCACATTTAAAATCCAACGACCCTCTATTTTTGCAAAAAAAAACCTCTGTAGTACACCTCCACTTCTCCATGACAGTTTGCAAAAAACCCCTTCGAACCAGAGTCGTTAGATTTTGGATATAGGGCTACGATGAAGCTTGTGCATTTATGCACGGAGGAGGTTTTGTGCACAGGATACGGAACCATAGTTAAAATGTTCATAATAAGTAAGCCACTTGTCCATGTTGTTCCATTGTGGATAGTAGTGAATAAATCAAGATAGTTGTCACGAATGTGAACCTTTAATTTCTTGACAAAAAAATCATTTTACATGACACCGCATAAGAAGATCACATGTAATAAAATCAGTAATTAGCACTATTACAATGTATGTTTTGGTGTAGCTAAGCTTATACAAGACAAGGACGACATTGCAACTGTGTACAAACTCATCATAATGCAGGTGCAGGAAATTAAAAGAAAAATCTTTGGAAGAAATAAGACTTGTATTCCATAATACAAATGAAGACTTGACAAATCCAAATTCCCACTGCTGTTAGTTGTTCATATAAATCTGGATGAATTGTCCATTGAAATTTGTGATCACATGCTGCATCCTTGTTGTTGATCTAGCTCGCATTTCCTCTGGAGAAACACATGCATGAAGCTGCATGCAGATACATCAAGATCCCGCAGCTAGCCACTGTATCATATATGCAAAGAGAAAAACTAATCAAAGCAGGGTGAGTATGTAGCTACTGACTAGACACATTAATTCACCTGCTATAGTTTCTGAAACATCTGGATTTCTCTTTAGGGATTGCACTTACAGTTTCTCAAAGAAACCAGGTTCTTTAATTTCGTCTGTTTATCGCCATGATGGTCAGTTATTTTGCCTAATCAGAAGATAAAAAATGAGAACACAGAGTTATATTAGCTTGTTCAATCTTGTGAAGGATTTGAACTATCAGAGAACATCTGGCCAAAATAGATTAAGGCCGGCCCCCTACTTTGCTTATTTATAATCTAGCTTAAATTTAATAACAGTATAAATGAGCATGTTTCAAACAACCTCTGAAATATGAGCTTGTTGTATATATGTAGTACGGTAAAAATATTATATTATATATGGCCATATTTTGTGCGGTGTTTAATTGATAATACCGTTATTTAGGATAACTTTGTTGATATTTGGTGAAGTGGAGATCTAAAAAAGTTAGGGTGTGTTTGGCGGGGCTCCAGCTCCACCTTTTTGTCTTGTGGAGCTGAAGACAAGTCAAACATTTTTCTGAGAAATAGATCTAACTAAGAGCACTTAGAAAAATAAACTGGAATGGTGGAGCAGGGTCTAGACAACTTCAAGTGCTCAGCTAGCTTCAGTATGGATTTTAAGATCCGGAGCTCTACCAAACAGTCCTTAAGAGCCTTGAAACATGAATTCGATATGAATCTATGGCTTATTTGGACAATAAATTTTATCTTATACACCGCTTATGACCTTTTCAAAGGTATACGCCGACAATTTGCTATTTATAAACAGTTTAAGGGTTTGTTTGGTTTGGATTTTTTTGAACTAGCTTTTTGGCTCGGAAGCTGAAATCTGAACCAAACAGCTCATTTGGTCACCTAGCTTTTCCAGAATTTGCAGATTCTCATAGTACAAATTTGAAGTCTGGTATAACCCAGATTTCACAACTTTTCAGTTCAATTTTGAATGAATATTGCCTACCATGCTATTAAAACATATCAGTTCATGTAAAATTTAAAACAAATATGAAATTTTAGTAAAATATATCATTTTAGTGTAATTTAAATATATATATATACAAATGCTATTCTACACCACGGGTGTAGAATGCTATTCTACACCCGACGTAGAATGGAGGGGGTTGGGATTGGGTGGGGTGTGGGAGCACGGGATGATCGGTGTAGAGTAGCATTCTACACCCATAGTGTAGAATAGTGTTCCCGTATATATATATATATATATAATTTTAATATAAACATTACAAAATTTCATGATTAGAATGATTTACATGTAAAATTACAAATATAGGGATCATCATAAACTCTATATTTACCTAAAAATTAATCAATCTATAACAACTTTTTCTATAATCTTGATCCCTATTTTTAAAATTCTACAAATATGTTCTATAATCTATAATAATCTATAATCTATAAAAAACGTGTGAACAAAAAATAAGGACCGACTAAGGTGTGTTTGGTTCTGTTTTTAAAATTTATTTCTGCTGTGAAAAAGCAGAAGCTGAACTAAACAGATTTACTAAAACTGCTTCGCCCACAAAAAGCAGTTTTTTTCAATACAAATTTGGAAGGAGCTTGGACCCTGCTTTTCTGCTCCTATTTTTCTACTTTTTTGTTTTTTAGTACAAATTGGATAGCATGAATTCAAGGTGTCTTGATCTAACATCATTATGACTTGTATTGCATAACACAATTTCATGAGATTAGGGATGAAAACAGAGCGAAAAGTTTCTGTCCATTCCAGGAAAAAAGGAAACAGAGAGGGTTATGCGGAAACAGATACAGAAAATACTGAAGTAGAAATAGAAACAAAATTTTTTAAGCGGAAACACACATTTTTAAGCGGAAACACAAATTTTTAAATGGAAATGGAAACGAAACAACAATTTCCGACAAACGGATACAGAAACAGAATATTCCGCATAACAAAAACGGAAAGTTTCTATTTTTACAGTTTTACTGCATTATATAGAATATTAGCTTTTACTTTTCACATTATATAAAATTTAAACTATATTCTATTCATAAAATATTAAATGATTTAATTTAAATTAATATATAATTATTTGCTAAAAATGAATAATATATATTCATTACAACTAAAATAAAACTTGTTTTTACTTTATTATATGTATTTATCATTTATTAATATGTATTTAAATTGAACCTATTTATTGGTTTATCATATTTTTCATATATTAAGGGTTTTTTATAATTCTGATAGATATTCGGTTTCGTATTCGTATCTGCTCCTTATTCGGCCTGTATTCGTTTCTGATGGTATCCGCTTTCGTATCTGTTTCTGAGATACCCATATTCGTTTTCGTTTCTGTGAAAAAATGTGAAAACATATGATAGCACTCATTTCCATCCGTTTCCACTCTGTTTCATCCCTACATGAGATAGATATGTGGTTGTCGGTCGCTTTATGAGATGAACTATGAAATTATTTATTTATTTAATATATTTTTCTATTATTTATTTGCATCAATATTGATTATTTCCTGTTTATATATATATATATATATGGAATATTATAGTGATGAAAATTACGTCCGTTATAAAAAACAATCAGCTCACAATAGCTTTTTATAACAACTTCAACCAAACGACTTTTAGTTTTTCCACGGCAGACAACTCATAATAGCATAGCTTTTTTCACAGCTCACGGTAGACCAAACGCAGCCTAAACTAATTCTATATTTGTAAAAGATAAATAGTGATTTAGGGAATGAATTAGAAAAAAACTTATTTAAAGAGATCGTTGGAGCTTTATTTTTCACCAAAACACCTAAATTCAAATTTAAATAATTATATAGATAATTTCCTGAAGATACTCTAAGTTGAACTTGGGGAGTCAAATAGTCGTACAGACTTACAAGTTACAAAGCTATTAACCGGACGTATTCACTGGATCCGCATGAATCGCTCAACGCCAGCAGCCTCACCATACGCCCGTACTCCTTGCTGCATGTGCCCTCTTAAATCTTAATCATTATTTTACCATGCTTATCAATTTCATTCCAATATCACCTAAATGACCGGTACGTACTATTTTATCACTTAAACCGATACGTATTAAATGATGTATCATTTTAGCTTTAATACCGTTCAATACCAACAATTTTGATCAATATAGGTCGGTACCAACATATACTGATCGTTCCAGTCAAAATTGTATTTTGATTTTTTTAATATGTATTACATATCACTTATATTAAGCTATATATTATATTGTATTCAAGCTATACACTATATTTAAGATATCAATATATTAAAATATATTATATTTAATCATATTAATATATATTTTAAATATATTTATATTATTTTATTAGATTCAAAATGATATACCGATATCAACCGACACCAAAATATTTTGTTCTAATATCTAAACCGGAATGGAATTAACAAGCTAAGCTTGGTTGGCAAGTCTGTGAGCTACTCGCATAGCTGTAAACGCATAAATGTAATTATGTAACCTCAAGTTGATGAATACAGCTCGCCGTCCACCCATTTAATTTTTCTTCCGCAAAACTGACAGGAAGCTGATTCGAGCCGTGGACTTACAGGTCGTCGTTGACTTACAAGTCGTCTATAAATCCATCCATCCATTCATTCATCTACACAGCAGGACACTTCTCTCGGCCGCGCTCCAAATTCCAATCTACGCTTGGACAGATTAGCGTATCACCATTGCTCAGGTCAGATTCTATTTTTGCTGTTTAAGATCGAGTACGAGTACCGAAGCTTATTGTTTTTAATCGCTGTTTTTTGAGGGTGTAAAATGGACCTTTTCTTTTCAGTTTTCATAAACAATTAATTCAACAAAACACGACTCGACGGGATTGAAACAGTAGGTGGGATGGGGAGCAAAAATCTGAAAGCAGATTTTGCAGGAAAGATAAAATTGATAAGAAGCTCCATGCATGAATGCACATCATAAGAAAAACTGTCATGAAAGTTTATACTGACAAGATGAAAGATGTTCAGATAAAAAATAAAGTGCCGGAAGCAGAGATTTTTTAGATTACAAAATAACCTAAACAAAAAGAAGACCTGAAAAACAGGTGATTGCCTTGCACCCCATGATTAACCAAGGGATTTAAATACATTGATCTGACCAAGTGCCCAACTACCAGCTAAGCAATGCAAGCAAATGGAAATTTCTGAGCTGGGGAGCACATAATTGACTTAGATAATTCAGCTGATGATGCAACAAAACAGTGCAGCACATGTTTTCTATAAGAAATAATTTCTTTAGAGATATTACATGCCTAATCATATCTCTAAACAAATAATCCTAAATTTCTGCTATATTGGGCTACATTGTGGGTTTTGGCCTCTATGCCCATGCCCATGACACTTAACCTATATGGTCAAATTAAAAAAATTACTGGAAAATTACCAGCAGCATAAACAATTGAAAACATCTGCATCAAGATCCAAACTATTGAGGCAAGTGGACTTTTGCAATGGGTCAAAATGAACCAACATGTGTACAAAGCAACTATACAAATGTGTGGAAAACACCCTACAGAAGAGGGTCTCATGGGGTCTACCATCTAACCCAATCATCAAGAGTATAAAATCCCAAACCGTCTATATTTTTGTATGGGACTGTTAGCTTTTTAAGAAACTAGCTATTTATGTACTAATGTACATAAATTGTTGTATTTTAGTTAGATGAAGTGGACCTTGACTTTTAAGTGAAATGATATTGATTATGGCAGCTTTTTTAGTTCTATTTTGGTCTTGATTTCGAAATAATGTTGAAGTTACCAAATAGAAACATAAATATGATCATTTCAATATGGAAATTGTATAGTACTTGCCCACCTATTGTAAAAAAAAATCCATGGAATAATCATGAATACTGAAATTCATAGTACATAAGAAAGAACATGAATTTAATTTCAAAATAAAGTTATATTTTTGAACATATGCTTTCATTTTGCAGAAAACTATATTTACCTGATATTCATGGTTGGATTTTAGACATGCATTGGATAATATGTTCTATGCATATTCATTAATATTTAGATCATATGTGGTGCATGTGATGTTTGCACCAAATTATTCAATTAGATGACATTTCTGCTTGAAACCCTAATTTGTTAGTAGTGCATCATATAAAGCGCTTAATGTTTCTGTTCTACAGCTCTAATGGCAGAGGCAGTAGTCCTTGCGGTCTCAAAGATAGGTAGCACTTTAGCAGAAGATGCCACCATAGCTGTCATATCGAAACTGTCTGAAAAAGTAACTAATTTGAAAGAACTGCCCAGGAATGTTACAAGAATACAGAAGGAGCTGAATGCGATGAATGATGTAATACGAGATTTGGGCACATTAGATAACAGAGAAAATTTCATCAAGGGTTGGGTTGTGGAGGTGCGGAAGCTTGCCTATCATGTTGAGAATATAATGGATAAATACACGTATCATGCTCGTCAAATGCAGGAAGAAGGAAAAGTGAAGAAGTTTATCAAAGGAAGAAAATATATTAATATTTTCAATGAAATTGCTGGTGAGATTGTCGAGATAGAAAAAGACATCACTCAAATTAAAGATCTGAAGAAGTGGCCCCTTACAGTCTGGCTCATGAATCCAAATAAAGATGCTAATACTGAGAGAAAACGATCCGCAGGAAGCCTGCCAGACCTTACTAAAGATGAAGATCTCGTGGGGATGGAAGACAATAGGAGAATATTGACTCAATGGTTGTACACCAGTGAGCCACATAGTACAGTGATAACAGTGTCTGGCATGGGTGGACTGGGAAAAACAACATTGGTAAGGAATGTTTATGAGAGGGAAAAGGGACAACTTCCCTGCTCATGCTTGGATTGTCGTATCACAGACATACAATGTCCAAGATTTGCTGAGGATTCTACTTAAGAAGATTGCAAACAAAGAACAATCACTGCCATCAAATATGGACATAATAGATGTCTGTGAATTAAGAGATGAAATAAATAAAAAATTGAAATATACCAGATGCATGATTGTGCTAGATGATGTATGGGATCATGAAGCATACACTATGATGCACAATGCATTCCAGAATCTTCAGGAAAGTCGCATTGTCATCACGACACGGAAGGAAGATGTGGCATCTCTTGCATCCTCAAAATGTCGCCTTGAACTCCAGCCTTTAGGCGACACCGACTCATTCAATCTATTCTGTAGAAGAGCTTTCAACAACACAGAAGACTACAGGTGCCCTTCGGAGCTTATGGAGGTGGCTACTTCTGTAGTTCGGAGGTGTCAAGGCCTGCCACTAGCAATTGCATCGATGGGAAGCCTGATGTCCTTAAGGAAAGAAACGCTGCATGCCTGGAATCAAACATATAGTCAGCTTAAAGATGAGATGTTAAAAAAAGATAATGTCCGAGCGATCCTAAATCTTAGCTACCATGACATGCCAGGAGACCTAAGAAACTGCTTCTTGTTTTGTAGCATGTTCCCTGAAGATCACTCCATGTCAAGGGAGAGTCTTGTGCGATTATGGGTTGCAGAAGGCTTTGTAGTGATAAAAGATGGTAATAACCCAGAAGATGTAGCTGAAGGAAATTTGATGGAACTCATTCGCCGAAATATGTTAGTAATTGATAACAGTGATGAACTCGGCAGGGTGAGTACTTGTAAGATGCATGACATTCTGCGCGACTTGGCTCTTTCTGTTGCTAAAGATGAGATGTTTGGCTCAGCAAGTGATAATGGCACAATGATGAACATGGATATAGGAGTTCGTCGCTTCTCAACATGTAGATGGAAAGATGATAGAGCACCAACAAAGGTATTCCCATTCCTCCGAACCCTAATGTCGCTTGAAGCAGTATCATCCTCCACCAACATGCTAAACTCATTTTTTTCTGGATCAAACTACCTTACTGTTCTCGAGCTGCAAGACTCTGCAATCAACGAAGTACCAGCATCCATAGGGAATCTGTTTAATCTCCGGTACATTGGTTTAAGGCGCACCAAAGTACACAAGCTCCCAGAGTGTATTGAGAAGCTCTCTAATTTGCAGACCCTGGACATCAAGGAAACAAAAATAGTGAAATTACCACAAGGAATTGCGAGGATCAAGAAACTACGACATCTTATAGCTGACAGATATGCCGATGAGAGGCAGTCAGATTTCCGATACTTCATTGGAGTGGAAGCTCCAAAAGGATTATCTAGTTTGGAAGAACTCCAAACTCTTGAAACGGTTGGAGCTAGTACAGAATTGGCAGAGCAGCTGGACAAGCTGATGAAACTGCAAAGCGTGTGGATTGATAACATTAGTGCTGCCCATTGCACAAAGCTTTTCGCTGCCCTGTCCAACATGCAATTTCTTTCCAGCCTGCTCCTCAATGCATGTGATGAGAAAGAGGAACTCTGCTTCCAAAATCTCAAGCCAATATCCAAGCTCCACAAGCTGATCATCAGAGGGCAGTGGGCTACAGGGACATTGAAATGCCCTATATTTCAGGACCATGGGAAAAATCTTAGGTATCTAGCTCTAAGCTGGTGTCAACTTGGGGAAGATCCACTAGGAGTTCTCGCGCCACACGTTCCAAACCTCACATACCTAAAACTTAACAACATGAGTAGTGTAAAGAACTTGATCCTTTGTGCAGGGTCCTTTCCCAAGTTGAAGACAATTGTCTTGAGGCACATGTCATATGTGAACCAGCTAGAGATCAAAGATGGTGCACTTCCAGTCATTGAAGGTATGTATATCGTGTCACTACCAGAGCTGAAGAGGGTCCCTCAGGGCATTGAAAACCTTCACTCCCTGAAGAAGCTTTGGCTTGTCAATCTGCATAAAGACTTCAAAGCTCACTGGATTAATAAAGAAATGCACCAGAAGATGCATCATGTTCCAGATCTGCAAGTCTAGGAGGCTTAGGATCAAGTTGTTACATCTTCATTCAGTAAAGATCTTGTTCAGTGCTTCTGCATTCGTTTGGTCCTTTCCAATAAGGCAATGAGTCATTGGTTCTGGTGTCTTGGTAGCAGTGCATTTGCATATGCATTATGCTTCATATTTTTTTCCATAAGTCCTGAAACAAGACTCTCTTTTCCATCATATGTAAGGATCTTAAGTTTGTAATGTTGTTTTGGATATGCTTCAGATATTGATTTACTTATAAGAACTACAAAACTACCCGATTTGTTATTGAAACTGTATTTGCCAATAATGAGGCAATGTGTTCAATACGTAAACTGTTCTAAACGAGTCGAATACCAAAAAGAATAACTACATGTCAGGAAAACACATAATGTCAAACGAAAATAAGGTGAAATCCTCAAGGCAATATATAAATCCTTTGATAAAACAGATGTAGTAGAATTTTACTGAAATATTCTGAGCAGTGAACTACGAACTCTCCAAATTTCTAATCACTTAACATGGAAGGGGGAGTCGCATCTATCTACATCAGCATACCGCCTGAACGTAAAATCGAAACCAACAAATTGGGTTATCCAAGCGATAAAATCCGGAAGTTACCGGGCGAATATGGCACGAAGCAGGGTAGCTCGGCCTCGCCGACCGCAGTGGGCGGCTGGGCGCCACCCGCTCGGGCGATGGCGGGCACAGGATCCCCCGATAAAACGCTCGCCGCACGCTGGCGGTGGAGCAAGCCTTCCACAGGGTGGTCGTTGAGGGGAACGAAGAAGGTTCCGAGGCGGCGGCGACGACGTCCTCCATGGCAGAGCGCCACGGCCCGGCCCGGCCCGGCCCGTACAAGTTTGGTATCAAAAGAAGTTTTTATTTACAGTTATATGATTCTTGCATGTAATTAGTTCATGTATTTCCTATTTAATATCTTAAGTATGGTTGTGTTGTTTATATATTTCACTAGTTTATATGCATGCAAGGATATATGACTCTAAAGTTACCCTATAATTACTAAAACATCAATAATTAGGGCGTGTTGGATGTCAGGAGCTAAAGTTTAGCACCGTCACATCAGATGTTTTGGTGGTAATTAGAAGTTTTAAACGTAGGTTAATTATAAAACTAAGTATATAAATGAGGACAATTCACGATATGAATCTATCAAACCTAATTAGTTCATGATGATTTAATAATGTGGTGCTACAGTAAATATGTGCTAATGATAGATTAATTAGGTTTAATAGATTTGTCTCATGAATTAGCCTAGGGCTTCTACAATTAGTTTTATAATTAGCTCTTGTTTATAGGGTGATTGGTTCAATGGACTAAAGTTTAATCCATGTCACACTACGGGAGAAACATCTTTTGCCGAGTGCTACATGCACTCGGCAAAGTCTTAAAAGCTCTCGACGAATATATCACCGAGCGTTGCACTCGGCAAAAGAGACACGACAAACATCCTCTCGGCGAAGGTGGGTTCGCCGAGTGTTTTTCGTCGGCCACTCGGCGAAGAGTTCGCCGAGTGTCAAAAATAGCACTCGGTAAAAAAGCGACTTCACGGTTTGAAAACGGATATAACGGATGTTTTGCCGAGTGTCAAAATGTGACACTCGGCAAAGTTTACAACAAAAAATAAAAAAAAGCTATGGCCGCGCACGCTACGGGCCACAAAGACATGCCGGTCGGCTGGCGGGGCGGGGGCCATGGCGGCGGGGCAACGGGGCCGACCGAGGCGGCGGGGCGGGGGGCCGTGCTGGCGGGGCGACGCCGGGCATGGGATCAAGGCGGCGGGGTCGGTCGGCCAGCGGGGCGTAGGGGTGGCAGTTTGGCTCGAGGCTCGCAAGCTAGCTCGGGCTCGGCGAAGAGTTCGCTGAGTGCCAAAAATAACACTCGGTAAAAAGCGACTTCACGGTTTGAAAACGGATATAACGGATGTTTTGCCGAGTGTCAAAATGTGACACTCGGCAAAGTTTACAACAAAAAATAAAAAAAACTACGGCCACGCACGTTGTGGGCCACAAAGACATGCCGATCGGCCGGCGGGGTGGGGGCTATGGCGGCGGGGCAACGGGGCCGGCCGAGGCGGCGGTGCAGGGGGCCCTGCCGGCGGGGCGACGCCAGGCAGGGGATCAAGGCGGCGGGGTCGGTCGGCCGGCGGGGCGGGGGCCGTGGCAGCGGGGCGACGGGGCTAGCCAGGCGACGGGTCGGGGGCCGTGGCGGCGGGGAGGGGGCCGTGGCGGCGGGGCGACGGGCAGGCCGGACGACGCTGGGCGGGCGCCGCGGCGGCGGGGCAATGGGGCCGGCCGGGCGACGGGTCGAGCGGCGGTCGGGGGTGGCGAGGCGACGCCGGGGCGGCGGGGTGGGGGCCAGGGCAGCGGGGTCGACTGACCGGCGAGGGGGCCGCTCGGGGCGGTGGCCGGGGGAGAGGGCACCGACCAGTGGGAGGGAAGGAGATAGAGGAGAGAATGGAGGGAGAAGGAAAGGAAGGGTGGGTTTTTGTTGGACCGGAAACGGCGACCAGAGGGGGGGTGAATGGGAGCTTTTAAAATTTCGGGCTAAAAACTTAGCCTTCGGTTCTGTTCAGTCTTCTGCGGAACAGGCTTCGAACACAACCTTCGAAGGTCTGGTTCGGAGGTACTTCGACACCTTCGAACACAGGCTTCGGAGTGGCAAAAGTTCGAAGCCAAGAAGACTTCGCTCCACTTACAGCCCTCGAAAATCTACTCTGCTAAGTCAGTGCAGGCTCCGCACACAGGGTGCTTCGAGCAGGCTTCGCACTTCACCCTTCGCAAGAGTGGACAGCCCTCTGAGGACTTCGACCAAGTACTTGGCGACAGCAACGGGTGCTGGGCTTCGTACCCGAAGGTCTACACGCACACAAACGGAACACGCTAAGGGCTTCGACACAAGAAGCACTACGGGAAAAGATCAGGGCTTCGCTAGTAAGCAGCGAGGTCTAGCCTCGTGTTACACAGAGCGACAGCACACTGAAAAGGCACACCTCGCACTAAAAACTACCTTCGCCTCAACAGGCTTCGGTGCACTAAACTAGCGAAGTATGCAAAGCGAGCTCAAGCAAAAAGCACAAGACAAACAGGGCTTCGCCGCTTGAACAAGGAACACTGAAAATGAACTCAGGATGTATTCAATCGAAGTGTGGCTACAGGAGCTCAACAGTAAATGCTCAAAGTGTTAAATGTTACCTACCGAGCCCCCATATTTATAGCCCATGGATTCATCCTAAGGAAGTGACTACTTTACCCCTAGGGTTTACATCCATTTTGTCTCTACAGAACTAAGGGGTACAAAAGGTAGTCCACCTTTATTTTGGAGGCTTCTCTGTCAGCTGCAGAGGGGGACAGTGTCAGCCTTTTTCAGAACAGACAGTGTCAGCCTTTACAGAGTTGACTTCTGGGACCTCCCTTCGCACCGGAGGGTGCGGTAGCTTCGGCGAGAAGCCTGCAGCCTGTTGGCCTTCGCTCCGCCGAAGAAGACCTTCGATACAGTGACGGTTTTGAGCCGAAGCCGTCAAAGCCCTTGGGCCTTCGCACCACCACCTCCGGAGTGGATCACCACGGCTTCGCAGCTACTCCGAGCTCGAACACCGTCCGTCCGTGTACCGAAGCCATGCATGGCCGAAGCACCTCAAGTCATCCTCACTCCGGAGCTAGCCTCGCTCCGAAGTCCTTCACACTCCGAAGCCCCACCTTCGGAGTACCACCCTTCGAAGTCCCTCCTTCGTCCAAGGCCTCCGCATGAAGCATTCCATGAGCACTTCGTCGCAGTGTCTCACTCCGAGCACACTCCTCGACGAGCCTCACCCGACCATGCCTTCGATGCGCCTCGACTTCTGAGACCTTCGTCGGGTAACCTTCGAATGTCTCCCTCCGGAGCACACTTCGAACACCTTGCCTCCGCAGAGGACTTGATCCACCAACTCCGAAGTCACTCCATCCGGAGTACCTTCGAAGTGCCTCACCTCCGAGGACTTTGTCTCGGAGTACCTTCAGCCGGAGCCACGCTCCGCACTCTCTGCCTTCACCTGGCACGCCTCGACCCGAGGACCGACCCGGACCACCTTCGCAGCCACCGTGACGGAGCTCCCTGCTCCCCTGGCATCAAGCCTCCCGCTTGACCCAGGTTCACCCGGCTCGAACCTTGTCCGTCGCCTCCGAAGTCCCTGCGCACCACCGACAAGCAAACAAGTGTATCCAGTACTCCGGAGACCTCTCCGGGTTATCAACCTCCGGCACACACTCCGGTGTACCGCCCAAAGTACCGAAGCCTTCGGTACGAACCCAGTCATCGCGTACTGTCGGACCCCTCCGACGAGCACACTCCGCTGCAACAGCTGCAGCAAGCAAACACACACCGAACACACTTCGGTGACACACCTCCGAACACTCTTCGGAGGTACCACCTCCGAAGCCCCTCCGGAGGTACCCTTCGAACAGAGGGTAAAAGCCTGTCAATCACTCATCACAAACACCGAAACCACCCTTGGTTTCTCAATCTCCCCCTTGATGAGTGCATTGACAACCAAATCCAAGTTCAAGAAAATTTAAAAAACTTTCAGCACACAAGTGACCATAAAAACTCAAAAAGAGCCAAAGCATGTCACTTGATAAAAGAAATTTTCTCCCCCTTTCTTAAAAGAGTAAAAGCCCTTTGGCAAATCTCTCCTTGATAAAAACTCCCCCTGAGATGAGCAAATTATTCTCCCCCTTTATGTCAAAAATCTCTCCCCCTTTAGAAATAATGCCTTCTTGCAGCAGAGAATCATAGCAAATCTCTCCCCCTTTGGCAATGCAAGCATCAAGGAGCATCAAAAGATGCAAAGCTGCAAAGTGAATAGAATTGCAAAGACATATAAGGCAAAAATATGCCAAAATTAACACAAATGATCATGTGCTCAGCTCAATTTAACAATCTGTGTAACAAGATGATGGCATGTGATTTTGTCATTTTGAAGTAAAAGCATCACCATTTAATCACAGTAGCTAGACATGAAAGGCAAGGACTGCGCAAAGCTAACAAATTCTACCCTAGACAGACAAGTCTTGTTCAAAGGAGCTGTGAAAGCAAACTTGATGAGCAATTAATTTTGTTGTTCTTTTTCTTAATGCCAGGGTTATTTGTTTGTCCACCTTATACTTTCCAATCAGGCCAAGCCTAGGCATGAAAGCCATCTGAAGCTTAAGGCGGTGATTTTGGCATACACTACACTATCCCAGTTCAGACCAACAGTGCAATGGTAAGCAGTCTAGAATAGAGTAGTGCGACAAACAAACCCTCCTGGATCTTTTCATTTAAACCAGGCAAATCATGGATTTTTGATTTTGATTCAGATGAATGAAATATTTTGATGAATATCCATGAATAGAGAACACAATTTTGCAAATTTTAGCATCCAAGGAACAGTTTCTTGCTGTCAAGTAGATAAAGATAGCTAAAAGCAGTCCACCCTAAACAAGCTAGATACAAGATTATGCGGTGAGCAAGTTTTGATTATTAGAAAATAAAACATCATGCACAATCAATGTTCCAGACATATTTCATAGAGCTGAGCTGTCATGATTTCTTTGAATTAAAAGCAGGCATATAATAGCAAAAGAATGTAAGTGCAATTCCGCACATAATGAGCATATGCAATATAATTAAGATCAGCTCCCCCTCACAAAATGCCGTAAGGGTGACAAATGCCAAGTTCCCCACGCAAGTAAGCAAATCGAGAAGCATCGAGGGGTTTTGTAAAAATGTCGGCAAGCTGGTGTTGGGTATCAACATATTGAAGTTCAATATCACCCTTCTCATTGTGATCTCTGAGAAAATGATACCGTACATCAATGTGTTTGGTTCTGGAGTGCTGAACCGGGTTGTTTGCAATACAAATGGCACTAGTGTTATCACAGAAAGTGGAACACTCTTATAATCTAACCCGAAATCCCGCAAAGTGGAAACCATCCACAAAATCTGAGAGCAACAGCTAGCTGCAGCAACATATTCGGCCTCGGCCGTCGATTGTGCAACACTAGACTGTTTGCGAGAAGACCAGCAAACCAGAGACGTACCCAGAAAATGACAAGTACCAGAGGTACTCTTCCTATCAATTCTACACCCAGCAAAATCCGCATCAGAATAGCCTCTAAGACATAAAGATGAAGACGATGAATACCATATGCCAAATTCAAGGGTGGTTTGAGATACCTTAAA